>JAMXBB010000012.1:297370-455052 GCA_024138015.1 Lumnitzera littorea | reverse complement strand
TAAATAGAAAATATTAGAATAAAAATTGATATTATGATAATAATAAAAATATACAATAAATCTGATTGGAAACTTGAATTTATGTAATTATATGAAAAATGTAAAAATTTCTTATATTAGGAGTAAATTCGGTATACTATTAAGGATTTAAGTGTACTAGATATAATAAAATACTGATTAGGGGTAATTATGGTATTTAGAATATCTGGAAGTAAGGTGATTAATTTCACATTATGAGTAAAAACAAGTTTCTAGAGTTCGGGTATAAAACAATATTTAGAAATCAATGTGGAAATTGAACCTGAACCTAACCCCAAATCTAGAATAATTGTAAAAGATTTGAGAACTTAGATAATTAGATATATTAAACGCTAAAACAAAACATAACAATAAGCATTATAGGATAAAATGAACCTATAATAGTTATATAAAAAACTGAAACCACGTTTGTGTTATAGGGATGATCGGCGATGGTCTGAGTGAGTGAGCGAGGAGTCGAGATAAGTTAGGATTAATACGATGCTGTATTTTGGAGGCTCGAGATTATGTTTGGTTGTGCTTGTTAGATAGTCTGTTGTGTGCATGTGCTTGATTATAAGTAATGCTATGATTCTATTTGTTATTCTAACTTATATTGTGTGATTTGTATGAAATGATTGATCACTCTAAATTGGACTTAATTAAATATAGGACTTGTAATCATAATCGGACCTGCATGGTAACCCATCAAGGGAAACCTAGGATTCTCTGTCCAAATACCGATCCCTTTGAAAGGGATAGCGCAGGATTGCAGAAGGGTCCCTTCTTCATCCTTAGTCGAACTAAGTGACAGGAGAGGTGGTCGTGGTAAGAGTAAAGTCAATGGTTTAAAGGTAGTCGCGGGAGGAGCGATGTCTCCATTGCACAAGCCTGGGTTTGATCGTGAACTATTGCATTAATGGCAACTTCTCAACTAGGATTAGAGCAGGCAAAATTTCTCTAATCTCACGACTGGCTAAACAACGTTGTGAAATGGCATTTGCTTGAACATGTATTGCATCTAATAAGTTGATTGATAACCTTGTTGTGTTTATGGTATAGTTTTAAGTCCACCATCTTAACTTACTGAGCTATAGTTGCTCAAATCCCTATAGACGTCGTATAGGTGCTGGCTAAGAAGCGGCTTACAACTACTCCGAAGCTAGCAACTGCTAGATCTTGGGGAGTGAGGAAAAACATTTGAAGAACAAACATATATTTTTAAGGTCTAAGCTTTTATTTTATAATTTTTCATTTCTGAATAATGTAATAACTAGGAAATATATTACGGTGAAACATTGTAAACGTTAATTGTAATAATTGAATTCTAATGTATATATATATTTTCTCATTTTATTAGGTAAATGACTTATTTAAATTACAAACCGTTTACTTCAAAGCGGGTTAGTCGTGGATGCCTTATGTAGATCAGGTCTAGGATAGCGGTTATAAGGCTAACTTCTATCTTAGAATGGTTTACATGGCGGGACTGTTACAACTCTACTGCTTCAGGGTTTGATAATAATTCACTAATTTTTAACCCAAATGCCTTAATCTAAGCACAATAGCCAAACCACCACCATGCCTAATGAAAGCATATATGGTTATGTTCCTGACACCGAGAGCCATGGAAATGGAAATCAATACCCCCATAAACCCTAAAGACCCCATCACCATCACTAGGGTAGGATTCAAAACTTATGCCAATAAATGGTTGACATGTCCTTAGCCATTAATCAATTTCTTCAGAGACAAAATGAACAATTTACATAAACCATACCTCAAAACTCACCAAATAGCCATTACCACCCACTTAAGCATAGAATAGGAGTTTGAATAAAGAGAGGAAGATATCGGGTTTAAGAAGTTGATGACATGTATGTTAAAGGAGGAGGGGATAATTATCAAGGAATTTAGGAAGGTAGAGTTGGGATGCCATTGAGGAGAATTGAAACTATGAAGCTTAAAATGCCATCATTCTTGGAAGCGATACAACAGATGATCCTTTTGATAGGGAATAGAAGGCCGAGAAAATGTATGAGTGTTATGATTATAAAGAGACGACTCAAGTACCTTGCAGCTCTTAAGTTCACAGGGTATGCAATATTATGGTGAAAAAACCTAATGACTACCTAAAGAGGCAATGGTAAAGAGGATATTCAAACTTGAGAAGATATGAAAACCATCTTAAGAAATGATTTGTCCCTGAAAATTACCTACAAGAAACACATAAGTGGCTCTACACATTGAAGCAAGGCTCTAAGAGTATTAACAAGTATATTCAAGAATTTGAAATACTCATGGTCTTAAGTTTACGAGCCTAAATACTAAACTATGGGAAGATTTATCATTGTTATACTAATGGTCCCAAGTAAAGTTCGCGAGCCTAAATACTAAACTATGGGAAGATTTATCATTGTTTTAAGATTTGAAATTAGTAAGGTTGTAGAGTTGCAAAGAGCTACAAATCTTGAAGAAGCCATCCAAGTAACGTTGAAGTGGAACTACAACTTAAGAATGATCCATACCAAGCTTTTACACATCAACCCTACACACAGTTCGGAACTTCCACTTCAAGGCATCGATCATTTAATATTCCAAGAAGGCATGCAGGAATTGAGTTGCCACGTCTCGAAGTGGCAAAGTCATAACAGTTCTGCTGTGCAAACCATTTTAGGATAGAAGCTAACCTTATAGCCATTATCTTAGACCTTATTTACACAAAGTGTCCATGACTAATTCGCTTTGAAGTACATAGTTCATAAATTAAACATGTTATTTGACTATGTAATTATGAAAAAATACATATTTACACCAAATAATTTGAGTATGTTTATAGGATTTAGTAACCTAATCATAATCTACTTGAGTAGTACATAAATTAATATTAAAAGCTTTAAAGATAAAATCTAAACTTGATAGTGTATTTGATCTTCAGTTTTATATCCTCACTCTTTATGATCTAGCGGTTGTTAGTTTTAGGGTAATTATATGGTTGCTTCTTTACTAATACCTACAATAACATCTATAGGGATGTGAGCAATCAACAACTTAGTAAGTTGAGATGAAGACTTAAAACTATATATCAAGCACCAATAGGGTTATCAACTAAATTAATTAGATGTTATGCATGTTAAGGTAAATGCCATCGTATGACATTATCCAGTTAATCGTGAGATTAAAAAAATTACACCTGCTTTAATCCGGGTTGAGGAGTTTCTATGTTAATGCGACAACTCATGACCAAACTCAGACATGTGTAACGGATACGTTGCTCCTCCCGATACTACCTTCGAACTATTGACTTTACCCTTGCCGTTAAATCCTCACTTGTTACTTAGTTCGACTAAGAATAAAGAAGGGACTCATTACACTATCTAGCGTTATCCCTTTCAAAAGGGTCGATATTTGGCCAGCGAACCCTAATGTTTTCCTTAATGGGTTGCTATGCAGGTTTGATTTAGAATTATAAGTCATGTATTTAATTAGATTCAATTTAAAATGTTCAAACATTTGAATAAATCATATGAATATAAGCTAGAGTAGTAAACTCGAATCACATCATCAAACTCAGGAACAAGCATATATAAGCATGTGTACAGTCAACTATCTAGCAAACATAATTAAGTACAATTTCAAGCCTCCAAGTACTACAAACTAGTACTCCGAAATACAGTAACGTATTAATCCTAACTTAACTAGACTTCCTACTTGCTCACTTAAGGTACGACTTGTACAGGCTATCGCCTATAATCCTTATAATATAAATGTTGTTTTAATTTCCACATAACTACCATATATAGGTTTTGTTATATAATTCTTATTGTTATCTCCAGTTTGGGTTTTATTATACCTAATTATTCAAGGTTTTAAGCCTTTTACAATTGTTTTTAATTTAGGCTAGATTCTGATTCTGTTTTTAATTTAGATTGTAATTCAGTTTCTAATTACAGGTTCTACAAGAACCCTAAAAACTTATTCCGAACTATAATATGAAATTAATCATATTATAATTAAGTATCATAAATATTGTATTTGGTCTCTAATTAGTATTCTAGTTTGTACAGTACACCATATTCCTAATTTAATTATCATATTTATTCTCAATGTGAGTATAACCCACATTTTTCACATAATTTCCTAAATTTATGTCATATCAGATTTATTATATATTATTATCATATCATAAATTTTGACAAATTATTTTCCATTTATTAATTTTTTATATTTGCATATTACCAATTATTACTTAATATGTACATAATATGCACAACTAACATTCCCAATAATTCAAATACTGTCTCTCATCACTAACTAACGTTCTAAAACACCTAATTATACCCTAAATCAAAATATAAATCAAGTTAACCCTAAATCATAAAATTAACTTAATTATTTACTTTTACTAATTATTCATTTATTATTATTACCTAATATGCATAATGTGCACAATTAACACTCCAACTCCCTAAATATCATCCTACATCAGTAATTAACATCCAAGGATATCTATTAACATACTAAATTAGAATTTTCAATAAATTAATCTTAAATTACAAAATTAAGCCTACTAATTACCTTTTATGCATGATTTTGGGGCTTAAAAATTAAATAAAAATTTAGAAAATTAATTTTAAGAAAAAATCTTCATAACATTGTAATATATATCCCAAATAGTCTATACAAAAACTTTTAAGTCAAAACTATACTACTAGGGTTATTTAAATCAGTATCTAAAACCGGTTCGGATTTAAGGATTTTTAAGCATTGTATATCTAGGAACTTAATTTTATCATTCTAACATTTTTTTTTTCTAAATTTACATACAAAAATAATTTAGCATAACAAATTTCATAATTTTCCATAATCATTTGATATTTTAATTAAATTAAACAAAATCAAAAGAAAATTTAGACTTATCGGCGTTGCCAACTCCAACTACCGTCGACCACCCTGACCTTGTCGACCGGTCTAGGTGCTGCTACCACCTTTCAGTAGTGGTGGCCGTTCACTTTCAGGTTATTGTCGAGTGTTGGTTTTATTATAATATCCTATTTGCTCTAGATTTTTTTTTTTCTAAAAATACCCTCTCCTCTCTTCTTAAGCTCTCTTAATTTTTTTCTGGTTTTCAACTGATTAAAATGAAGTTTGATGCGTGGTTACTGAATTTATAGTAAGGTTTGAGATTTTTCATGCAATTTTTTCTTACTAAAATGTCTCTTATCTCTTGCATTTTTACTTTCTATTTAGCTTGTTTCTATTGGTTAATTTTCTTTTTTCCATTCCTGGCCTTCCACACCACATTTTTGGATAATTCCATACTTTTCCATAATTTTCTTGATTTTTATTTAATTATTTATGAATTTTATTTAATTAATTAGCATTATTTTAGTATATTTCGGGTATTTTAAATAATTTTGTATATTTTTACCTATACGTAAATACATGTATGATACAAATAAATATTCTTAATTATTATTTAAGTTATTTTATGATTTTTAGTGTACATATAATTTATCTTTATCGATTTGTAAGTTGTCAGAACTCGTTTTAAGCATTTCTAATAAATAACAGGAAATTTACATATAATTCAATATTATAATAATTAATTATTTTATTATTAATTTTCCTAAATCCAAACTCACGGATCACTTTTACTAATATTTCTAACTTCGTCGTAAAATTTAAGTTGAATCGGATAATTTACTTTATCATCTTAAACTTTACAAACCAAACCTCGAACACCAGACTGCAAGGCTTACATGAATCACATCGCAATAGGCGAGAAAAGCCTTATGAAGAGACTAAAGGGAAAATTGTTACTTTTACTAAAACACCCATACGTGGAGTAAATAATTTAGGTAGTAAATTTAGCTAAATGCTTCAAATGTCTTAGCTTCAAGCATATCGCATCTTACTGCCCAAACAAGAAGGCCACGTTCATAGTTGATGAAATACTTAAGGTTGAGGTACACAGTAGAGATGAGGAAGATGAAGTGAAAGATGATGGTTGAAAGACCCACAATTAGGTATTCAAGGTTTGATTCGTAAAATTTAAGGTGATCGAGCAAATCATCCCGATCCAATCCAATCTAAATTTTACGACTAAGTTAGAAATATTAGTAAAGGTAGTTCTGTAAATTTGAATTTAGGAAAATAAATAATAAAATAATTGATTATTATAAAAGTGGTTAGGGTTTTCTTCAATTTTATGGGTGAAAAATGTCCCTTTACTTTTTCTTTTTCACTTTCTATTTGTTTCATTTTTATTGGTTGATTTTGTTTCTTCCACTTTCAGCTTGCTATGACCACTTTCTGGACAATTCCATACTTTTCCTAATTTTTTTCTTCATTTTTTGTAATTTTCTTGAATTATTTAGTATTAATTTAGTATTTTTAGAGCATTTTAAGTAATTTCGTGTAATTTTACCTACACATAAATACATATATGGTACAAATAAATATTTATAAATATTATTTATGTTATTTTATGATTGTTAGTGTGCATATAATTTATCTCTATCGATTCCTTAATTATTGAAACTCGTTTTATGTGTTTCCTATAAATAATGGAAAATTTATATATAGTTCAATATTATAATAATTAATTATATTATTATTTATCTTTTTAAATCCAAATTCACGAGATCACTTTTACTAATATTCCTAACTTCGTTGTAAAATTTAGGCTGGATTAAACGATTTACTCAATCGTCCTAAATTTTATGAACCAAACCCCGAATACTTGATTGTTGGTCTTACATTTACTGTCATGCCCTAAAGTGGTTGAGTTATAACAATTCTGCCGTGTAAACCATTTTAAAATAGAAACTAACCATACAGTCGCTATTTTAGATCAATTTACACAAGGCGTCAACAACTAACCACTTTGAACTAAACAGTTCATAAATTAAATAAATTATTTACTTGTGAACTTAACAAAAATACATACTACTTGAGTAATTCTTAAATTAATACTAAAAGATTTAAAGATAAATCTAAACTTGAGAATATATCTGGTCTTCAGTTTATATCCCCACTTCTCGAGATCTAGCAATTGCTAGCCTCATGATATATATAAGTCGCTTCTTAGTTAGCACCTGTAACAACATCTACAGGGATGTGAGCAACTACAGCTCAATAAGTTGAGACTGAGACTGAGACTGAGACTTAAAATTATATAGTAAACACAAGTAGAGTTATCAAGCAAATTAATTAAATGCAATGTATGTTGAAGTAAATTAAATAAATTGCATCTGCTCTAATTTGTGTTGAGGCGTTTCTATTAATGCAACAGCTTACGACTAAAATCAGGTTTATGTAATGGAGACATCACTCTTTCCGTAACTACTTTCGAACTATTGACTTCACTTTTCCCACAACTTCCTTACTTGTCACTTAGTTTAACTAAGGACGAAAGATGGACTAATTATGTTATTTAATGCTATCCCTTTTAAAAGGGTTGGTATTTAGCTGGAAAACCCTATGTTTCCCCTAATGGGTTGTGATATAAATCTGATTAAGAATTATAAGTTATATATTTAGTTAAGTCCGGTTTAAGATATTCAATCGTTTCAAACAAATCATACAAATACAAAACATGACAACTAATCAAAATCATAACATCAAACTAAAAAATAAGCACATGTGTACAGTCAACTATCTAACAAGTACAATTTCAAGCTTCTGAGTACTATAAATTAGTACTCCAAACTATAGTAACGTATTAATCCCAACTTACTTAGACTCTTCGCTCGCTCGCTCAAGATGTAACTTGCTGAGGCCATCGTCGATAATCTCTATGATATAAATATTGTTTTAGTTTCTACATAACCATCATATATTGGTTTTGTCCTATAACGCTGATTATTATCTTTAGTTTAGGGTTTTAGTATATTTAATTATTCAAGTTTTTAAGTCTCTTATAATTATTTTTAATTTAGGCTGGGTTTTGATTCAGTTTTAGAGTCGGTTTCTAAATTAGATTTTCAGTCGGTTTATAATTACGGGTTATATAGGAACCTTAAAAATTTGTTCTGAACCATAATATGAAATTATTTATATTATAATCAAATATCCTGAATATCGTATTTGGTCTCTAAGTAGTATTGTAGTCTGTATGGTAAACTCTACTCCTTATTTAAGTACCTAATTTACTCCCAATATGAAAAAAATTTACATTTTTTATATAATTATATAAATTTATATTTAATATCATATTTATTTTATATTAATATTATTATAATATTATCACTTTTGGTATAATTCACTCTTAAATCACCTATTTAACACTTCTAACACTATATATAGCATCCTTCATCCTCCAATAACATATCAAATATTTAATCACACCCTAAATCAGAAATTATATCTAATTAACCCTAAATTACACAATTAACTTAAAATGTACCATTTACCTACATATTTAGTATATATTATGCATAATACATAAACTAATGACTCAAACTCCAATGAAACTACAGAAAATATATTATAATTAGTAAATTATGGTTGTTATATTATGATAATGAAAAGTATTAAGATAGTTATATATATATTATTCTCCAGTATACTGTTTTTAGGTCTGATTTTACTAAAAATTAGCTTAAATTAGGTAAATGACCAAATAAAATCATAAGATTCAAATTAAATATTTCCAAAATCATAGCTAAGCTTTAGAAGTAATTAAAAATCAAATTTATTAAGGAATTTAATTAAAAGCCTATTATTTTTTTCATATGAAAAACATGGTGGATTCAACAAAATAATTTTAATAAATACTAAATATATAGTTTATCAAAAATTATTTTTATTTAAATTAAATGTATCATATCAGGAATATGTACACAAAAAATTAGCTTGAAATAATGGTATTTACTATTTTTGAAAATTTATACAAAATTCGTTGGAATCAGACTTGTTTTTAAGGAACCTATATAAGCACTTCTAATTTTAAAAATATAGTTTGATATTATGATTCTACATATAAAACTACAAAGGGAAACAAAATTTTATAATTTTCCATGTATATTTGATATTTTTACTAAATTAAATAAATTCATAAAGGAAATCGGAACTCATCAATCAACGAGCTTCCAGCCACCAGCGATGGCTCTACTATTGTCCACAACTCTAGACGTGGGGTCTATTGTTTGTTAGTGATGGCCATTCCTTTCTAGGTGGTCATTGGATTTGGGTTCTGTTTATCGCTCATTTCGTATATCTTATGATTTCTGGGTAAAGAATTTAAGCTTTAATTACACACTATTTTGCTAAATTTTTGTAAAAATATTCTCTCCTTTGTTCTTACTCTCTCTCTAATTTTTCTAGACTTCAAACTTACCAAAATGAATTATAGAGGAATTGGTTTAAATTTATAGAAGTGGTTAGAGCTTTCTTTAATTTTATGGGTGACAAATGCCCCTTTACTTTTTCTTTTTCACTTTCTATTTGTTTCATTTTTATTGGTTGATTTTGTTTCTTCTACTTTTAGCTTACTACAACCACTTTTTGGACAATTCCACACTTTTCCTAATTTTTTTCTTTATTTTTTTATAATTTTCTTTAATTATTTAGCATTAATTTAGTATTTTTCGGTAATTTTAAGTAATTTCATATATTTTTACCTATACGTAAATACATATATGGTACAAATAAATATTCATAAATATTATTTATGTTATTTTATGATTTTTAGTGTGCATATAATTTATTTCTATCGATTCCTTAATTATTGGAACTCGTTTTACGCGTTTCTGATAAATAACGAAAAATTTACATATAATTTAATATTATAATAATTAATTATTTATTTTCCTAAATTTAAACTCATAGGATTGCTTTTACTAATATTTCTGACTTCATCGTAAAATTTGGGCTAAATTGAACAATTTACTCCATCGTCCTAAATTCTACAAACCAAACCTCAAATACCTCATTGTGGGTCTTACAATGGTGATATTAAAAATATTCTGAGCAGCTTTTATGCTAATAGAGAGGCAATAGCCCATGAAGATAAAAATAGCCCTTTTCTAATACAATTGTTAAGTGCTTCTTAGAACCTCGATGATGAGTAAAGGAAGATTCTTTTTCATACTGCGTACAAGATCCATGGCAAGTAGTATATACTCATCATGGATGGTGGTAGCTGCACTAATATGATGGCGGCTTTCATAGTAGATCAATTATAACTATGCACTATTCTACATCCTTATCTTTATAAGATTTAATGGCTGAATGAATAGGTATTGCTTCAGGTTGCTCAGCAAGCAAAGGTTCCCTTATTTACTGGAGATAGATATCACGATGAATTATGGTGTAATGTTTTGATGTTTTGTGTTACGCCCCAAAATTGCAGAGTCATAATAGTCCCGCCGTATAAACCAACCTATGATAGTAACCAACCTTATAGTTCCTATCATAGATATAATTTATACCAAGCGTCCACAACTCTTTGTTTTGAAGTAAAAAGCCATTCATAATTAAAGATAAAATTTATATATATAACTAAAAACTTTAAGTCATATTTACATTAAGATACTCATATTGTCTTACATTCTTAGGAAATTCTACATGCTAAGGTAACCTAATAGGTAGCTGTTGAGCCTGAATTTTTTGTTTCTTTATATCTAATTTGATTTCTTACTTTTTGATTAATACTAAACCTTAAACTATTTAATATTAATTCTCGATTAGAGAAATTGGGAAATTCCAGTTTTTCATTAAAAATAACTTTTGGAGTTACCACTCGATAGAAGTCCGGAAAAAGGGAAATCGTAATCAATTAGATAAATTGATTACGATTTATCTACTGGTTTTTTATTTCAATTTGAATGAAAAACCAAAGGGTTCCGAATTCAGTGACTAACCTATTAAATCCTAATAGCTACCACTATCTATTTTTTGAAGTTAGGATTATTCTTTTAAATTATCCCTTTATTTATATTTTTAAGAAAAGAAAATAAAAACCAAAAGAAAAAAGAACCTAAGTTTTTACAGATTTTTTCGTCACTCCGAAAGTGTCTACGTACCTGCTAGTCAGGATTAGATGATCGTAGTTCTTTTCGAAAATTTTAGTGTGTTAGTTAATTTTAATTTTGAAAATTGACTGGATTTACATTTTTAATTAATTTAATTTATTAAAAAAAAATCTAAAAGGGGTTCTAATTCTCAAACTTGTTTATTTAAAAAAGTTCTCTAAAATTCCTATTTTTTCAAAAAGGGTTTTCTTATTAATTTTTATTTCTAAAAAATAATTTCCTAAGTGATAAATTTTAAAAAGAAAGACTTAATACTAAAAAGATACTTAAGCTTATGCATATATATATATACATACATCTATTTATATACTATGCTATAAACATAACTAAATAACTAGTGAAATAATAAAAGACATAAATAAATGATCTGAACTGGAAAAGAAATCGAACCTAAATTTGGTCTCCAACGTGTGGTGAAGGACAGTGGCATTGAATAGCTGTTTGGATTTGTTGGTGACCAACAGTGGATGGTTATCAACATCGTGGGGTTGCTGGTGTCGATTGTTGCTGCAGCGGGCCGATCGATGAGCGTCTTTGACGAGCAATGGTTGAGCGTAGAGCACGGTGGCGTGTTGCTATGCAGTTGTGAGTTCTACAATGGAGTTTGGTGCATTTACCGTTGCTTGAAGCTGTGGTCTACTATGGAGAGTAGTCATACGGTTGTGAGTTGTTCGCGTATAGTTGCTGTAGGATGTAGTTTGTTGTCGTGCGTGGATTGGTGTTGTTTGGACGAGGATACAGTTTGGGCTGATCGGAAACTGGATAGCAGCGTCTAGATGCTATAGTGAGATTATGGCGAAGGACATCGGATTTGTGTAGCTTGGTTCAGTCACTTGGAGAACGTATAGTGTATTGATGCTGTTGTCCGTACGATGCTACGTGTGGTGTTGTTACTATCATCTGTTGTGTGGGAATGGTTGGAGTTGCTCATGGGAACTGTAAGTGGATGGGAGTTCTGTTGTATGTTCAGACTTGGTCGGATTGGAGCTTTGTCGTTGCTATTAGAGAGTTGGTTAGTGTCGTTGTTTGGGTCTGTCGTGATGGCATGAAGAGTGGCCTACTGGGGGTTGATTGGAATGTCAGTGCTACAGTGGGTTGCCATAGTTGTCATAAGAAGTATGGATGATCGGTGGTTATTGGAGTATGGATAGTGACATGGTGCTGTGTATGTGAGAGGATGGGGCTACTGTTAGGCGTTAGTGAATCAATACTGGTTGGTGTATATGCTGCAATGGATAAGTGCGTA
The DNA here is from genome assembly GCA_024138015.1 of Lumnitzera littorea. NCBI lineage: Eukaryota > Viridiplantae > Streptophyta > Magnoliopsida > Myrtales > Combretaceae > Lumnitzera > Lumnitzera littorea. Next base: position 442,749 of record JAMXBB010000012.1, on the reverse strand, counting down.
AATGGGGTTACAGTGCATGTTGGATTGTCACGTGGTTGTGTCCTATCCAAGCGTATGAGAGAGGGATGGTCGAGGGTCTGTGTATGAGGATGTGCGTGAGTGTGGATTGGTCGTGGATGTCGATTGTGGTTTGATATGTGTGGTGACGGTGTGGTATTGTTTGTGTTCAGTATATGTAAGTTGATTGTTTAAAGTGTTGAATTCAATAGTGTTCTTTTTCTTTGTTTTTCTTATGTGTATTTGTGTAAAATTAAATTGTGTTGTTCTATCTCGTACGATCCATATTTATAAACTCCAAAATAACCCGTATCAAATCGAACCTTTCCTATGGATTTATATCTGATTTTACAAAACTATATTAGATTTGAATCATATATATCAACTCAAATTCATTTTGATAAAAATCAAATTAGAGTTGAATATTTTATAACGATTCAAATCTAATAGGATCAGATTCAAAAAATTTTAGTTAGATATGAATCACGCATACTTAACTCGCTTTTTGTTAAAAATGAAAAAATAGAAAAATAAGGCACATAAGTGTCTAGTGAGATTCAAAACTGTGACTTTAAGTTGATAATAATTTAATACTGCAATACTTATCCGTTAGGCCATTGGCCTATGCCTTGATTTTTAGTACAATTAAATTATACTTCAACCACGCGACTCTCTAAAACTATTTGAATCAAATCAAAACTAAACTAATTGACTCTTAAATAACTTACTTTCTAAAAAATCTAAAAATCTTTATAATTTTTCTTTTCTCATTTTTTTTTTGTATTTTCATCATTTTTCAATTTTTATTATTTTTGAGTTAGGACCCTATTTAAAAAACTATAATTATAACTATAACGATTAGGGAACAAAAATCGAGTGTCTACAGTAACATATTACATACAACATAATCAGTTCGAAAACTTAAGAGTTAATAACAAAACTTTGGAAGACTCTATTGCATTAATCAGCTTGATTCTTACTCCCCCATAACTTAGCACTTCAAAATGATACTAACTTCAGGATAGTTATAGTGCAGCATGTCAATCAATGCTTACAAGAAAATCTATAAGAGTATGAGTAACTAACAGCTCAATAAGTTAATATCGAGACTAAGGAATGCATAACAAACATAAATAGGATTTTCAAACAATTAATTTTATGTTATGCAACAAGCACATGCCATCACAGAACGTGGTCTTGTCTATTGTGAAATCAAAGTAATTTCACCCACTCTAATCTGAGTTGAGTTTTTATATTTATGCAATAACTCATAACCAAACCTAAGTTTGTACAATGGAGACACTGCTCCCTTTATGACTATCTTTCAAACCAATGCTCTCATCCTTATTGCGACTTTTTGTCTTGTCACTTAGTTTAGCTAAAGATGAAGAAAAGCTCATTATATTATCTATCACTATCTTTTTCGAAAGTATCGGCGTTTGGTTGGAGAATCCTAATAGTTTTTTAAAGTGTTGTAATGCATGTCTAATTAGGGTATTTAAGTTTATTATAATTAAGTTCGGTTTAATGTGATCAAACAATCTTATACCACTCAATTTACAATAATTACCAAAACACAACATAGATTTTTAGCATGAAGTCAAATACACATAAGTACATGCATATATAACTACCTATAAGCAGAATTGTATACAATCCTAAGCTTTTGAGTACTTTAAAATAGTACTTAGAAATACAATAAAATAACGAACCTAACTTACCTAAAGTCCTTAATTAGCTCACTTAACTCATTGCAGGTCACTCATCTCTACGTATTCAATAATATAAATACCCTTTTAGTATTTATATCCTTATAACATATATAAACTTTAGGTTATGATTTAACTCAATATTTCCATATATATATAGATGTATATTATTTATTACCGATTCATTCTAAGTTAATTTTAGAATCAATTTTTGAATCTGATTCCGATTTAAGTTCTAATTTAGTTTCGACTGTGGGTGTTATATATAAATCTGAAGATCTCATTTCAAACCATAATGTGAAATTAAGCATATTATGCTTAGATATCCTAAATATTATTTTTAGCCCCTAATCAGTATTTAAGTTTGCACGGTATACCCTATTTCTCATTTAACTACCGAATTTACTTCCGATATGAGAAAAATTTACATTTTTCATATAATTACTAAAAGTTAAATTTCATATGAGATTTATTAAATAATTCTAGTATTGTTATATTATCAATTTTATCCTAATATTTTATATTTTTTATAAATCCAATTTCACATATTATACCTAATAATAACATCTAACCACCAAAATGCTACAATTATCATATGACATCAGAAATTAACATCTTAAAACACCTAATTACACACCAAATCAACAATTATTTATTAAATTACTTAATTAGTTCAAAATCACCTATTTTAAACATCATTTTAAAGCTTAAAAATCATCTGAAATTTTCAAAAATTCAATTATGAAGAACTTTTCATAGCACTATTCTATATCTTCTAAATAATCTATACAAAAATTTTGAGCTTAAAACTACACCTTTAAGATTATTTATTTCTAAATTGAATAAAACTCAAGTTTACGGGATTTCTTAAGTACAGTATATTTCTAGGAATAAAGTCATCAAACTAAAATTTTTCCCTAAATCTATATACATAAAAACCTTAGAATACTAAATTTCATAATTTTCTAAATAAATGTGACAATTTAAATAAATTAAACAAGATTCAAGTTGAAATCGGATTTACCTATTCGATGGACTTTTTGCCGCCAATGGTAGTCCTAGGGGTGTCGGCCGGTTTGGGTGACAGTGGTAAGGCATGGTGGTAGCAGTTATAAGCTCTACATTCAGTTACTCAAGATTTAGTTCGTAAAATTTAGAACAATTAAGCAAATCATCTGATTTCACCCAAATTTTACAATGAAGCTAGAAATATTAGTAAAAGTAATCCTACGAGTTTGGATTTAGTAAAATAAGCAACAAAATAATTAAATAATTTAACATTGAATTATATGTAAATTTTCCATTATTTATCAAAAACGCGTAAAACGAGTTTCGATAACTAACGAATCGATAAAGATAAATTATATGTATACTAAAAATCATAAAATAACTTAAATAATATTTAGAAATATTTAATTGTACTATATATGTATTGATATGTAGGTAAAAATACTTAAAATACCTGAAATATGCCAAAATAGTATTAAATAATTAAAGAAAAAAAATGAAAAAATGAAGAGAATTCTAGAAATGAGGCATGGTAAGTTGAAATTGAAGAAGAAAAAGTAAATCAAAAAAATAAAGCTAAATAAAAAGTGAAAAAGTAAGAGGCAAGGGACACTTGACAAAGAAAAATTGGAAGAAAAATCCCAATCCCAACTATAAATTCAACAAACCACTTCCAAAGCCTCATTTGGTTAGTTTAGCATAAAAAAAAATTAAGGAAATGAGAGAAGAGAAGAAAACCAATTTTCGCAAAATTAAACAAAATGGTGTGTACCTATGGCTTATAAAGGGAACCCCATCCAATGATTACCTAAAGAGGAACAACTACTACAAACAAACAATGGACCCCACATCTAGAGCTGTAGACAATGGTGGAGCCATTGCTGTTGACTGGAAGCTTGTTAATTGGTGAGTTTCGATTTTCTTTTCGAATTTGTTTAATTTAGTAAAAATATCAAATATGCATAAAAAATTATGAAATTTGCTTTCTTTAGGTGTTTTTTCATGGAGAATTAGACTATCAAACCATTTTTTAAAAATTAGAAGTACTTATATAGGTTCCTTAAGAAGAGGCCTAATTTCAACAAATTTTGTATAGATTTTCAAAAATAGTAAACAATGTTATTTTGAGCTAATTTTTGGTGTACATATTCCTAATATAATATATTTAATTGAAATAAAAATAATTTTTGATAAAATACACGTTTAGTATTTATTAAAATTATTTTTTAAAATCTGCTCTGTTTTTCATATGAAAGAAATAATAGTTTTTTAATTAAATTCCTTAATAAATCTGATTTGTAATGACTTCTAAAGCTTATTTATGATTTTGGAAATATTAAGTTTGAATCTTATAGGTTTATTTGGTCATTTACCTAATTTAAGTTAATTTTTAACAAAATCGAACCTAAAATCGGTATATCGGAGAATAATATATATATAACTACCTTAGAACTTTTCATGATCATAATATAACAATCATAATTTATTGATTATAATATATTTTTTGTAGTTTTATTGGAGTTTGAGACATTAGCTATATATATTATGCATAATATGTATTAAATATGTAGGTAACTGGTGTATTTTAAGTTAATTTTATAATTTAGGGTTAATTAGATATAATTTCTGATTTAGGATGTGATTAGGCATTTGATATGTCATTGGAGGATGAAGGATGATATATATAGTGTTAGAAGTGTTAAATAGGTGATTTAGGGGAAAATTATGTAATAATACATAATATGTAAATATAGGATGGTAATGAGTAGAAAATAATATACCAAAAGTGATAATATTATAATAATATTAATATAAAATAAATCTAATATTAAATATAAATTTATATAATTATATGAAAATTGTAAATTTTTCTCATATTGAGAGTAAATTCGATAGTTAAATGAGGATTAAGGTGTACCGTATAGAATAGAATACTAGCTAAAGACCATATACGATATTTAAGATACCCGATTATAATATGAATAATTTCATGTTATGGTTTGGAACAAGTTTTTAGGGTTCCTGTATAATTCGTAATTAGAAACCTACTCCAAAACCGAATAGCAACCAGCCTAAATTAGGAATAATTGTAAGAGACTTAAAAACCTGAATAATTAAATACACTAAAACCCTAAACTAAATATAACAATAAGCATTATAGGATAAAACCAATCTATGGCGGTTATGTGGAAACTAAAACAACGTTTGTACTATAAGGATGATCGGCGATGACCTATGCAAGTCGCATCTTAAGTGAGCAAGTTGAGAGTACAGGTAAGTTAGGATTAATACGTTGTTGTATTTCGAAGTACTAAATTATAGTACTCGGAGGCTTGAGATTATACTTTGTTGTGATTGCTAGATGGTTAATCGTACGCATGCCTGTATGTGCTTGTTTTTTAGTTTGATGATATGATTTTGGTTTATTATTTTAGCTTATATTATGTGATTTATGTGAAATGATTAAACACCCTAAACTAAACCTAACCAGATATATGACTTGTAAGCCTAAATTAGACCTGCATAGCAACTCATTAGGGGAAACTTAGGGTTCTCCAGCCAAATACCGACTCCTTTGAAAGGGATAGTGTTGGATAGCATAATCGATGTTTTTTTCATCCTTAGTCGAACTAAGTGATAGGTGAAAAGGTCGTAGCAAGGGTAAAGTCAATGGTTTGAAGGTAATTGTGAGGGAGTGATATCTCTATTACATAAGCCTAGGTTTGGTTGTGAGTTGTTGTATTAAATGGAAACTCCTTAATTCGGATTAAAGCAAGTATAATTTTTGTAATCTTACGACAAGTTAGATAACATCGTATGATGGTATTTGCTTGTATATGCATTGCATCTAACTAATTTGGTTGATAACCTTGTTGTATTTAAGGTATAGTTTTAAGTCTCTGTCCTAACTTATTAAGCCGTTGGTTGCTCGCATCCTTATAGACATTGTTGCTTATACTAGTTAGGAAGCGACCTATATTTACCTTAAAGCTAGCAACTACTGGATTCTAAGAAGTGAGGAAATACATTTGAAAAACAGATATATTTTTAAGGTCTTAACTCTTATTTTAGAACAATCTATTTTCAAATAATGTATTACTTAGGAAATATAATACAATGAAACTCTGCAAACATGATTTGTAATATTTGAATCCTAATACATACATATATATATATATATATATATTTTCATACTTTCTTAGGTAAATAATTTATTTAATTTATGAATTACTTACTTTAAAACAGATTAGGCATAAACGTCTTGTGTAAATTAAGTTTAAGATAGCGGCTGTATGGTCAGCTTCTATCTTAGAATGGTTTGCACGACAAAACTGTTATGACTCTATCGCTTCGGGGCATGCCGGTTCTGAGTTGGTATTAGAGTGCAGTTCTAGTAAACTCACTTTGAAATGAACAATTAAAAGATGTAGGCACTATAAGAATACATTAGGAGTAGGTAGAAATAAGTGAGCAGTAAAATATTGTACTATAAATTATAGAGTAATAATGATTATAACGCTGAATTGAGATAAACATTAATTGAACTTAAATCCAATTATGGGATCACATGGAGAATTAGTGGTTAGTTAAAGTGATTCAGAAAGAATAAAGGAGAATCTCTCATCCAATACAGAGTTGAGATGTGGAGAATATTGCTAAAAATGATTAGTAGGATATGTTAATACTATAGATAGGATTATTAAGAAGTTTGTTGGTGAGTTGTGTTGTAATTGATAAGACGTTATGTAGTGATGAGACTCATGGATAATAATGGAGATTAATTTGAGTTTTTAGAATAATAAGGGTACTGAGTTATGTTCCATTGGTTAACGGTAGATAGAAATAAAGGATTACGACTTTAATGATGCTAATGAGATACTTTTAGTGAAGACAGAAGAGAGAGACCTTACTCTATTAGTATGACTCATAATCCGACTAACATATTGCATATCTTCAAACGATTACCCTCCGAGGATTATTGATTAGTTTCTATATTTCCTAGATCAATTAGAATACAATATATATAGAATGAGAATGCGATATGTGAGATGATAGTTGATGATGGCATTAAGGAGTCTAATAATGATGAGGTATATAGAATGATTACTGTTTTTTATTTTCCTATTAAAGTATAGAATACTGAATCAATAAGCTATGATGATAATTAAATTAGAAGACAAATGTAGCAAGATTTTTTTGAATGAATAGTTGTTATGGGTGATTTGAATGATGGATATAATATGATAGCTGATCATGTTTTCTTGAAAGTTAGAATTGATCCTATGTTAGTTTTTCATAGATGTGGACATCTTAATGATCTTTTAATGGATGTGGTTATGCTTCTTGATGAAAGTGTATTCTTTTGAATGTATGCATATGCAACAATGATTTATATATTTGTAGCCAGGGGTATAAAAGGAACAAATGTATTTAGGTGACTAATATTGAAAGTTCTCTGCATATGTAACAATGGTGGTAGAAACTGTACTATGAGATTACAATCACGTTATGAATTCTTTAGCCCTTAATGAATCATGAATTGAAGACTTATATTTCTAGAGTTATAAGTAAGTACAAGTGAAGCAAAATGAATATGAAATGAATAGTGAGATCTTTACATGGTGCCGAGGCAAATGGAATTATATCATTATAAGATACTTATAATCGGTTATAGGAGATGGATGGTTATTAAATGGTACATGAGAAGTGAAGTAAGATTGTTAGGTAAATTACAATCGAATATGTATCTAGACACCCTAAAATAGTAGTAAGATGAGTAACAAATGACGGTGGAAATGAAAATTAAAGTAAAAGTTTAGAGAGGATTAGGACTTTTAATCAAAACTTTCTTAGCTATTCGAAGATTAATTTAGAAAGACATAACCCTCCAAGAAGTGAATTTTATAAGATGGTTATCTATTGATAAACTTATTATGATATGATGATAAGGAATGTTGATTAAAGATAGTTATTTAGGGATTCAAGCTTCAAGGGATCAGGAAATAAGTAGTGATTTCATTGAAGGACTCTCACTTGATCTTAGTTAAATAATAATAAATTCGAACAGAAGGATTAGTTGATAAGCACAATTACGGTAGGATATATGTATATATAAATGGATAAAATGTAAGTATAATAATGATATTAAGGTGTTCATTTCGTATAAGTCATAAACTAGTAAACGAAAAGGAATTTAAGGTGATTAGGATTATCATTACTTATCAGTTTAGAATTTATATTAGAGGAAGAATATTAATCCAAAAAGGCTGTAGGATATGATTAAAGTGGAATTTAGAAGAAAAACTACTAATGATAGATGATCAGAAGTTTGTTGATATTTATAAGTGAAAGACTGATGAAAGTATCAATAAGTATTGGATCTACTAGTAATATATGAATATTCAAATGTATCTTTGAAGATTTGTTTGTGGATATTTGAACTTAATGGTTAAGTTAACTAAGAATTGAACTTATAGTTGAAGTTCTATATTGGATATTGTAATTGGGATATTAGGAGTTAAGGGAGTGACTGTGTTTTTCTAATCTAACATTGGATTGGAATGTTATCAATTTAAGATTAAATTGGAGGATACGATTAAGACATTATGAATTCTTAGCAATATCTCTTAGTTTGGCAATACATATGTTGTATTAACAGAATTGAGAGAATCGTATGCATGATAACTGTGTATAAAGACACTTGCTGTGATAACTAGCAACAGTATTTTGACATATAAAGTATTTATAGATAGGATTACTAAAGTTAAACAATCATAAGTAGTATGCCAAAATTGAAGAAACGTAGCTTTCGGAAGAGATAATACTTGTTTCATTAAATACGTTATATTTGAAAAAGAATTTCAATAGATATTGAAAATGTTGAATTGGTGATCGAAGCAAAATGCATTGAGGTAACCTACTGTACGAGAAAACTATGAAGCTACAATAAACTTCATATGAGTAGTTGCAATAGGTAATCTAAGAGAGATATGGCAAATCTGAGATGGTCAATCCATTGTTGTCAAGTCTTGTGTCATGTTAACCCTATTAGTGTAATCTATCATGTTGCATCTTATCAAGTAGTAAATCCTTGTTAATACTGTCTCTCTTGTTGAATCTATTAGTAAAAAATCATATCCATTTATGTCGAGTCAAATACAGTTGATCTACAATGTTAACCATCTCATTTGAACCTGAGATGGAGGAAACTCAAGAAATTTGCTTATGTTGATCGTATGTTGAGCTATATGAAGAACGAATAAGAAGTTACAGCAACGGTGTAGACATTGTGATTAGAAGATTTAGATGAGAGGAAAGTTGATGATATGAGGTGAATTTGGAACCGCTAATGATCATAAGTAAAACCTAGGAATCAGTAAAATAGCAAACAAATGGAGGAGAAACCAATAAGAAAACTTGTAAGATTATAAAGCTAAGTCATAAGATAGTATAATATAACTAGAGGACTACGGTGATGAAATAAGATTTGATTGACACTAAAGTATGGAATGAAAATGGGAAATACACAAAGTATGACAAGATGATAGTCCAGACTTTTCAGGATAGCTGGACTGGGCCCACTTTAACCTGGTACACCCAGTTGGACCTGAATGAAATTGATACCTGGGATAAGTTAGCACGTGCTTTCTACAACCAATATAAATTCAACATCGAAGTAGCTTTATTCATGTGGGATCTGAATAATCTACGAAAGAAGACCAATGAGAATTTTAAAGAATATGCCTAAAGATGAAGGGGTATGGCAGTTAGCATGACTCTACCCTTAATTAAAAAGGATTTGATCTTCGCTTTTATTAATACTCTTGGAAGCCTGTCAGGACCCTAAAGGGGGCCTAGTAGGATTACCTAAAATTTTCATAACATGTGTGCACCCATGATATGAAAATCGTCTTGCAAGTCAAAGATTGCAAGACTCTATATAAAAATCATTAAGATTAATGATTTTCAAGTAATTAATTTATTGTACATGACATAATATATAATTATAAATAACTATGGATATCCGGTATCCCACAGTTCCTCAGAACCGCAGAGAATCGGTATCCCCTACCAAATAATAAGACAGGATCACCAATATTATAAAACTGCAGGTAGAATTAAATCATATTAAATTCTAACATGTGAATATTTTCTACAAAGAGTATTTATGTATTACCTATAAAAATCTCAACTAATTCTAACACTAATACACATATCTTCATCTCGCCCTCAGCACTCGAAACTTATCCCAATCCCATCGTATGTAAACCTGCAAAAGAAATACTATTGGGGAATAAGCTACAAGAGCTTAGTGAGCAATCCCTCATACCATACTAGCAAACAAGTTTTCAAACAAATTATTACAACCATATGAATGCATGCACACGGAGTATGCCAAACAATATATGCAGTTGACCGGTACTGCATATAATATCGGATTTTAACGCCCTTCGAGATAAGGGTTGGAGATTATACGGCACCAATCACGACCGGGCTCTAGCACCTGGGTTTTTACCCATAACTTTGAATTCCGTATTTCACAAAAACACGTTTCCATTTCCAAAGATCCAATAGTTCACAAAGTCCCAGGCCTAGCGGTGAGGTGGCCCCCGCAGTCCACACTCACACCCTACAGCGGTGGTCTCTAGACGCGACCCCCAGCCACCCACGGTTAGCGTCTCCGGCGCCAATGGAACCCGCGAGCCAAGGGTAGGGTCTTGTTGTACCCATGCTCCTGCACGGTACTAACCAAATCATGTGGGAATCCATCCCTCCAAGGCCCTTCATTACCAACCGCGTGAAGTGACGGCCAGAATAAGTAATGCGATGCATGGATAATGCATGGTCTTTTTAATTTATGATAAGCCAAATATAATTATGTCAAATTATAAGGCGATCAATCAATATCAACAAACCATCCAAATCATATAAAATCAATCATGCCATCAAATCATCAATTATCGTATTCAATAATATTTCTTATAACAATCAATCAATCAATATCATTTGCACGCATATCCCGAACCCCATACATCAAGTTATTGATATTCCATTTAAATGCACTAACTACAAGCACAAACAAGTATAGAGTCATCGGGAGTACTCACTTGACTATGACGACTCGCTCTAGTCGTAATAACTGATCGGGAGATCCTTGCCCTCGTCGGGATCACCTGATCATTACGAGATAACAGAGATAATAAGTAGTTGACTCAACTAAGGGTTCTAGATATCTATCTACCTAATTCTACTTAGATTACTATCAGCCCTTATTCGATTAAACCTAATTGCTAATCGTATATAACTTTTTCGTTTTATTTTCAATATTTACGAATTTACAGTCGTTTTTCATCGTTTTCGAACGTACATTCACACGGTGATGTCCGTTTTGGACGTTAAAACCCATGTTTTGTGATATGGGCTAAATTTATTAAAATTTTATTTTATTGAAGTTTAATTACTCTTATTACTTATGTTTATGCCCTAGTTTAGGATTTAATGATTGGATTAGCTATTTGATTCTTACACTTAGGAAATTTTACATTAGTGCTACTAATTTACATACTTGATTAAGTTTAATTCAATCTAGGAAGTGTATTAAGGTTTAAGGGATTTTCGACCTCTAAATACATGTATATATCTATGTGATGTGCTTATGTAATCTTGTTATTTCTTTTATTATAAATCTACGCTTACATCATCACTTATGTAACCAATTGATGATGTCATGGCTTATGTAATGTTTAGATGATGTCTTGGTTTATGTAATCCATTTATTATATATAAATATATATGTCATTAAGTACTTATACATATACATATGTTATATACCTACCTACACTCATAACATACTAATATGTATACTTATGTACTTATACATATACTAATACATATACCTATATTCACATACGGTGGCATACGTATTTTTATACGTATTTTCGTATGCATTATCTACCCCCTTAAGAAAGCTTCACAATTTCATTCTTTTTGTATTTTAAGGGTATATTTGACATGATATATGTATGTATAGTTACTATATACCTTATTTTAGGTTATGTACATATTGTATACTTATGTACAAAGGTATTTATACATGTATTCTTCTAGCATATCCTTTTATACACCTACTCAAAGACATGTACACATGCATTTTCTTCCATTGCCTAAAGGATTCTACACTTCCATATGTAAAGATTGAAACTTTAAGCCTAAATCAATCATATATATAAACAAAACACAACACCTAACCTAACCTTTTCTCCTTCTAACTAGTAAAGAGGATGAAATAAGACATAAATACATAATAGCATACCTTAAGTTGCCCTTGATTATGGATGAAATGGTTGAAAATGAAAGAAAAATGAAAGGGAAATGAAGCTCACGGCATGGAAGGGAGTTTTTGTTTGATTTCTTTTGTTTTGTTTTCATTATGGAAGAAGGCAAATGGTGGGGCCACAATGAAGAATAAGTGGACGGCAATTGAGAAGAAAGGAGAAGGGAAAAAAAATCAAAATGAAAGAAAAGAAAAGCCATCATTGAGGAAGAGATATTTTCTTTATCTCTTAAGTCTTTTGTTGACTTTTTCAAAGTGTTGACTTGGTCAACTCCCCTTAAGCTTATGTAAATTTGTGTACATAATGTAGTAATTAAGGGAAATTAAGGGGAAAATGAAGGAAATGAGGGGAAATAAGAAATTTAGTAAATTGATTTGTAAAAATAGATAATGAGGTCTTCCATTAGGTATTTATATCCTATATACATCATTTGGTAAGCTACTCAATATAATTAAGATGAAAAATAGCATTCAGGGTATTAAGGTTTACTACATTTAACCTAATCTCCAACTCTACCCTTAACTCTAAGTGAGACTATCCTAATCATATACTTAAGACATAAATGTAATCTATGATTCATTATCTTAGTTTCTAAGAGATCATTTAAGCATTCTAAATGTTTATGCATGATCGAGGGTCATCTCTAACCTTTTACTAATGATTTGGCAAAATATAAGCATTATATTATCAATTAGGGTTTTAGGGTATATCATGGTGAATTAGTGCTTTTATATCCTTAAAGTTATGGTTTTAGGGTTCTTATTACTTTAAGGCACCATCTCTAATGTTTTTACTCATTTAGGGTTTCATATATTCTTACGCGATTAAATTTTCGATTGTCATCTTAGGGTTTTGATAAGGTTCGAGGTTTTAGGGTCTTCGTATGTAGTTAGGGATTCAATTGATGATTTAAGGTTCTTCGTATCCACTTTAGGTTTTGGATTGAGATTTTTATTGGTTTTAATTCTCACTGGCTCTTTTGAGTTCGGGAATTTATCTACAATTTAGACGTTTGCTTTTATACTTAGAAAGCTAAATTCGCGGGGTTTACAAAGCCTGTATTACCAACACTTGGTTAAGCACCTTGCTTCCAATTTTGCAGAAATTGTAGCCTTAAGAAGCTGAATTGAGGAAGCCATTGCTACTGAGAGACTCCCTAATCTTGAAATAGCTGAAAAGAAGACACCTCCCCTAAAATTTTCTAACAAAGCTAAGGAAACCACTATCGGCATTGTCGATACTAGCAACCTTATCAAACCCACAGCCCCAATAGCTATGATTGGAGGATCTGCTCCCATGTAGAGTCCAAATTAGAATAATTGCCCATAAAGAAGACAGTTCATACATATTCCCATTCCTTTAAGCCATATTCTCACGTGATTAAGGAAGGAGAATCTCTTGACATTTGAAATACCGAGAGAAGGCCAAGATTGAGGGATTATAACTTAGAGCTTCAATGTGATTATCATCTGGGGCAATTGGGACATTCTACGGACCAATGTTGGAGACTCAGACATAAAATCCAGGATCTTATTGATGCGAAATTTGTTCAATTAGATTTCATTTAGACTCTCACTCCCAACGTGGCTAACAACGCTCTGCCAAATCATAGACATTCGATCAATATGATCATTGCTGAAGCTTCTAAACCAAAAATTGATCTAGACAGTCTCCCTATCACTATTGAGGAGATAGCGTGGAATTTGAGGAAGGTTGGGTATTTATAGGATATGAATCTCCAGGATAGGACTCGAACCAAACCGATGATATATCAACTACTTAAGGAAGGAAAGATAAAGAAAGTTGATATCATTGCTATGACAATTCCAAAACCGCGAAAGAGAAGTACTCAGAAGGAGCTTAGAAAGAGATATGAAGCTGAAGATCTGATGGTTGATACCCTAGGAGAACCAACAGGGAAGTTTAAGTATTTGGTGGATTACATCGGTTCACCCGTCATATACACTGACGCCACACCCATTGGATGGGGTCTAGAATTTGAGGAAGAGGACAGACTCATTGCAGAGGCCAAGAAGGCGGCTGAGATGGTTGGAATGATTGGAGACGAGGCTAAGCTGTTAGTTTTTGAATATGATGGAAAGACTAAGAAAGTTGAGGAATCGGGAAAGCCCAATGCGATCTCTTTCAATGTCTCGATAGCCCTAGAGAATTATAAAGCAGCACCTTTGGATTACTAAGCGGTGAATCAAACGACTAAGGCCTCATTACCTATGGTTGGTGGGCTTACCCACTCGAAACGAGTTTATGATCAGCATGAGGAAGCCAAGAGGAAATCCATTATAGAAGAGGCTTCTCGAAAAATCTTTGAAGATACGGAAGATAAAGATCAGAATGTTACCAAGAAGATAGTGAAGGCCAGTGAATACAAGATGATGGATTAGCTAGGTAAGGTACCAGCCCAGATTTCTTTAATGGGCTTGCTATTGTCATCAGATACTCATCGAGAGGTATTGATTAAAATTCCGAAGGAGGTCAAGGTATCTAAAGGGATTTCTATAGAAAAATTGAGGTTAGTGGTAAATTCAATATTTACGAGGAATCATATCTCATTTTTGCTAGACGAGCTAGGTAAAGAAGGAGATCGGCACACAAAGCCCTCTTTATAGTGGTTAAGTGTGTAGGGAAAGTGGTTGCCTAAGTTCTGATAGATAATGGGTCATCATTGAACATATGTCCATTGATGACGCTAAATCTACTTGGTGTGGAGGCGACCGAAATAAAGCTTGGCTTGATTTTAGTGAGGGCTTTTGATGAATCAAAACGGGAGATAATTGGAGAAATTGGGTTGCAAGTTGAAATTGGCTCGTAGGTGTTTACTATCCCCTTCGAAGTTCTTGACATCTCGCGAACTTTTAATCTTCTGCTAGGAAGACCGTAAATTCATTCAACAGGGGCAATTCCATCTAGCCTATATCAGAAGGTGAAGTTTATAGTTGATGGACAGTTGATTACTATTCTTGGGGAACGGGACTATGAGATTTACAAAGAAATGACTATTCCCTATGTCAGGGATGAAGAATTGGAAGAGCTAGGGTTATAGATTTTCAATAAAGTCGGTATGATCAAAGAAGCAAGACAGGGGGCACGAGGTCATTTGAAACAGCCTAAGCTGCAGATTGGAATGTTCAGGCTTTAGTATTAGCCCACTAAAGAGGAGATTTAAGAAATGAAGGCTAAAACTAGAAGCAAAAGAGGGGATTAGCTATACCATGCTCATATGGATTTTTCGAACATCTATCAAACATTCCTGGCACCAGCTGATGTTCAAGAACCTGAAGTAGCCGGTTTATCTAAGGCCCTAACTCAGCAATACAACATTGATCCGAATGAGAGAGAAGATGTCGACATACCAGTTTCTTTGTGCATCTGGTTTTTTGTTCCTATGAATAGGTCTCTTTATAAATGCAAAATTAGATTAATTAGGAACATTCGATTTCAATAATTAGTCTGATTAGTTAGGTCTTTTTTGTTAGACAATTTGAATTAATTAATTCAATAAAATTCGTTTCTTTCTTTCTATCAATTCTTCCTTATTATTTATTTGTTGTCCTTTTCTTTTTCTTTTACTCCTTAGATTCAATAAAAATGATGAATGTAATGGATATCTCGCCCATGTAAACAATGAAAGTACTAATATCGCTTTCGGCCTTGCTGGGTTAGATGCTGGAGATCATATTGAGACTACAAACGAAATTCAGGAGAATTAGCATCGACTGAATAGGGTAGAGTAATTATTGACGAACCAACAGATATGATTAATTTGGGAACAAAGGAAAATCTATGAAATTTGAAAATTGGTGGTGATTCAACGAAAGATCAGAAGCAAGAGTTGTCACAATTGTTATCAGAATACTTAGATATCTTCACTTAGTCTTATGAAGATATGCTCGGTTTAGACTCGTTTATTGTGGTTCATAAGTTGCCAACCAGGGAAGAAATTAAACCAAAAAGACAAAAGCTTAGACGATTTAGGCCAGATCTACTCCTCGAAATTAAAGAAGTCAAGAAGTTGTTAGAAATTGGATCCATAGAAGTATCGGATTACCCCGAATGGGTGGCCAATGTGGTGCCAATGTTAAAGAAAAATGAGAAAGTTAGGGTTTGCGTAGATTTTTGTGATTTAAACCGGGCGATACCAAAGGATAATTTTCCTTTGCCGCATATTGACATATTAGTAGATAACACAGCTGAGAATCATTTTTTTTTTGTTCATGGATGGTTTCTCAAGGTATAATCAAATTAAAATGACTGAAGGAGATAAAATTAAAACAACGTTTGTTACCACCTGAGGAACGTTTTGTTATTGCGTGATGCCATTTGGGTTGAAAAATGTTGGGACAACTTACAAATGTGCTATGTTTGCCTTATTCCATAACATGATGCATCAAGAAATCGAAGTTTATGTGGATGATATGATCGCCAATTCCAAAGAGAATGAAAACCACATAGATATTTTGTGCAAACTATTTGAGTGGTTGAGGAAGTTTCAACTGAAGCTGAATCCTGAAAAATGCACTTTTGGAGTGACTTTGAGCAAATTGTTAGGTTTCATAGTTAGTAGGAGAGGAATCGAAGTAAATCCAGATAAAGTCAAGGCGATCGTGGGCATGCCTGTACCTAAGATAGTTAAAGAAGTCAGAAGATTACTAGGGAGATTAAATTACATTGCTCAATTTATATCACAACTAACTAATAGATGCAAGCTGTTGTTTAAGCTATTGAAGAAAAATGCTGCGATAGAGTGGGATGAAGAATGTGAGCACACATTTGCTAAAATCAAAGAATATCTCATGAATCCTCTTGTACTGGTTACTCCTACACCGAGACAGCCATTGATCCTTTATTTAACGATTCTCACAGAATTGATGAGATGCGTGCTAGGGTAGAAAGACGAAAAGGGAAGAAAAGAGCATGCTATATTCTATTTGAGCAAGAAATTCACGGAAGGTGAGCAAAAGTACTCAGAAGTGGAAAGAATATGTTGTGCCTTAGTATAGGTAATGCATAGACTTAAGCAATACACTCTCTATTACTCAATATAGTTGTTGATAAAACATGACCTGTTAAGGTATTTAGCGGAAAAGCCAGCGTTGATTGAGAGAATATCAAAGTGGTAAATGTTATTCTCTGAGTTTGATGTCAAGTATGTGAGTTAAAGCTTAGTCAAAGGGCAGACAGTGGTTAATCAATTGGCAAAATACCCATTAGAAGATGAGGACAAGAGTTCAGAAGCACAATTTCTTGATGAAAATATGATGGTGGCAAACGAATTAAGTGGTGAGAAATTGGGATGGAAAATATATTTTGATGGAGCAGCCAATATGTTTGGATGTGAGATAGGAGCAGTATTGGTATCACCTGAAGATAACCATTTTCTTATTGCAGCAAGATTAACATTCCCATATACCAACAATATAGAAGAATATAAAGCCTGCATTTTGGGGCTCAAAATGGCGCTAGATATGGGAATACAAGAATTAGAACTGTACGGAGATTCTTCCTTTATAATTCTCCAAATCTTAGGGGAATATAAGATGAAGGACGAGAAATTAATACCTTATCACGAACATTTAAGCAAGCTAGTTGAAAAATTCCAAGAGATTTCATTCACTTACATTCCAAGGATCCAAAATCAAATTGCTAACGCATTGGCTACATTGGCGTCAATGGTGAAAGTTACAGACGGAATAAATTCAACCCTTAAAGATTCAAGTGGAAGAAAAACCGGCTTTTTGCCTTGCAATTGAAGCGAAGGGAACAAAAGAACCTTGGTATCATGATATCAAGAAGTTACTTCAAATGGGAGAATTTCCTGAAGATGTTGATAGAAAAGATAGAAAGACTTTAAGAAGGTTGGCTACAAATTTCTTATTAAACGGGGCTACGTTATACAAGAGGCCACTAGATGCAACATTGCTGAGGTGTGTAGATGAAGAAAGAGCCGAGAAATTGATGAAAGAAGTGTATGAAGGAGTTTGTGGTCCTCACATAAATGGGTATATGTTAGTCAGAAAAATCATGAGAATGAGGTATTTTTGGATGACGATGGAATTGGATTGTATCGAGCACGTGAGGCACTGTCATTTATGTCAGGTGTACGCTAATAAGATCAATGCTTCTCCCCAAGAATTGTATGTGCTGTCAGCTCTTTGACCTTTCTTGACGTGGGGAGTTGACATGATCGGTCTAATTTCGCCAACAGCTTCAAACGGGCACAGATTCATTTTAGTCGCGATTGACTATTTTACTAAGTGGATCGAAGCAACGTTGTATGCTACTGTGACCAAAGGAGTAGTAGTCAAATTCCTGAAAAGAGATATTATTACAAGATATGGTGCACTCAAGTCTATTATTATAGACAACGGGACGAATTTAAATAACAAATTGATGGATGAAGTGTAATGCCAATTTAAGATCAATTACAGAAATGCAACTCCATATTGACCTCAGATGAATGGAGCCGTTGAAGTTGCTAATAAGAACATTAAAAGAATCATTGAGAAGATGGTGATCACATATAAGGATTGGCCTAAGATGCTTCCCTTTGCTCTCATGGCTTACAGAACCTTAGTCATAACTTATACTGGTGCAACCCCGTATTCATTGGTGTACGAAATTGAAGTAGTACTACTAGTAGATGTAAAAATACCTTCGTTCCGAGTATTGGCAGAAACTTAACTCAATAAAGCAGAATGGGTGGAAAAGAGAATAGAGCATTTGAATCTCCTAGACGAGCGAAGACTTGTAGCGATACGTTATGGTCAATGCTACTAACAGCGAATAATCCGAGCTTTTAACAAGAAAGTACGCCCGAGGTGCTTCAAAGAGGGAGCTTGGTGTTGAAGAAAGTGTTACCGAACGCAAAAGACCTTAGGGGCAAGTTCGCTCTGAATTACGAAGGCCCTTATGTGGTGAAAAGGGTATTATTAAGAGTTGCATTAGTATTGATAGAGATGGATGGCTCAGAGTTAAGAGGACCAGTGAATTCGAATGCAGTCAAGTTGCATTATCCATGAAAACGGAAATTTAATAAGGATTCCAATTTTTCTTGAATAGTTCGTAGTTAATTTTTCATCGTTTACAAGTAAAGTTGATATTCATGAATATTTTTGAATTCGGATGGTTATTGACTAACAAACACTCCACCAATAAACCCTGTTTCTTAGCAACATACAAATGAGTCTGAATCATTAGATAAATTGAAATCGAATGTTCTTAATAATTTAATCTTGTTTATTCGAAAAGAGATTTATTATTCAAAAGTCATGAAGAGTAGAAATTGAAATTTGAAATTAGACCAAGCAAATTCAAGATGTGGGCATGGTTCATAAGAGAAAAAAAGAAAATAAAAGAAGAAAGAAAAGAAAAAGGGAAAAGGGAAAGAAGAAGCAAGCACAGACCCCTGGAGAAATTCTGCTAATTGAATGAGTGAATATCGAGAGTCGATGTAAACATGCCAATCAGTTGCTATTTGAGAAATCCTTTACTCCTAGAAAAAAATAATTTTGGAAAAAGTTTTTGAAAAGAAATCTTGTGAGGAATTAAGTTAGTTTTGAAAATCAATCTCGAAAAGATCTATCCTCTTCAGATCACAAACCAAAAAGAATCTTAGAGAGATCTATCTTTTTGAATTATCCGTTAAACCAAACAAGTTAATTTTCTCTCCAATGGTTCTTGCTCTATCCTTCCAAGATAGACATCATTAAGCTCTATCTTTCCAAGATAGGCCTTCTTGAAATTTTTGCTCTATCCTTCCAAGATAGATACCATTAAGCCCTATCCTTCCAAGGTAGGCCTTCTTGAAATTTTTACTCTATCCTTCTAAGATAAACACCTTTAAGCCCTATCATTCTAAGATGGGCCCCCTTAAAAATTTTGCTTTATACTTCCAAGATAGACACCATTAATCCATGTCCTTCCAAGATAGGCCCCCTTGAAATTTTTGCTTTATTCTTCCAAGATTGACATCATTAAGCCCTATCCTTCCAAGATAGGCTCCTTGACCTTTTGCTCTATTCTTTCGAGACAGGCATTCATTTGCCCCATTCTTTCAAGATAGGCAATTTATTCTTTACATCGACCTTTTCAGTTGATATCCTTCATCAAAATAAAACACAGCTTAATTGATCAGTTCAAAATAGGGTTTGGCAAAAATGGGTATCTCTTTTGTCTTTATAGCAAAGTTTTAATCGAATTTTACTATAAAGAGGAGCAGTTGTAGACACCTTATTTTTGCCAATTTTTATTTTTTGTTAATTGAGCTAGGTCAATGAATAAAAATAAAAATGAAAAAAAAACGAAAAAATGGAAAAAAGAAAATCAAGTTAAGTCATAGAAAGTTAAGTCAAGAGTTGAGTTATGTCAAGTTAGATTAAGTTGAGTTATTGGATCAGTTATTAAGATGGGCTAAATAAATTAGTTTTGGGTCAAACCGGTTTAAGGGCTCAACACTAGGATTTATTAAATTAATTTAGGCTAAATTGGATTGGGCTGAGCCTTAAAAGAAAAGCCCGAACTAACTAGGGTTGCTAGAAGTTAGGGTGAATCTAAGTTAAATTGCAAACAAATCTTTCGTATTAAAGATTTGATTTTGGAGCTTATAAATAGCATGCTGGTCAGCAATTCAAGGAGGTTTTTTCTTTTTAATCACACACGCACTCAAAAACACCACACTCACAACTAAACACCCCTCATACGCCATTACTGTACATACCAGACTGCTACTATAGTTGCCCCATACTGTTGCCATAGTCGCCTTACACTGCCATTACAGCAGTGCTCGTGCCATCGCCTATTGTCACCCAGATCGTTGCCCGTATCGCTGCCACTGTCACCCAGAAGCATCGCCCACATATGTTCTTGCTCTTGCCCGAGTTACCGCCCAAACATTCGCTCGAGTTACCGCCCTCGTGCATGCCATCGCTTGCCTGAGCAGTCATCCTTCGTATGCCCATTGTTGCCCAAGCTCTCGCCCGCACATACGTTCAACACTCGCCTGTGATGTTGCCTTGCCATTGCCTATTGTCGCCCAAGCTATCACCCACGTGCTTGCCCTCTCTTGCCTAATGTTTGCCTTTGTTGTCATCCACATTGCCCATGCTTTCGTACATACGCTCGCTTGAGCTATCACCTGAAGTCATGCCTGGACTCTCGCTTATGCTCGCCGGAGTCACTACCCTTACTCGCCCAGTGCTGTCGCCCATGCATACCTAGATCACCGTCCAACACCGACGATCTGACGCTAGGTAATTTTCTAGTTTTTATTTGTTATTTTATTTTGTTTATTTTTAGTAATTTTTATTAATTTGCTTTATTGGTTATTTATTTTTATGTTTAAGTACAGGTTTTTATTATTATTATTTATTTTTCAATTTTTGTTAAATTAGGTATTTCTTGAAAAATAATGTTTTTTTAATAAAAATATATTTTTGATATATATAGGGTTTTTTTTTGGAAAAATAAAAAATCTAAATTGAGTTTTTTTAAAGATAGTCAATTAGGGTTTTTTTGTTTAATTTAGAAAAATTAGATGTTTAGGTTTTTTTTAAATAATAAATTGATTAAAAAGGTAAACTTGGCTCGGTTTTTCAAAATAAAATTAATCTACCCACTAAATATTTTATAAAAAAGGAACTACAATTGGTTTGATTCCGATTAGTAAGTATGTAAATACTTTTGAGGCAACCGTTAAAAAAATAAATTTTTTCCCTTTTTTAGAAATTCATAAAAAAAAAAAATCGTTTTTAGTTACTTTTCCCTATTTAGGTATATTTTAATATTTTTAGAAAAATTACAAAAATAAAGCCCATAAATTTCTTTTAATTTTTACATGATGATTTAGTCTTAATAGGTTAGCTCTCGAATCTAGTTTTCTAGTTCAATTTTTTAAAAATAAAATTTTTTTAGAATATTTACAAACTAGTGGTCAAATTAGGGTTTTCTCATTCGAAAACCTTAATTTTATTTTTTACCAATTGAATCAGTTAGCGACTTTAATTTTTAAATTTTTTTAAAGAAAAGTATTTCCTTAAGTTTAATATCATGTAATTTATATTAAGCGGGCTAGGTTTAATATAATTTAAACTAAAGAAATCGAAATAGGGCTCAATACTTATTATTAACTTTTTCCTAACTGCTAAGAAAATTACTCGAGTCTTCTCAAGGGGCTCGCTAGTTTTTTTGATCTATATACCAAATAACGTGTACATATGGGATTTATGAGTACTCTTTTGAAAAGTTAAACTACGAGTTTGCTTTATTAGTTATTTCCAAAAATTATCCCATAGGTTTATATTAAGTGGATATTAAACTAGACATTTCGAAGTAGTAGAGTTGAGTACACTTGATATAAATTAGATTTAAGATACTAATTGTAAGGTCAATTTTTATCTTAAAATGGTTTATGTAGCAGAATTGTTACGATTCTATCTTTTCGAAACGTGACATAAAATAAATAATCTTATATCCCATTGATGGGATCATAAAACAACTCATCCACATATCTCCATTAAGGCATAAAGAAATAAAATTTTAATAAATTGAAGGTTTTTTTTTTCTTCTTTTGTATAGAATGGTGTCATATCAATATTATCATGAATCTTATGCTATCATATATACATGAAGATTTATGTATATCTCATTTGACATTCACTTGAAGGAAGTATGGATGAATTGATATAAATTGCCTATTTCAAATCTCATCTCCTTCCATATGCCAAACTACTATAGCATATTTTTTTGACTTCATAATGGTGAAATAAAATGGGTATTCCTCTCTTGTAGATCTATTGTTATGTGTAGTTGGTGAATATTGGATAGTTATTTCAAGGAATTAATATTGGAAAATAAAGGATGACAAAGTTTTACAACTTTAAAAGGATAATTATTCATTAGTCTTTTCCAATATATTTTTATATTTATCAGCGAATAGCTAAAATATCTTTATTCTATTCGTTAAAGAGTTATAACTTTATTTTCATCTCATTTCATTTTGGTGGTATTAAATTTACACATATGTCTTGTCGGAATTCATTTTCTCTCTTCCTCGTAACAGAGCATAATATAATAAGAAAATGAATCTTCATTCCCTCGGAAAGGAAAAACAAAAAAAAGAAGAAGAAGAAGAAGAAGAAGAAGAGAGAAATCTAAATAAAGAGCGATTTCTCTTGCTCCATCTAAAGCTAGACATGGATATCCGATGTCGATGTTTTCTTCTTGTGGAAAATTTGACAATTGACTAAACGAGGACACGTGGGACATCAAATAAGAAACAATCATATTAATCTAGATGGATCGATGTGAGATGTCTGACTCCGACGTTTACGTGCTTCAAATCCATCTCATCTCATCCGATCTGGCCTCTCGACCGACCTTATCCGTATCACTTCTTTAGACAAGTCCAATATTATCTCGAAGTGCCAAATATTGTTCGCAAGTTTATTATTCGGAGGGTTGTATCTCCGTCCACCCGTATCCGTCTTACATATAATTTTAAACTAATAAGGGATAAAATTGCAAAGAACTAAAGATATGTTTCTTAAATAGCACTGAAATTCTGATAGCCTTTAAACTTTTTTTTTTAAACGAGTATATAACACACTTATTAAGAGTCTAAATAAAAAGAAAAATATTACTTTTCTATAACTTTCATTTTCCTTATACAAAGTATATAAACAATACTTAAAAGCATGGAAAATGTTTTATTAAATACTTAATAAGTATATAGCCCAGATTAAGGTTATAAATTATTTAAGTTGAGACGAAACGGTATTAGATATAAAATTTTAAAAGTTAAGCTTGATTCAAATTTGATTGTTTAAAATTTTGAGTTTAAGCTTAACTTGAAATGATCCTCATCCTTTTGATTTGATTTTTTTAATAAAATATTTCCATTCAATTAAAATGATGTTGATATTTAAAACTTAATTCGAATTTCACTAACATCAACATTCGGTTGGAGCCCAATTAAGACGATACCTAAATCGACTTCCTTAATTGAATTGGATTTGCTTTGTCCAAAGATTCGGCGAAGATGGTTACCAGACACAAGAAAGATGAGGATACAGTATTCCCTGTTTAACCAACAACCTACCATTTCGAATTGAAAATTTTCTGTTTCCTTAAATAACCCAAGTTTTTCACGTTAAGGAAAAAAAAAAAGAAAAAGAAAAAAGAAAAATTCACGAGTGCTTTAAATTTCAGTGTATCTATAGGTTATCGACATCTATGGGCAGTGATACCTATAAGAGAACCAGATTTTAGTCATATATAAGGCACTAAAAGGGAGGACGGGCTTTTCTATTATACATATAGATGACAATATAATAATAATATATAACTTTATATTGATATAGATATATTAAATAAGATGCTATATCATTTTAGTTAATCAATAAATATTTCCTTTTGGAAGAAATAATACGTACGATCGAGACACGTTAATATCCGTGAGACAACCGGGACTTGTCGTGGACGGGTTGAATACTCTGGCTTACTTCTTTATTTAATAATTCGGACCTCCAAAAAAACAAAAAAAAAGGACCCAAGTTGACAACAATTTTGCAGGATGTCATAAGAAGGAAGGTCGGTTCATCAAGCAACCCTCATTATTAGTATCGTTAACTTTAGCAATCCGACGCCCGACGGTATAAGGACTTTTCTTAAAATGCAATGAAATCTAGGAATTAGCAAACAAAAATCCTCAACCGTAAATACAACTATAAATTGAAAAATCAGCTTTTTTTTTTTTATAAATCGTTTGATTTATGATTTGATTTAGTTGTATATAAAAAGTTTACGATTCGATTCGAAAAAACGAATCGAATCGAATCAAATCAAACCATTTAGAACCAATCCGAATCGTTTAGTTAAATAAAAAAAAATCATATAATTATTTTGTACCTTTTTATATATTTTTCCATTAATCTTCATAAATTTCATTAAATTTTCATATCTTGTTATTTTTTCATTATAATTTTGTGTTAATTATTAAAATTAAGTTAAGTAATTTCTATTTAAAATTTTATATTTATTAGAAATAAAAATACTTAGTAAAAATTTTATACAAATGGTTTGAACCATAGATCGAATCAATTTTAATTAAATTCAAAAAATTTATAAACTGAATCATATAGTTAAGTTTGACTTTTAAAGAAAACCAAACCATTATATTAGATTCGATTTTGTAAAAAAAAAAAAAAAAATCGTACCAAACCAAATCGTACATATCCTTAATAACTATAGCATACGGTTGTTTGATATTTCCTGTCTTACTTTGTCCACATCTCGTCATACTCGGATTTCATTTCATTTTACCTTAACCAAAAAAAAAAAAAAAAAAGAAAGAAAGAAAAAAGAAAAAGTGATGTCCATTAAATAAATGTCAAAATAAGTAGCTAGATGATTTCTGTAATTAACCATGTATGTCAATAATCTCATCATAAATTTGGATCGATGTATTAGGTTGATTCAAAATAGTTATATTAATGATGATTCTCTAAAACTTTTAAAATACCATCAATATTCTCTCTTTTATCTTGCGTTAGGTTTAGCCCATGATCTTTATTATGAAAATTAATCAGATTCGTGTAAGGAATTAAGTTGGGCGTATCTATGTGTATATTTTTAAAACTTAGTAGAAGTATAATATTATATTAATTATATGACAGGATGTGAAGTTTAGAGGACTTAAAATGGGTATCGATTACCATACGTAGTTTCAAAAGCTCTAGAAGGGTACATATTTGCAGATCATGTATGCCACGCTGAGGAAATAAAAGAAAAACAAAACAGTTACATTTCTACTTTTCTGCAATAATATATGTGGTTATATGGTTTTATATACAATCTAGAACACTATAGTCCCAATATATGTATATATTACTTATGATCTTATTTAGATGGTTCTGATTTCTTATGATAATTTTTAGCATGGGCCACGATGTGTCTGCTGGTTATCCGGTAAATCGAAACATGAATGAATATATCAAAATAAAGTAAATAAATATCCCCATTAAATATGGCAATTAAAGTATAAAAAATTTCTCGTCGAAATTTTTGTCTCTGGTTTATAATATTAGATACTTGTCTAAAAAATTCATGTGCTACTCATGCGATTGAACTAGACTGATTAACTATAGTGTCTTTGGAAGATTTTTGCTTTTTTTTCTTTAAATATAATTTTGTAAAATATTGAAATATAAGTACATTTGGAAATTTTGTTTTATATTTAATTAACAAGCAACTCTTGCACAAAGTGTCAATGGGCCTTTTTTCACCCAAGCTCCGAAGACTCAAGTTCAAGTGCTTCACATGCTTGGGTACCCTTTGAGCACTCTTTTGGTCCAACAGCCTAGCCCTCTCCAATTTATTGATCGGTTTAGTCTCCCCATGAACAGCTCGACTTAAACCTAAGTGTGGCTAGATGGTTGGCATGCTCGAGGACGGCATGACTTGCTTGGGATCATTCTCAAGCACTCCTCCAACTAAAGACCTTAGAAACTTCAATAAATATCTTTGAGGTGCTCAAATCATTGGCACTCGAGCCCCAATGACCCCATAGTCCTTAGGCTAGCCAAATCCAAGGCTCTACAGATCCATATCAACTTCAACCCAAAGCATATGTTGGGTGCTCAATATGCAAGCTAAAGATCATGACATCATAGCTACTTTGATCGTCATTCTCTCCCCTCATTAAATGTTACTTGATAGCTTGTTATATGGCCTAAGAGTCTAGCTACCTTAACTATGACGGTTACTTATACTAATGTGATAAGCACTCTTTCCTATAGCTACCAATTTATATATTTAATAAACATAGAGTTAGTAATCAGTGGTAAGTACGGTTAGGTATGATTTATAGTCCAAATAGGACAATGTCATAATTTACACGTTAATTTTACTACTTTTTATAATTATATATTAAAAGTTTTAACCTGTTTAATTATATATACTTAATTGAAAATTTAGCTATCACTGAATATATCTTAGATTAACTCCATTTCATATTATTAGTGTAGTTAATACGATTAACCAATGGAATGGCTGTCTATAGTTTTTGAAGGGTCGCACAACCTTCCTAAGGCAATGAGCAGCTACCTATGGCCACTGATGGGTGTTGTGATCCACTTCAAACTCATATTTTTTTAAGTGGGTTACGATTACTATTTTGCAGGGGGTAGTTAACAACCACTTGCCAAGGGTTGCATGACCTTTTTAAAGTTGTGGGTAGTCATTTCATTGGCTAATCGTGCTAGTTAGATTAATAATATGAATTAAAGTTAATTGAAGTGTAGATGATGATAATTAAATCTTTCATTATATGTATAATTAGATAGATTGAAATTTCAGGTACATAATTACAAAAAAAAGTGATAAAGTTGAAGTGTAAATCGTAATATTGACCATAGTTTAAATCTTATTGAATTATGAATAGTAATGCTAATAAAAAATTGAATATGAGATGATTCTGAATTGAATTCAAAAAGCTTGAAATTTTAGTTTGGCTCCTTCTATATTTTATTTTTTCATACTTGCATTTTTATATCACATTTTGTATAAGTGAATAGTTTGGAATGAAATGAATTAGAATGGTATGGAATTAGGGTCAGAATCATAAATTCATTTATATATTTGGAAATGTGCAAATAATGGAATGGAATGGAATGTGTATAAAGTAGTACTTATGAAAAATACTCTTAATTATTAAATGTTATAATTAAATTGAATGTTGCATAAATAATTTTAATTAATAATAATTAATAAATGGGGAATCAAATTGCGATTGTGTTTTTTCAAAGGTGGAATCAAATTCTTACTTAAATTTTTTTTTTTGCATATCAAATGTGACATGTATATAAAACTTTTTATTTGATTTAAATTGTATTGAATTAGACTGTAAAGAATCATATGGTTGAGTTTAATCATATAGATCAAATTGCTAACCTATTTTAAATCTCAATTTCGAACTACACTAAATGCAAAGAGAGCAAAATTTTTAATTCATGTTTGATTTGATGCGGTTCATTGGTGATAGGTCCTCAAACACAAGTGTAGCAAAGAAGCAAAACAGGTGAAGCACAACAATCAAATCAGGCAAAATTTGGAGGTGAAGTTGATCTGTTAAAATTGAACTCAGACATTTTACCAGCCAAGAAAAGGGGTAACGTACCGTCCATGATTATGGAATGAGTGAATGGTGATTAAAGGTGGCGATGACATCCGACCGCGGCGACAGTGGACGCATGGAACGGACATGACATGCAATGCTTTCCTTTCCCTTGCAACGCCACATCCGAAGCATATAGGGCCCCCTTCTAATACATCATCTAAGTTTCTTAGTTGGATTAGGTGGCCAACCGCTTACCATATTTATCATACATCAAAACCCAAAAAAAAAAAAAACAAAAAAATCTTGAGCTCAATACCAAAAACAAATTCCTGAATTTATGAGTTATATGCTGATTAAATCCTTGACATTAAATTGAATAGAAAAAATCCTCAATATTTTTAAAATAGGTTTATAGTTTATACTTTAACTTTATCACTTTTTTTAATTATGATTTATCTAATAATATAACCAATTAAAAATTTAGTCGCTACTATCTATATTTTAATTAATTTAAATTCATATTGTTAGTTTTATCGATACAATCAAATAATACGATGACCTCCCATGACCTAAAGGGGTTGCGTAAGTCTTAATAGGTGGCTGCTAACTACTAAGGTTGTTCATAAATCCGAATCGAAACTCAAGTCGAATTGGACCGAATTGTAAAATATGGTTTTTTTATATTTCGGTTTGTTTGCAGTCTAGTTTAGTAGAGGTTCAAACGATTTGTGGTTTAGCTTAAGAGGTTGACTCAAATCACTTAAATACAAATCAAACCACTTCTTATTTAAAAATAAAAAATACGCAAAATTTTTTACTTTAAAACCATATTAACATTTTATGTTAATCTTATTTACATTATTTTTCTTGTTTTTTTTCTCACACTCAGCTTCTACCATTCACTCATTTTTTTTATTGTCGTTTTTCATCTTTCAAGTGAATTTTCGTGCTTTCACAATCACTTAAGATACAATATTACTATGATATAATGATATATGGCTTTAATTCTTGCATAATATTCTTTATTTTAAATATTGTTGTTTGGTGAAAAGTTTCAATAATTATTAGTATTATCAAATATAATGAAATGCTTTTAAAAATTATTTGAGCCGATCTAATCCAATTTTAATTTGAAGCAATTCGGTTTAGAATCTTGAATTATTAAAAGCGGTTTGGTTCATTAAGGATTTGAATTGAACAATTTCAAATGTAGTTCGACTCGATTTGTCTCTTGAACCGAACTAAACCATAAATAACCCAACTAATTACCCTCTACAGGATGGTGAGTCGCGATCCACTTAAAATATATAAGTAGCAAAACTCATTGGTGACTGTGGGTACTTGTTTACGATTATAGAAGAGTCGTGTGACCTTCCTAAAGTTATGGGAGGTTACTATATTGGTTGATCGTGCTAATTAGATTAAT
This sequence comes from Lumnitzera littorea, assembly GCA_024138015.1. NCBI lineage: Eukaryota > Viridiplantae > Streptophyta > Magnoliopsida > Myrtales > Combretaceae > Lumnitzera > Lumnitzera littorea. Next base: position 413,145 of record JAMXBB010000012.1, on the reverse strand, counting down.
AGTGTGAATTGAAGTATAAAAGTTGATAGCTAATTTTTTAATTGGATGTGTAATTAAATAAGTTAAAATTTTAAATATAAAATTATATAATGTAGTAAAGTTAAGGTTTAAATTACGATATTACCCCATAAGTTCTTTTACTCATAAGGCTATTTGAATTTTGAAAAAAAAAAGTACCAAATTGGAGTATTTATAGGGTACATCAAACATTCTATATGTACTATTACTATATAGTTGTTTTAAATAATAAGGTTATGTCGAATGTTTGTAACTTTGAATACGAGACAAATAGGAATATTGAAATATTCAAATAAATTAAATGTCTTTATAATAAAATGATACAAATGTTGATCTTGGACCAAGTTTGGAATGCTCAATCTCATAACAATATCTTCCGAAGAAACAATGAAGAATTGAAAAAAATAATTATTAAAGAAATTTCTCTCTCTCTCTCTCTCTCTCTCTCTCTCTTTGTTTTTTTCTAGCATTGCTCGAGTGGCATTATAAACCGACAAGATAAGCTCCACTTTATAAGTAACGGAGTACTTCCACATAACATAATTGTTTAATATATTTATTAGTTAAATTTATATTTTACGGGGAAGATAAATATATAAAAAATTATAATTTTTTTGGAATACAGTAATCAAGAAAGGAACACGTGGTGTGTTCTGGGCCTGTCCAACCACGGAAAATTCATTATACACAGGTCAAAGTTGTTGATTTTTCCTGTGGTATAAAGTTGAGAAATTTAAACAGTAGTATACCATCTGCTTACATACAATTCCAATCCCCCAAACCAAAGGCGAAGAGAAAAATCTTTGAAAAACCTTTTGCTTATTATCAATATCAGAGTTCAAAGATTCAGGGGTATTTTTTTGGCAGTTCAATCACCCAAAGAGAAAGACACGCTTGCCCTTTTCCTTGAGGCGGAATTAGAGCTTTGCTTCATTAATAAACAACAAAGAACTTGCGGGAAGTTAGGCCACCAGTTAGCTTCCCTCCAAAGCCCCCTCTTCTATATATATTTTTTTTCCCTTGAAATCAAAGAAAACCCCCTTTAAACGGTTGATTCTTGGTCACCATCTGATACCCAACTTCAACTTCCTGTCTTATTCTTCTGTTTTTTCCCTCTTATTCCTATATACTCCACTTCATTTCCTTATTTTGCTTTCATATTCAAGTGTGAAGTTGAATCATATCTACTATGTCAAGCTCTTTTTCTTATTGCTTTGGTGTTGGTTTTCGAATGGGTGCTTGAAAATCCAGTAGAGTTTCGATTTTGAAGCTGACCCATGAAAAGTTTTTCAATAGAAGGAGCGGTTTGATGCAAAAAGGAAGCGACTTTTGATGTTAGTGTGTTGTTTCAATTTCAATTCAGACCCAGAGAAGTTATCAGCAGAAAGAAGTATTTTACTGGGGAAGGAAAGAATAAAAAAAAAAAAGGAGAGGAAGATTTTTGGAACTTGGAGGTGGTTTTGAGAATTAGGAGTTACAAGTTTTTAACTGTTATTTGTTCAGGAAAGCTAGGCTGGAGTATTGAAGACACAGCCGAATGACACTGTTTTGAAAGGTAGTTTTGTTTTCACCTCTACTGTATGGAATCACGTGGACTTCATGCTATATCTTGATTTCGTATAACGTTTGCGCTTGATAGTACAAATTTGCCTCTCTGTCTAAGCTGTTGAGAATTCAAATTTCATGTTTGCTGTCATGTGAGAGAACCGTAAATAGAACCTTCTCATTCCTGTCCCATTTATGCTATGCACGATCAGTTTGTATTGGTTATTTTTTTGCTAGTGTTCATTCATGCGTGTGTGACCAGGTGAATACTGCCTTTTCAGCTGGAAAATCTTGTGGCTTTCTAGAGTAATTAATCGAGGTCTGCCATGATGAATACCCGATACTTCTTAACGACAGACACCTTGTGTAATTCAAGTATTCCAGCATCCTTTTCAGCGAATTCTATGGCTGCAAACGATCGCTTGGTGACTGGAGTTCGGAACAGGACTCCTCGTGTACCTCCTTCATCCTTATTGGTGAGGATGGCGATGAGGATATCTCGATCGAGATGGTTCACCTTCTTGAGGAGAGTGTTTCACTACCAGAATGGATCGAGGTCTGATATCGGGTCAAATCCTTTCAATTCTAGCACTTGGATGATGATGGAACTCATAGCTCTGGTGGTACAGATAGGCATAACCACGATGGCACTGTCTATATCGAAGAAGGAGAGACCTGTTTGGCCTATGAGAATATGGATTGTCGGTTATGATATTGGATGTGTTCTTAGCATGTTGCTACTCTATGGCCGTTATAGGTATATCCATGTGCCCCATGGCCATGGTGACGGTTTAAGCCTATCGGACATTGAACAGCAGAGGGGAAGTGAAGACTCAAGGTAACTTCCTTCTTAATTTACCAATTGATTAATTTTTGTGTTTCGAGTATTACTTTCTTATTGAATTATGAAGTTTTGCCTATGGAATTAAGAGGGGTCATGCATTAGATAGTGCCTGCTTGCTTAGCCAAATTTTAAAGGGCTAGACTGGACAAAATATCCTTATTGGTGAATATGACGTGCAAATATTTTTTTGGCAAGGCTTTAAAGTGCTGCAGGATGGATTGATTGTTCTTGAATGACTTTTTCCTTAAGGCTCCAGCTGCTGTACAAAATTTCAAGCAGTCGTGTAAAACTTGAACAAAATTTTATTTCTTGAATCTTATAGAAATATTGTGAAGGTATTATGCAAATAAAGTGGGTTAGAATTCTTTTTTTTTTTTTTTTTTGCCTTGTTGTTTCTTTTCTTGTTTAGTTTTTTAAATAATCTTTATGTGCAGGAGCTTGCATCTGATGAACAGATGCCGGACCTCACTCGAGCTTTTCTTTGCTATATGGTTTGTGATGGGAAACGTTTGGGTGTTTGATTCTCGGTTTGGGTCTTTCCAGAGAGCACCAAGACTCCATGTGCTGTGCATCTCTCTGCTTGCTTGGAATGCTCTTAGCTATGCTTTCCCGTTCCTTTTGTTTCTGCTGCTATGTTGCTGTGTGCCTCTTGTTAGTACCCTCCTTGGTTACAATATGAACATGGGGTCTGTTGAAAAGGGTGCATCTGATGATCAAATTTTCAGGCTACCCTGTTGGAGATATAAGGAAGTTGATAACAATGTAGAGCTTGGAAATGACAAAGATTGCAAGGCACCTGAAGATCAAGTAAGTTACAAATACCACTATCCTAATTGATACGATAAATCCCAAAAATTATTTTGTTGAAATTGTAAAACACATTTTTGATGGAAAAAAAAAAAAAAAGAAAGGCAAATAACTATTATAGTCCTAGAACCATCATTCAAGTACAAATAGATTCTCTACACTTAACAACATGCTTTTACTTGACTATAACTTTGGAAAATCCATACATAAATAGAAGCTATTGCTAAATTTCCAAAACAGTCGGTATTAGTTGTCCTTCTAGTGACGATTTTGGGCTTTTAGAAATGGATAGGGGATATGTGTATCTTCAAAAGTTATTGGAAGTCGAAGTTGTACTCTGAGAGTTTTGTTGGTCCAAGGTTGTATTTGCAATTGCCCTTTAGAAGAAGAAGGAGGAGGAGAAGAAGAAAAGATTACTTAAACACACGTATTTGCACTTGCACAGACTTTGTAATTTAGTGTTTTAAATTAGCAATTCTGCTACTTAGTCCTTACAGTATACGTTTTTCAAAGTTGATTTACTAAATTGCAAATATGCAAACTTCAGTTACTATAATTGCAAAAACGCAGCTGCAGACAATTGCTTGGCATTTTATCCTAGGAATGCATGAACAATAACTTATTTTGCCCTATCTGTGCATGTTTTTGCAGGAATGTTGTATATGCCTAGCCAAGTACAGAGAAAAAGAAGAAATAAGGCAACTTCCGTGTTCCCATATATTTCACCAAAAGTGTGTGGACCAATGGCTAAGGATTATATCTTGCTGTCCTCTGTGTAAACAAGAACTAGAGAGATAGAAGAGTTGAAATTCATTATTTCCAAGTCTTCAAATTGGTTTTGCTCGTTTGTTCTTATGTTCTTTCTTTAACCCTTTATTTCTTTTCTTCAATAAGGTTGTGATTTTTTTTTTTTTTTTGCATATTTACATGGTTATTTGAGTGAGCCTAGTGATTTGTACAAAAGAGCTCACCAGTAACCTAAGCATAGACATACGTTGGATTGTGTTGTTTTTTGGGGCCAAATATTGAATTTAGGTAGTCAGGACAATACTGTTGTATATGGTTGGTTATAAGTGGAAAGGCTTGAAGTTCCAGGAGGCCTCGATTGCTTGTATAAGTTTTTTGACCGGCTACTATAATATACACAACTGCATGTATTCAAGTACCCTAGAAAGTGGATTTGCATGGAATTGGCATATATCTATCTGGACTAATGGATTGATTTTCTATCTTTCTTTCGGATTATATTTTCAGAGAATCTATTATTGGGAAAGTTTTACTTATTTGGACTACTCATTTCATATGGAGGGATCTAATACATTATTTAAAAGAGAGATTTATAGGTGTACATGCACTTTTTATATTATGAGTCGGGTAAAGATAGATTTTGACTTTTCAAGTATAATTTTGCCTATCCTAACTTCTGAAAATAAATAAATGATCATTATATTGTTACTGAAATTTTAAATCAATAGCTAATTGAATCATAAATAGTGGTGTGATTTTGGAGTTTTATCGATAGTTTTGAAAAGTTTTAAAAGGATGAAATTACATTTCAAAGAGTTTATGAATCTTTTTGTAGTTGATCAATAATTTGGAAGACATTTCTATAATTTCCATATCTTAAAATTATGGTCTTTTTAACTAGAAAAATGTGGTCCAAACATTTTTTATTTATTTATGATTTGTTTAGTATGTGTAAAAAACTACAAAATCATTATATATACTAAATAGTCATTATATTTTATAGATTGATATCATATTTAAACTATATATAGATTACTAGTGGAGCATACTATAATTGATTTTGTCATCGCAATTTTTTTTTATCACATGCTGATGTGGCTTTTAATTTGACTTAATATATACTTATGTATAATTTGATAAAAATAAACACTCACTATAACCTATAAATGTCACAGTTATACATCATAATATATTATTATCTATACTTAATATGTGGGTTATACATTTCCAATGATACATTTATTGGATTATATAATACCGAATACATGAAGCCATGTATTATAATGTAACTATTTATTAATAGTTAAAAAAATGTACTATTAATAGTGTATAGTTGTATTATTATTTATATAACACTAGGAGCCAATATTGTTGATTGTAAACAAAATGATACTTTAAATGCGGAAAGAGAGAGAAAAAGGAAAACAAAGAAAGCCACATACAAAGTGACACAAAAAAAAAAAGAAAATAAAAATAAAAATTCAAAAGAATAAAATAAATAGGGTTTTATTTTTTCTTGTAAAAAGAAAATTATCTATTTTTTTTTATAGATATATTATATTCAATCAATAAAAAAATAATAATAATAATAGAGAGAGAAAGATAAGAAGGTGTGTGGAATCTTCATGGACTAATATTAATCCAAGCCCAAATCAGAATTTAATTTCAAATTCGTACCTACTCTTTCCTTTTAATCCTTCTATGTATATATGATTATTTATTTCCTTTTCCATCATATTATTGAATTATTTATATCAATTTCCTTATCACCGTTTACAGGTTCCTTTCCTTGTCCCCAATTCCAAGCCCTTGTTTCTCTCTTTTTCCCTCTCTTCTGTCTATAATCGCATCGTCTCTGCGGATTTCAATCACTTCAACTAAAACGGAAACGCGTGCAAAAGGGTAAGATCTGTTCTTCGTTTTCGATGTCTTCTTTCTATGTTCGTTGATCCAAATGATCAACATCTAGAATATATCTTCCAAAATGGGTGTGAATTTGACTGGTTCCCATGCGAAACGAAACTTATGCTAGCATACTTACTGAATTCATCAAAAAAAAAAAAAAAATGGTGGCCTAATCAAAACATAGATTTATAGACTGTTCTTAGTGGGTTAACAAAACCCAAATTAAACATTCTATAAATAATTCAATTTTATAGATATTTAATGGCATGTTTATGTATTGATAAGTAATACATCACTGCACTATCGGAGAACCCTTCAGCAGTATAACATAAGAGATCTTTTAGACAATGAGAATATATTGACCTGTTGTCGCAATTCTAGTATGTGATGAATATTATGCTTGATCACTATTCAATCTGATTTTATGAAAATATGCTCCATGATAGCTGGTTTCATATCCCAACATAGTGGGAATAGGGCTTGATTTTTGCTGTTATACGTGGAACCTGATTGTATACTCAGAAAGTAATAAATTTAGCGCATTTACTCATAATATGGGAAACAATTTCTCTCTTTTCCTTTAGGGCAATTAAGTAGCGACACAGAAATCAAACCTTAGAGCTGTAGCTAGAAACTCTACCACCAGACCACACGGCTAATGAGAAAACAGTTTCTCATTTGTTGGTGAGTTGAGTAACTAATCTGACTAGTTGATGATAACTCCTCTCCAGATGTAGATATATTTAGAGTGTGTTTTAATTATGATTTCATCTTCAAACAGAGAAGAGTTTTTATGGGAAGGCACGTTGCCTTAAAAGGATATAAGCTGTCTCATCAAAGACCTTGTGAGGAAACTCTGAGTTCATTGAGCAATGAGGATTGATCATCGGAATGCCTCTGCATCAAAAGAGAAGATTTGGGGATGGTTGTTCATATCATTTGGGTTAACTTCATTTATAGCATTCCTGTATGCTGCAGTCATTTCTAAATTATTGCCTCCATCGAACAATCCCATCATTGCAGTCATTCAAAAGGATAGGTAATAGCAAGCTGCTCAAACTCCATATTTCTCTTCCATTCGTGCTGTAAGTAGTTTTTAGATTATCTGAAAAATGTGTTACATTTTTTAATTATACTTTTAATCTGAATATTGACTTGTGCTACAAGTGAGATTTCATCAATGAAATCATGGCCTATGCGACCTATTCTCTCACTATATTGAGTTTTTTAACTGACTTTTCTTACGGATAATTCTTCTCGAAATTGCCTTTTCATCGCTTTGTAAACAAAGGTTGTTTACTGTTCCTGGCTGAAGTGATGAACTTATTTATTTGTTGCTATACCTTTTTATTAACATGAAAAAACTGATGTTGTGAACCCTTTTTTTACATATAGTAGAAGATATGCTTGATTTTCCTAGTTTTAATAAATCAAATAAGATATGTTTTTGTTGGGTAACAGGTACTATTGCTTTTTGGTTCCTCTAACACTCCCTATCCTTGTGGTTGCTGTGTATTTTCATTGGTTAAGCATGAAATTGTTTAAACATGCCTAAGCGTTTGATTGATGGTTTGCAAAAGAGAAGCTTTCAATATCTGGATTTCAAGTTCCTCTTGGTATCCAAAAGATGCTTACCCTCTCTCTATACAAAGATCAATATGTTGAAAATTTGATGGTTACGGGGAGAGAATTAATGGTGCTTGCGGTGTGCGGAGGCAATGGCAGTTGTTAGGCCTGCTATTATTTAGAGGTAAGACGCATGCTAAAATGGATAAAGCTAGCACCTCCAATTGCAGAAATTTTTAAATATCTATTACCATTCTCAATTGTGTATGCTTTTTGGAACTTTAGGAAGATTGTCTTATTACATATACTAGTTTTGATTTTCTCTTGGAGCATTTTAAGTGACTAGATAAACAGTTCAGATTGTAGATGGAGGGGTACCTATTGAGGATTAAATTTGAGTTACCTATGCTGGAGATCAAACGCCCTCAGATTTGATTGTTATGTAAGGAGGTATTGGACCTATCAGTAGAAGGCAATTGATGTATAGCTGAATTCCATTTGGCGCACCATTTTGTTTCCTTCACAAATCAACCTACTTGAGTTGATTATGAAACCTCGCATGTTGAGTTTCTATAAACCGTCTCTTGCATATTAATTGCTATTAGAGATCAAACTTTTCCTAATATGAATAATAGAAGGTATAATTTTTTTTCTCCGTTTTCTTTCCCTCCCAGTATATATAAAAGAATATATATATATATATATTTTTTTTTCCTTCTCTATCCTTTTTTTATTTTTTAATTTTTAACTCTAATTTTTTTCTCTTAGTTTTCCCTCATTAAACTTCTTCCCTCTACCAATGATTTGTTTTTATCTAATTAACTGGATAACATCGAACTCTGTCATGTCCCCAAAACTAGTGTATCGGCATCTATCTTCCTAACACTTCTATATTTCCATATTTACATATCAGTTTCAACAAAGATCCACTGCCAATTCGTTTCTGTTTTTTCATGTATTTAGTTTTATTATTTGATTGAGTAAGGATATTTTGGACATTTCACTTATTACTCCTTACTTATTCCCCGTACAGTTTTGGTAAGTGGACAATGTATTTACAATTCTGTTACACATTAGTAAATACTGTAATATACAATTCTAGTTTATTATACCTTCATTCCCTTACATGGTATCAGTCAAGTGAACCGACTGTTATTGTTATTATTATTGTTACTATTATTGGATCTCAATCCAAATCTTTATTATTGAAAAAAAAAAAAAAAAAGGTGTAAAACCTCATTACTTTACTAATGATGAGCATTTGAATGTGTATGCATAAGATTTTGTTATCATCAACAAAAAAAAAAAAAAATGATAAATCGCGTTTTACATCCTCTTAAATGATGGATCATATATCTGCACTTATTATATTCCCTGTTAAGACCCTTAATTTGTTCCAATTACTGCTCATGTTACTCTCGATTTAAGTACTGTGCAAATTTGTGGATCTCATCGGTTTCATAAAGGTTCAATCGAGAAAAAATTTTTGGGTATATATATATATATATTTATTTATTTTTGGGAAGCATAATTGAAACATATTTATTTACCTTTGCTTGATTAATGCCATGTAATTTGGAAAAGAGTGTGTTTATTTCCTGCAAAACAGTTTCCAGATTTTCTTGGATTTTATCAATAAAAATAGGATTTATTTTTTCCCAGCTGCTGCGGCCGCCACCACGAATAGTTGATTATTATCATTGTCTTTATTTATTTATTTATTTTTGGGAAATTACTACCATTGTATCTGATCTGACAACTATATATGACACATGCACAAACACAAAAGGTTTTGACAAAACGCTTCCATGACAGTATTGGTTGCACACGTTTTAGGATTGCTAAATCGTGTTTCATGCAATCTCGACATATATATATATATAATAGCATTCAACTGAAATCTTCTCCATATAGTATGGTCAGTCCTAAATAATACGGTGTGGGTGTGGCTAGAATTTTTGACAAAACAAACTCATTAAGCCCCTGATGAGGTCAATGCTTTTTAGGTGCTTTGCTTATGCTATACATACATAAAATTATTTCATACTGATGTTATTTACCTTCAAGCCAGACGGTATTTATACGATGAATTCCCAAAATTCTAAATGGCATCATAAAAGGGGCTACTAAGAAGGTTATTGGAAGAATATATACTCTACTACCTCCAACTAATTTTGACAGGTTTTATCTTCGAAACGTTCTCGGCCTTCCTTTTTTGATGATGTAACTCGACACGACACATCTCACAGGCAGCGGAGAATAGAGGGCTTTATTAAGAATGATGAAAGCATATGCCATTCGCTTACTTGAAGCCGTCGTCTTTCAAGTGCCGTCTGTACTTCGAATGTTATTTGTAACAATGGTGTTATATTGCCGATCGATAGAGAGTGGTTGTTATGTTATGGGATGAATTTCATGAAAATATGATGCCTTCCTCGTCTACAACTTCAAACGTGTCCATGGTCAAGAAAGTGTTGTTGTATGACATTAATGTTATCACATGGAGTAGTTTGGGTGAGGACGGGTAGAATAACCTTATGTCATCGGTACATACGTAAGGAATGTTGTTTATAATAATGTATTGTTAATATTAATGTGTGATATTTACTTTTCTTAATGTTTAAGTCACTTTTATTTAAGCCCATAATTTACTACTAAAATATAATTTCTTCTTTATTTTATCACCATAATTAAATGCATCTCAGATTATCACCGTCATCGTTCTTCTCTAAAGAACTCAAAATGAGGCACTTTGGTCTCTCTCTCTCCTTTTATCCAAGACCTTGGTCTCTATCAAGTAATATTTTATTAAGGTTAATTTCAGTCATGTAAATTCAAAGGTTTTCTTTTATCTTCTAATACCACTTACAGATATATTAATCTATATCTTAGCTTTAAATTTAGGACTTGCCATCATTTGAAATGGACTCTACCCTAAAGATACTTAGTTATATAGTTTTGAGATATCTACGATTACTCTTCAATGCACCACATCTATAGTTAGTCAAACCTTTTTTTTTTTTCTCTTATTCTTGCATTGCTTTGTATATATTTTCTTTTTCACCCATCAAGAAATTTAATGTTTTAATATTCTCCAATAGAGAAATTATCTTATAATCTATAGCTTTGTTGGGTGTGTTCCATCAGAATCAATAGATGATTTTTCATAAAGATGATTCATGAAATCAAGAAAATAAAGAATAAGAGGTAGAGCTCTTAAATGTAATAATCCTTCCATGCTAATAACAATGTTCTTCATAAACTATTTTTTCAATACTTTTTCTTTATTTGAATTCTGTTTGTTCGAATATGACATGCATGCATGCAAAGTCATTTGGAGACGCAACCAAAGTGAAGCAGCCCTCCAAAATAAAGAAGATTCAGCAATACGATAGTTTTTTTAATCTTTTCTTCCACTTGCGGCTGTTCAACATTACGCAATTTATGTAAATCTTATATAAATTTATATATATATATATATATATATATATTATAAAGTTAATGTCTACACATCTACTTAAACCAATTATATTTTGTTCTCATGAGTCATATATGAACAGTCGTTTTTCTTTTTTTATTACCTATAATAATAATCCCAGTGACATTATCGCTAGGTTATTTATGTTTATATAACGTTTTCTTGCATTGTCACTTAATAGTTTACTTTATTAATGTTTTTTCAATTACTTATAGGGGATATTTGGCAAGTTCCATAATGAAGCCAATCAATAGGATTGGTATTACTATTATGTAGGATGTTTTAAGAAAGATAGATTTATATGGTTTCATGTTGTATATTTCTTTTTTTTTTTTTTATAATTGTTACGTCAATTTCTTTTTTTTTTTTCTCCATATTTCTGTTTTTTTATTCTTACATGTAATTAACAATCTAATTATCGTGTAATTAATATTTTACACGTGAGATTTTTTTTTTAAATTAATATACTAATCATCATCGTGCGTACCGTTTCCATTAATTAATTATTAGGGCATCCGCAACTCTCTAAGCTTATCACGTACTCGAAGACCAAGTAACTAACCTTGCCGTTGGAGCACGTGACTCAACCAAGCTATGTTAGTTTTGATGGTTGTGTAATTTTATTAAGTTCACAAAATTTTTAAAAAAATATAAAGAAACTTTTAGGAAATAATTCAAAAATAAAGTAGGTGAGTTTTTTTTTTAATATGAGAATCGCTTAATATTAATATAATATATTAATACCTAGAGGTACAAAACAAGTTGTTATGGGATGCGGATCGTCTTATACCACGTCCTACTATTCTCAGATGTCATCAAACTACAGATCCGCAAACACCCAAATTAGAGGAAACGTTAGTAGTAATAAGAAAGAAATTTCAACGCAGAATAATACAACCAAAACCAACCTTACTCCAAAAAAAGCGCAAAATCATTCACCCAGCACAAATTCCCAACAGAATTCTAGGCCCCCTAAGCATGACTACATCTATTGATTTCTTTCTCCTTTTTTTTTTTTAATTTGCTTCAGCTCAAATGCTCCTCACCCAAAAAAAAAAAAAAAAAAAAAACAACCTTTTTACTCTACCATACGAGTGCGATTTTTATTCCAAGCATCATTAGTTCGTGTGTGCAATCGAATTGAATTTATAAATCTGCTCTAAGTCCCAAAGCCATCTAAGGTATGATCTGATCTGATCTTATGAATTGCGATTGTGTTTGTTTTGTATTCTATTATACATTTACAGGCAACATAACATAGAAGCTAGCATGTTATTAAGGAAAACAAGACACATGTGCTTATATTATTATGGTTAGGTATTATTGCAACCTATTTTATATTGATGTATCTTCAGCATCATCCTATTGATTACTATCGTAACTATTAAACAAAAATTGAGTAATTCATATGTTAATGTAGTTTTGCTTCTTGTGTGTGGTGGTGTTTGCCAAAAAAAAAAAAAAGAAAAACTTTTAAGGCTTCTAATTGGTAATCTGGCAAATGTTTTAGGATTTTTATATATGCATATGGAAATTCATCTATTGACCGACAGTTTGTGTTGAAATGCTGTTTGCTTATTTTGTCTGGGGGAAAAAGCATACGAGGTTACTTTTAACTTTAGAAATCACAATTTGGCCCATGTTCATAAGATGTTCTTGGCCTCTGTATTATATCATTGCTCATAAATCCTAATCCATCCTTATACTCGAAATGGGAAGTATGATTTTTATCCATTCTACATCTTTAAAGATTTTATATACAGAATACAAAATCAAATTTTAAACCATAATCCAGTTCGGACCTTTAGGACAAAATTATAAGAATCTCTCTTTTTTTTTTTTTTTTTTTGGACGACTAGAGTCATCCAAGTTGAAGGATTTCTAGAAAATTACTTTAAAAATTTTAGAAATACTTTATAAGAATATATTTTTCTAGGAGTTTCTACAGTTTTATTCTCCATTTTGATGGAATTAGTCTAATACTCCATCCTACAATTCATTTATATATGTATATATATTTTCTTTTTTCTCTTTTTTTTTTTTTTTTTTTATCTAAACCTTTGAAAGAATCAGTTCAATAATTTACATTTAAAGCAATCATGGCAAATTGTTTATATATGTCTCTCCTACGAAATCTATGGTATAGATGTTAAAGACAAAAAAATGAATAAGTGCATATTCTATTAGTTAATTTTTCGACATAAGAAAAGCTAGACTTATGTCTGGATCTTATTTTTCTAGGTATGAATGTTAAAAAATCTTTTTTAAAAAATAAAAAATAGAAAATAAAAATAAAATAAATGAATGAAATGAGAAATTGATTTAAAAGTAGTAGATAGATACATACCATACCCATCTATCTTATTCTTGATTCTTGAAATAGTTGCATATATATATATATATATATATATCCGCGGGGACATAATCTCTTTGTAGAAAGAAAGAAAATTATGGAGGGAAGAGAGGAGCAGAAGCCACCAAGGGCGGAAGACAATAATAAGTACATGAACAACAACCGGAAGATGGTATTATCTAGAGTGGCTCTCGATGAGATTAGGAAGACTTCACCACTCTCACTGTCACCGCGAGGTGGAGGTGGCTCCGTTTCTGGCTTAAGGAAGCAATCGAGTGTGAGGATGAATTGCCTCTGCTCTCCCACCACCCATGAAGGGTCGTTTCGATGTCGGTTGCACCGCAGCCGGGTGCTCCCCCGTGGTGGTTCTGTTGGTTCCAACCTCTCAGCATTGGCTTCCAAATCAACGGATGATCTCAGTGAAGGTATCAAGGCTCAGTAGCCTTCCCCCCCCCCCCACCCCCGGCCCCAAAGGTCGGTCGGTCCATCCATCCAGTTAAAATTAGCTGTGTGTTTTAAAATCAGCACCGGCCTTCCCCATTTCTATTATTATATATTGAATTATGTAATTCTTCTCAATAACACTTTATATACATATATGTGTATGGGTGTGTAAACAAATGAAAGAACTCATGGATTTCCTTGATGGAAATTTCTATCGGGTTTCCTTTACAATCTTCATGATCATCTAGAAAAACTTAACTCCTTATTCATGATTATTTTTGTAAATACATTTGCTATTTATGAGTTTTATTTTATATATATAGTTATTATCGTTATTATAATAATACGTAGCACCGTTGCTTGCGGATAGTTATGATCTGATATGTTATAAATTGATTTGTTATGAGCAATATAATAGATTGACATGTATAGTTGGTTTTTGTGCTACTTAACATACTAGATGAATTAATAAATATGGGAAAGCTTATGGATAATAAATTTTTAAAAACTATTATTCGTTCATAATTCACCGCTACACATGTATATCAATAAATCCTTTTTTTTTTTTTTTTTATGTAATAATCACTGATATGAAGTAGCAATCGGGGTAAATTTACTAATGCATGTTCATTTCCACCTTTTCTCATAAACCAATGCAGTGACTGTCATAAGAGAAAATGTCAATAAAGATCTTCCGAAATTTAAGCTATAATAGCTAATTAGCTAATCAAAATCGACGTGCTTATTTTATTATTATAAAAAAAAAAAAAAGGAAGGAATTTCCTGAAGGGCAATGGTTTGAACTTTTATTTGATCTGACCAACTTAGGGTGCAATAGAAGGATGATTGATTAACCTTAACCCACAGAAGACAATATAACACACAGAATAATAGAGAGTTCGATTTTTAGGCGTAAGTCGTGGTACTTTATATCTGTCTAATTCTAATCTCCTTTCTTTTTGTTCCCATACAAATTTTCAATCTATTGTAAGAGTAATTCTCCCGAGTACTTTTTAAGGCTTGTTTTTAGAGACTTCTATTAATAACAGTAAAACACACTAGTTTCTAGGGTACATTGTGTACGTACGTACGTACGTACTCCTTGAAAATTTTGAAAGTTACGAAAACACCAAAAGTTGAAGGTTAATCAATCATCCTTGTGTAAGAAGCATTACTCCACCCACAATTTTTTTACCGACTGTCCCGAACTTTCTTCTGCTTAAATTAATAAGGACTCTAAAACAACTATATATATTAACTACTTGAGTTTGATTTGCTTTAAATTCAATTTAATTTATATTTAAATTCAAAATAAAACTCATTTATATAATTAAGTTGAACTTAAATTTATATTAAGAATCGCAAGCCAACTCATTTATATTATTAATAAGTTGGCTTGTCAACAAGCTTATATATATTATATTAAAAATCATATTATATAAAAAAATGTAATGTAAGAATAAGAGTAATATAATTAAAGTATCAAAACAAAATATATTTTGAATTTTTTTTAAAATTATTTTACATATGGATTCAAGCTCAACTTTAGTTTTATTTTGGCTATTTTTTTAAACAAGCTCAAGATGATTTTTATTTAGGTAAATGAGCTTCTACTCATTTATTTAAACAAACTGAACTTGAGTTTTTAATTCCTTAACAAGCTCGACCTCAAGCTTATAATTTCTAGATTTGGCAAAAGCTCAATTGGGTTTAAGCATGATAATTTTCAAATGAATTAAGTTTGAATTTTCAAAAGCTTAATTTAGCTCTATTGATAGTTAGCCCTCATTGCCAAGACTTCAAAGACTTAAGTCCACCAAGGGGCCTGGCCCGAGTGTTTACGAAACCTCTTTAGCCTAAAAGGAGGGAAATTTTGAGCTAATCTAAACTTTACCCTCTACTCAAAATAAAGCCCAAACACTCCAAGAGTGCTCTTAACGGGAGCACTCGACCTTTACTCTTCGTCTTAAAGAATAGAAGCTTACTTTCCTCCTTTCGAAGACCACATCAGGGGAGCTCGTCAAATTATAAGTCGAGTGCCTTACTTACTTCCTGCTATTTTTCTCTTTCCTTATTAAATGCCGAATGACTACCTGTTGCACGGCTTACGGACTAGCTCTAGAATTAAGGCGGCCACCCATGGTAGATGGGACAAGCCCATTTCCCTGTCATAGTTGTGAGACTCGTATTGTTGCAACTAGGTTTGATAGCTAATTTAGGGTGTTCAAGAAGGTAATTTATTAGGTTAGAAGCTTACGAGGGATTTTGTGATACTAGTCGAGAAGCTTTTGTAGGCTCAGAATTTTAAAATATAATAAAATATTCAAAATATAGCCAACATAATATAATTTACTATATTATTATTATTGGTAAAGTGCAAATTAGGTCTCAAAAAATAATGAACACTAAGAAATAAATTATAAGAGTAATATAATTAATATTGTATAGAAAATAATATATAAAAGACATACACATCAAATATAATTATTATATAAATATATATACTTGTAATGATTGAAAATACTTGAAATTGGGAAAATTGTTAAAAAATTATAAAAAAATCAGGGAAACCCTCCTTTTACCGTAGCAAACCTTGGTGACAGCTAGAGAATTAAAAAATTTTGAAACTATCTTGTATGGACACCTAAACTAAACTTTTCCACATGTTGAATGAGGATGGAAAAATCAAAAGCAACTCAAGTGAGTCATGAAAAATTGTAATAAGCTTCTTGAACAAATTTTAGGCAATTGTGAATTGGAAAAAAAATTCTAGAGTGAGACAATGAGAGAGAAAGTGTGAAAATAAAAACTTGGAGAAATAGTGTGTGAATTAAGGGATATTTGAGTTTCTAGAGAAGATGACCACTTGAAGGTGAGGCAAGACCACCACTTAAAGGAGGAGCCACCGTCCAAGCTAGTAGACAAGTCTCCTCTCCCTCATGGTGGCCGAAGCAATTAGTAATCGGTGAGTTGTCGATTTTTTCGATTTTATCAAAATTTTGGGAAAAATAGTGAATGAACTTCAAAATTTTTGAAATTTGGTTTCCCTAAGGATTTTTTCATGAAGAATTCAAATATTCAATCAGATTTTCAGAATTTTGAGTATAGATATGGGGTTCTTACGAAAAACAGCCCATACAGCAATTTTCGATTAGGTTTTTGAAAGATCAATTTATGTAGTTTCGACTTAAAATTTTGTGATTATTCTCCTAAGATATTGAACTTGGATGTTTTGTGATTGGATTTTCAAAGTTTGGTAGTCAGATTTTGGGGAAATTTTGTTTTTTATAAAATAGTGTGCTGGAAATAGGTTTTTCTAAAAGAGTTAAGTTGGGTTATATTGACTAACATGTAGTAACCATAAGTGAGTGAATAACAGCTTTAAGATGTTGATTTTCAATTTTAGGTGTGTATTTGATGATTTAGGAGTTCAATTGTGAAAGTTCCGATGAGCTGTATTAAGTGAAGGTGAAAGAGAAAAGTAAAAGTATATTTATGAAGGTATTACTAAATTGATGTTTTCTGCATTTGCAGGTTTATTAAGACTTTGAAACTTAAGGTAAGTTGAATTTTATATGAAGTAGCTGGATGTACGAGTAGTAATAGGGTCATAAATTGTGTTGAAAAGCAAGTTAGAATGTGATTCGGTATGACTATGTTGAATACACTAGGAAAATAGTATTTGTACCAAGCAATGGCTTATATTTGGACTCTACCTATTTCTTGAAATAGGTTATAAGTTAGGAACTTTCTAAATAAGAATCTAACTTTGGATTGAAAGTCAGAAACTTCGTTAGAAACTGAGTCAGAATGTTGTTTGGTATTGGATATCCTTGACTACACCAAGAGTTCGATAGTAGATTAACTAGTAATTTGTATATGAATTCTATACCTTTATCAAAGTTATAACATGAGTCAAAAACCACTTTGACAATAGCCCATACTACAAGGCTAGGTCGGAACCTCAATTAGAAAGTAGATCGGTGGAAGATGCAAAATATAAGAGCAACTGGAGGTTTGAAGATGGTTGGTACTAAATATTGGATAATTGGAAGTCAGAGAATAGACTAGAAAGTCGATTGATTACACTTTCTAAGAATTTATTGAAGTCAAAACCTGGATTAGAAACTATGGAGTTGCAATTTGTACCAAGTCAAAACCTTGGTCATAATGTATTTTACTTAACTAATATTTAATAAACATCTTAGAAAACTCACCTAACACGATTAAGGAACTTATTTAAATGTTGAACTGAACTCGTATACTATATATATTATAGAAACTAAAGATGATACATTAATTTTAGGGATAATAAAGGAAGATAAGAGCGACACAAGAGGAGAATGAGCATCAGTATTTATGTAAGTGGAATCAGTGTTTTACTGCACTTTGAAGTATTGTTTAAGAATACTTAAAGACCTTAGTATATGTCTTGTTTATGGTTGTAAGTTAATTGCCTGTGTGTATGCAGATTGTGTGTTTAAATATTTTTGTGCTATTTGATTACTGGATTGTTGTATTGATGGCTTCATGATATTACATGCTCTGGATTGTTTGAATTTGCTTGATCACTCTAAAAGTAATCTAACTCAAACTTGACTTAACTATTAACTACACTTGCATCGTAACCTATTAAGGGAAACGACTAGGAAATGTAGGTCAAACTTGAACCCCTTCGTTGAGGATTGCAGAAACGGTCCTCTCCTCACTTTGAGTTGAACTAACTAATAAGAGAGGAGGTCGCTGATATAGGTTCGACGTAGATGAACATATAACATTTAGTATCGTACGAACCAATGGGGTGGGTCCAAACTACAAGATGGTTCGAAGAGTAAATGGAAGTCGAGGGTTGAGTAGAGGTCCCCGTGTATCGACACTAGATATGATGTACTGATGCCTCATACAAGCTCAGGTCATACTTGATATGATGCACAAGTGTGGCCGAAGATCACTTGCCATTAGTCTATGCTCAATGGGTTAGATAAGAGTATTTGAGAGTAAGTAAAAAAACTTAGCTCACGAAAAAGATATCAGGAAAATATCAATGGTATTCTTTGTATATTATTGTAGCCATTATAATATACAAGTATGTATATTGTGGAAACCTGTTAACCATTTCTAGGGTTTTCATCTTTTCAGTCAATTTCTGTATAAACTTTCTCTCCATTTCTCGGTGTTTTTCCTCAATCTCCTTTCTCTATACCTCAGCATTAGGGACCGATTCTTCATCTTTCAATTCAAGGGGAGGGGTCGTTTCTGCATTCCAATTTGGATTGACTTGAGATCCTTATCTATCAACAAGAATCCCGATAGCTTGAGTGAGAGCTTAAATTTAGTTAGCCATCTTGTTCATGTTTTCTTCCAGAGTTGCTACTCTCAGGTCGAACTCGGTTTGATTGACATTTTTGGTACCTTGAGTTGACATCCTAGCTTTAAAATAAGTGAATATCGGGCTTCTAGTTAAGTTTGCTCGCTTAGACGCTATCTTCGAAATCCTACATAAAAACCCAAGTTTTAGATTTTTTTTTTTATAAATTAAAGAATTTTTTTTGTTGTTTTTGTTTTTCTCCCTTTTTGTGACTTTTGTTATTATGTTGTTTGCCTCTTTTTGTGTTTTTTTTTTCGAATTTTCTCTTTTTTCTTTTAAAAAAAATTAACTAAACAAATAAATGAATAATAATAATAATAATGAGTAATTGACTGTACAATTAATGAAAATTTTATTTACTAAAGCTGCAAATTTGTTAATCATAAGACCTAACTTATATAACAGACTAAATGAAAAGAAAAGAAAAACTCCTAACTAATTTTCTCAAAAAACTTAAATCCTATATCTACAAGAGCCGACGGATCTGGTTGGGATGAGCTTCATTAACTTCCCTCATAAGTCTCCGTACTGTAACATCTCTTTCTCGAATCTTACTTCTCAAGAATTTACTTTCTTTTAGCAATCTCTCATTTTCTAACTTCAACTCCTCGACGATTCTCTTACTTTCTTGGAACTGGGCTTCAACTCTGGCCCATATGGTGTCTTGGTAGGCCTACTCTATGGGTGAAAGATTTGCTGGTTCTAGCTCGTGTTTAAATACGTCTAGCACTTCATATTGTATCTTTCTCGTCTTCTTCAACTGATTATAGATGAACTGCTTAGTAGCTCGGTACTCTCTAACTTTGCCTCTCAAAGTTCCTACATTGACTATCTTCTTGACTTCTCTCCATTCCCATAGCTTTACGAGTTCTGCTAGTTGTTGGATTAGCGCAGTTGTAGGTAGACAAGGATCTTGATAATTTATTGTGACTATGTCCAAGGAGTCTCTGTAGGTTATCTCTTGAAGTAGACCCAGCTGTTTGGTGACATAAGCTAGGAAATACTCGGTGCAATCTGTAATTCCGATAAGGGGGACTCTTGCATAATCTGTGCACCCCACAACTGCTTGAGTGCAGTGGCTTCATCTAGCTGTCTACATAAAGTCTACTGACTGTATTTTACTGATAATTGACACCCATCCATTAAACTGAGCTTCATCCGGTACCTTGAAGTGGTGGGCAAAGTCGTCAATCAGATTCGTATTTTCTATTAGGGACTTTCTGAGAAGATTCCCTCCATACCCTTGTGTGTGACTGAGAAACCATACAGCAAGGATTATAAGGTTAGCCATGAAATAATCGTACCCCTGCTTCTTCGGGTGGCTAAGTGTCTTGAACTGTTTTGCCAATAACGCTGGTATATGGGATTTACCAACTAGGAATTGAGTTAACTCAACAACCTTATAGTGGACTTAATCATATCTGAAGGGAAACATCGCCGTTCCAAACATTGCTACAATAAATGCGTTGACCCTCTTCTTGGCCTACGATTAATATCCCCCATAGAAGATTTGGCGATATCTCCGATAGGCATTTGGGCTTGAAAACCACTTTACTAATCTTAGGATACTGAGACATTTTTGACCTTTTAAAGATAAGAATGGCGCTAAGGCTGACTTCTTGACTCTCAACAATGTCATGAAAGCTTTCTCGGGTTGGATTCTGAGATCAGGGATAGCTATGCCTGCTTTGAAAGATGGGGTATTGAGTAGCTGCGAGTACTCTTCTATAGTGGGTGTCAATACTTGTGGGCCGAAATTGAAAGCTGCAGATTTTGGATCCCAGTAATGAATAAGAGCTTGAATTAAAGGGCAATGAAGCTGTGCTTGCATAAGGGATACGATTGGCTCGATCTTCTTGTGAAAGCAATCTAGCTTGGCAGGAGAAAGCTGGTTCAACCAATCACTCAAGATGGCCTTGGGGAAGGAGTACTTATCCAGATAGACTTCACAGACGAGCTCTTGATTGACACTATCCTGACTCTTCATAACTATAGCACAAAAACATGTAAACGAAATAAAAGGCAATGATTATTTACAAGGCCACTAAATTTAGAATAAAGTTGGATATGATATTAATAATTTTACAGCTTTTTCAAAGATTTTCTTAGATATTGTGTAGCCTCTCACTAAGGAATGATAAAAAGAAAAACCAAAATAATATACATATAACATAAGAAAATAAAACATTTATAGAGACATGAGCATAATCAAACATATAAAATGTAACGTGTTACACACAGATGCAATGCAGTAGGGTTGATAACTAATAAATTATAGGAAGTATAACGAATTCGCAGTTAAGGAGCACCCTTATTTATAAGTAGGTTTGAAATAGGATTTTTTTTTTTTTTTAAAATGAAGTTCATGAATACTTATATATAAGGGTTAATAATTTTTTTTTTAAATTTCCCTTTTTCGGAAAAAGAAAATCGAACTGATCATAAATTAATCAGGTTTTTCCTATAATTTACAAATAACTAACCCTTTTTGAAAAGGATAACGCTAGAAGGTGGGGTCTACGAGTCCCAAGCTCTGTAACTTCAAGGCTTTTTGAAGAGAAATTTGGTAGGCTACATCGAAGCTCGAATGGGTTCACCTATCATCGCTAGGCGGGGGTAATGACCCCAACGACCTAAGGGTTACACAATGGCGGCCTGTTTTAGATTCCTAAGGTAGCCCAAGTTTGATCACATCTAAACATATAGATGGTTACTTAAAAAATAAAACCCCCTTAATTCCCTTAGAAGGCCCATTGGGCTAGGCATCTTTTTTTTTTTACAGGCTTGCATCACTAAAAAACAATTAGTACAACTATAATATAATACAAAAAGAAAATAATAATACAAAAGCCCATTAAAATTTTTTTTAATTTTCATATGGCTAGCCCACTAAGCGTTCCCTAATGGAGTCGGTAATTCTGTTGAGCCCTATTTTAATTTCTTTAATTTAACTTATATTAAGCTTAGCCCACTTAATATAGATTACTCGACATTAAACTAATGAAAAAAAATTATTATTATTATTTTTAAAAAGAATGGAGTTGTCAACCAGTTCAACCTACAAAATATAAAATTAGAGTTTTCTGGTGGGAAAAACTTAATTTGATCACTATTCTGCAGGTATTCTAAAAGATTTGATTTTTGGAAGATTAAACCAGAAAAATTAGGTTCGAGGGTTAACCTATTAAGACTAAGTCACCATGTAAAAATTAAAAGAAATTGATGGGCTTTTTGTAATTTTTCTAAAAATATTAAAAATTATATCTAAATGAGTAGAAATAACTAAAAATGATTTTATATTTTTTTATTATGAATTTCTAAAAAAAGGGAATTTTTTTTATTTTTTATTTTTTAATGGTTACCTTGAAGGTGCCTATGTATTCGTGAATCGGGATCAAACCAACCATAATTCTCTTTTTATAAAATATTTAGTGAGTGGATTATTTTTATTTTGAAAATCGAGCCAGGTTCACATATTTTATCAATTTATTATTTAGAAAAAACCTAAGAAATCTAATTTTTCTAAATTAAATAAAAAAAACCCTAATTAACTAAATCTTTTGGAAAAACTCAATTTAAGATTTTTTTATTTCTCCAAAACCCCTATATGTTAAAATGTATGTTTCCTAAATTCTAACTTCTAAGACACAATCTAGATTCGTTTATGTTCCAAAAAAAAAAAAGTCATGATCTTGCTAAAAATGTAATTGAGCTTAATTTATTAAAAAATGAGATTATCTAAAGAAAAAACCACGCAATATGAAAATAATAAAAATCTGTACTGATAAAAATAAATAAATAAGTTAGTAAAAAACAATTAAATTACCTAATAAAATAAAAATAGCAAAATAAGAAATTTTACCTACGAATCGAGTTGTGTGTCGAAAACTGTTTTCGGATGGTCATCGGCATGATTGAGGGTGTGTCGATTGCTATTTGCACTTGTCATGGGCGTGATCGAAGGCGTGTCGACTTCTATTTCTACTGATCACGGGCGTGATGGAGGGCCTGTTGGCTTCTATTTCCACTAATCACAGGTGTGATCGAAGGCATCGGCTACTGTTTCCACTTATTACGGGTGTGATGGTTGGTGCTGTGGCTGCTGTTTCCACCGATCGCGGGCAATGCTGTGGTGATGGCTTGCGATGCTATGGTGGTGGTTTGTAAGGGTTTTAGTGGTGGCGCGTGTGATGTGTAGTGGTATGTATGGCGATTGCTGCAGTGGTATGTGTGGTGTACAGTAGTATACAGTGTGTGGTGGTTTGCGGTGGTACGTATGATTAAAAAAAAAAACCCTAAATCCTTGGCCAACGTGCTATTTATAAGCTTAAAATCAAATCTTTCCTGCTGAAGATACAAAAGATTTGATTGTGATTCTTCCAAGATTTACCCTAACTTCTAGAAACCTTAATTATTTTAGACCTTTTTTATTCTTCCAGGCTTGACCTATTCTATTTTAGCCTAATAATTCCCTAATTTGATTTTAAGCCCCTGAATTAGATTAATTCAGGTCATCTCGTTACTTGATCCAACAACTCAACTTACTTCAACTTGACACGACTTGACTTACAATTCAACTTGTTACGATCTAACTTAACTTTCTTCTTTCCTTTTTTTTTTTTAAATTTTCGTTTATAAAATTTTTTGTTGTATTTTTTATTTTTATTTTTTATTAACCTGGCTCAATTAACAAAATTAAAATTAATTAAAAATTGGCAAAAATGAGGTATCTACATTCTTCTCTTAAGGCTCGCAGTGCTCCTCTACTTCGTTATCTCATTCCTCTCCTTCAATTTCTTCGAGTGTTAGCTTACTCTTAGCAACCCTACCTTCTCCTTCACTTAAGGTGGTTGAGTTGGGGTATTAACTCGGCCAAACTGACCATTACCTCACTCTTACGGCTCATGTCCTTTAGTTGGGCTATTTCTAGCTTGTTATCTATCTTCTTGGATAACAGTTACCAAATTAGCTACTAAGTCAGTAAGCCTATCCAATCGGTTACCCACTACTTGTTGTCTATCTTCTTGGTTTCCTAGAGTTCCTTGAACACTTAAATCTGACATTGTAGGTTAACTCATAAAATTGATGTTTAAAATACTACTCAAAGTTCTTTCCATGAATGACAACAATAGAACGGTAATTACTACTCCTACTACTATGACAACTATACATAGTAGATAAACAAACAACCACACTCTGGTTTTGTGTATAGGAAATAGGGAAAAATAGAGCGCAGAATTTTCCTTAACACCTTTCAACTACCAAACTCCTATGTTAACAATAGAACTTCTAACATACAAAAACAATAACAAACCACTTAAAGAACCAAGTAACAGAATCCAGCTTCAAACATAACTAGGCTTTGATACCAAGATGATACAGGTTTGAAGTGGATGAATACACAACTTCTGGTCTCACATGAACCAATGGGGTGGGTCCAAACTGTAAGATGGTCTGAAGAGTAAATGGAAGTCAAAGGTTGAGCAGGACTCCTCGTGCACCAACGTAGGATATGATGCACCAACGTCTCGCACAAGCTCAAGTCGCACTTGATATGGCACACAAGTGTAGCCAGAGGTCACTTGTTACTAGTCCACGCTCAATGAGCTAAATAAAAGTATTCGAGAGTAAGCAAAGAAACTTATCTCACAAAAGAGATATGAGGAAAATATTACTGGTATTCTCTGTATATTGTTGAGGCTATTACAATATACAAGTATTTATAGGACCCGATTAGGGTAAATCCTATGTTAGAGTAAATTACAAAAATAGTAGTTAAGGAAAAAGAGAATAATTTACAAGGGTATTAATGTAATCGAACAAAAAGAATATCCGGTATCGGAAAAATGACAGTACGGATGTTAAAAAAAAACAGTATGCATGTGGTTTGCTTATTCTATGGTCCCAATGACATTGTTGACCGAACAGGGGGCGTGTCTTGATCAAGTAAGATTGGTGTTGGCAGCTCGGATAGTTGGGATTAGACAAGGGTTGGTTCGAGGGTGACTTATTTTTGGGTTGATCTTGAATGGTCAGCTCCTGGCAGGTGTCAACTTAGCTTTGGCATGGGTTAGGTCGGCAGTACCCTAACTCAATGCTTGGACTGGTGTGTAACGGAGGAGTTGGCTGATCATCTCAATAGCTTCTCGGATGATATGAAGAGCGAAATAGCTCTGCAGGTCGGATTGGGAAATGTACTGCTCCTTGACAATCAATTCACCTTGGATAGCTTGGTGAGCTATCTGAACAAGCCCACCCGCTTGAGAGCGTATGATTGGTCCATGATCCCTATCAATTGCAACCAGGTTAGGGTCCATGGTTTGAAGGTAGTCTCAGGTGAAGCATGTTCTTCATTACACAAGCCTCGATTTGGTGACCAAATTCGCAAATGTGTGGTGTTAAACTCCTCGGAATCTGGATTAGAGCAAGTGAAATTTCTCTAATCTTACAACAACCAATCAGTGTTGTGTGATGGCATTTGCTTGATCATGCATTGCATTTAACTAAACTTGCTTAATAACCCTAATTGATTTGTGTCAGATATGTGCTATTATCTCCGTCTCACTTATTGAGCAAGTTATCGCTCATTCTCTTATAGTTATTTTATAGGTTTCCTTAGTAGACTCACTAATACTACTCTAAATTTCAAAAGTCTAGAGAACGAGGTCGAGGAGTGAGATTCAAAAATACTTTATTGGATTTCTACTCAGTTTATTAATTGTACTAACTTCTAGGAAAACTAATAGGGTCTCCATAGGTGACCCCTAGTTTTCAAATAATGAGATAATATTCCATGTCTATAAGCCTGTGGTTTTTACTTTTTAGTAAAACTTTAGTAGATATTTTATCTTTTCCTAATAACGTCGTTCTTAAGATTTTTATTAAATGTAAGATTTCATTTTTCTTACTATTTATACAACTTGATTTTTCCTCAAATATTTAAGCTATAAAATTATTTTCTATAGCTATTTTGAAAAGTTATACTAGAGGTTGATTCTTACCAAGTACTAAATAAGGTGCTTTCAAGTAAAGGAATAGTAAACGTCTTGTGTAAGCTATACTTATGTTAGCAGCTAAGGTAGTTAGCTTTTAGTGTAGGTTGGTTTATACGGTCTAGTTATTACGACTCTCTGGTTTAAGGCATGACAACAGCTCAAAGTGATAGATTCGTAACAATCGCTCTATGTAAATCATTCTAGGATAGAAACTAACCTTATAGTTGCTATCTTAGACCTGATTTACACAAGACATCCATGATCAACCCACTTTGAAGTAAACAGTTCATAAATTAAACATGTTATTTATTTATGAAATTATGAAAAATACTCATTTGCAATAAAATAACTTAAGTATGTTTGCAAAATTTAATAGCATAATCATAATCTACTTAAGTAACACATAAATTGATACTAAAAGCCTTATAGATAAAATCCAAACTTGAAAGTACATTTGATTATCGCTTTTATATCTTCATTTCCTAAGATCCAATAATTGCTAGCTTTAGGGTAGTTATATGGTTGCTTCTTAGCTAGTACCTGCAACAACATCTATAGAGATGTAAGTAACCAACCGTTCAGTAAATTAGGACGGAGACTTAAAACTATACATTAAATATAAGTAGAGTCATCAACCAAATTAGTTAGATGCAATGCATATACAAGTAAATACCATAGTACAACATTATCTGGTCCGTTGTGAGATTAGAGAAATTTCACCCGCTCTAATTTGGGTTAAGGACTTTAGCATATATTTCAATAGTTTATGACTAAACCTAGGCTTGTATAATAGAGACACCGCTTGATAGGAATCAGATTACTGGGTCTTTGACTTGCAGCCAAGCCCGAGGACTAGAAGGATTAATGAGGTAAGTCCTCTTACTTTAGCCAACCCTTACCGAGGTCGAGCTGCTCCTTGTTGTCAACCAACTTCTCATGCCGTGCCGAGTGACTTTACATCTTTTGGAAATTATGTGTTGACTCGACTAATACTCTACTTGCAACCCAACCCTCCATACGCCCCTATCTGATAATGGCTGAGTCGACTACCAGCTTGGCAACATTGAAGTCGAGAAGCCGAAAGGCCAAAAGATCCCATATAAGTCCTTAGCTACTCCTTCTTGAACGAATCCACATCTGCCTAACACCCTTGCTCGGCCACCCATCTTATCCATACTGATTTGTCTACATCTCCCAAGGGCATCGCTGATACATTATTGCTACGTATCTAAGCATGCTCGGAGAATCTGTTGTACTTAATCATTATTTTTCTTAGAATATTTGTTTTTACCCTTTGCATTCCTTATACATTACTTCTTTAAGTCAATATCCTCTTTCACTTTTCCACTTTTAGGCAAGTTGCCATAATTTCTTGGGTATAAATACCTACTGTACATATAGTTGCATCATCTTATCATTATTATCATATACTGAATATTCCCTTTGTGAACATTGCTTCCTTAGCTTGCTCTTGTCTTTACTTTTATCCTAACCCTTAAGTAAAGTGAGGTGGTAAGTAATCTCTTCAAAACATCTCATGCATCATATCTAGTTATGCCGTAAATCATCGAAAGTTTTACTAGTGCGTCATATCCCTTAGAATTGTTCGTGGGTTTGCTTACTTTTCTTTTTTTTCCTGTTATCTTGAGTGCTTCCATCTCTCATTTCAAGCTTTCGACAGGCTTTCAACAAGCTTTCGACACCCATACCCCTGTGACTAGCCTTGTCTGCCCTTGGCTTTGGTTTGCATCATCTTAGTATTAGAGCAGAGTTTTTGTTTAGGTAAGTTATGTTTGTGATTTGAGAAGTAGTGCTTTTTGTAGAAATGTGTCATAGTTGTGTAGAGATTTAGTGGAAGTACTCCAGTAAGTTAGAGATTGGAGTCACTTGTTCTCATGTTTACTCTATTTTACCCTATTTTAGATATCTCAAAATAGAGCAAGTTCTGTCTTAATAGTTTATTCGTATGTGTTGTTTTTGTGCTACGACTTAGTTGGACGTTTGTGTAAAGATGGCACGTATTGTTCGATTAGAAGAAATAAAGTCAGTTGTAACTCAGATTTAATGATTGAAATCAAATTTATTGAGGAAAATGACATACCCAAGTGTTAATGCTGGTATTGTAGATGAAAACAATAGTGTTGTTCCACATTGTTGACAATCCTAGGGAACCTCTAAGGGTACAGACGAGAGACTTGATGAGGTGGCCAACCTCCTAGTTGAATTAATTAGAGTAGTTCATGCATTGGCCTATCGACCTACTAAGGCTATGCAAAATACCCTACAAGTTGCTTGACTTGCTAGAGGACAGAACCTAACTTGACAAGTGCAAGGTGGAGTAGTAGGTGGGCAAGCCCGACGAAGGATTGATTTGGGGGAATTAGATGGCATTAAATAAGAAGAAGAATAAGTTAGAGCACCCTGGCCTGCCTATCGTATGAAGCTCCGGATTTCGAGTTTCGGTGGTTCTGAGAGTGCAGATGATTAATTGGATTAAGAAGAGAAAGTTAAGTGAGTTTTCGACTATTACTGGTATGAAGATCGAGAGAAGGTGAGAATTGTTGTTATTGAGTTCTCAAGATTTGCCACCGTGTTATGGAAGAACTTTTAGGTCATGAGAAGACAAGAAGGATACATGGAGATTAATACTTAGCTTGAGATGAAGAGAATACTCAGAAATAGATTTGTGTCGATACCTATTTATAGGACACTTTTGCTCGGCTTTAAGAGCTAAGGCAAGGAGGCTGAACTGTTGATGAGTATGTCTAAGAATTCCAAATGCTTATGATTCATTGTGAAGTAGAGGAACCATCAGTGTAAACAGTCTCTAGGTTCCTTATTGGATTGAGAAGTGATATTTGAGATATTGTGGAACTCCAACCATTTATTACAATGGATGAGGCTATATAGATAACCCAACAAGTAGAAAGGCAAAGAAGAAGCAAAATACTAACTCGACCCAACCCCCAGCAAGCCAAATTGGCCAGGGAAATTTTTTAGCTTAGTTAAGTATTAAGTCAACCAGAAAGATTGATGTTTGAGTTGAACAAAAGGGCTAACTTGACAATGTGACGACCTAAACATATAAGAAGGGATAGGGGTTTGGTAGGAAGACGAGCCAAATCAAGTACTTCAAGTACCAAGGGTTTAGACATATGACTACCCAGTATCAGAATCGAAGGACCATGATGCTTTAGAGGTCGAAGTAAATAGCACGGATGAGGAACTTAAGGAGAAAGAAATGAAAGATGAGGCTAATGTAGATGCTGACTTGATTGGGGAAGATTTATTGGTAGAGGACTTAGATAAGTAAATTTTAATGGTCTGACATACAATGAGTTTAGAACCCTCACATGAGGAGGAACAGAGAGAGAACTTGTTCCATATCACATGCAAGGTGAATGATTAATTATATGCACTCATTGTAGATAGTGGTAGTTGCACCAATGTGATCTCAGCTGATCTGATCTACAAGTTGAAGTTGCTGACTATAGTACATCTGAAGTCGTACAAGTTGCATTAGCTGAACGAGAGAGGGGCACTACATGTCATTAGCAAGTACTACTGTCGATCTCTATTAGAAATTATTCCGACGAGATCCTTTGTAATGTATTACCCATGGATGCTTCACATGTATTACTTGGCTGACCATAACTCTTTGATCAAAGGGTTATTTATGATGGATTTTGAAATACTTATGTGAAAGAAAAGGGCGAAAGGAAAGTTACCTTGAATCCCATAACGTCGAGTCAAGTTAGCAAATTATAGGCTAAACTTGCTCGAGGACCTAAGAAGGCTTTAATACTAAGCAAAGTCGAGCACCAAGAAGCTATAAAGGTTGATACACTGACTTTAATGTTAGTCAGGAGGCTACTAAAGTTGAGGGAGTGGATAAAATTACCTGATAAGGTTAGACAGCTGTTGGATGAATATGCCGACCTGTTCCTAGAACAATTGCTGGAAGGATTGTCACAGTTCAGAAGCATTAAGCACTACATTGACTTGATTCTTAGCACCGCCTTGCCGAACAAACCAGTTTATCGGATGAACCCCAAACAAGCCACTAAGTTCCAACAACAAGTCGATGAACTATTAGAGAAAGGGTATGTAAGGGAAAGTCTAAGTCTTATGCTATTCCGGCGATCCTAGTACCCAAAAAGGATAGTACCTGGTGAATGTGTGATGATAACCAAGCTGTGAATAAGATTACCATTAAGTACCGATATCCTATCCCTAGGTTAGATAACATATTAGATGAATTGAGTGGAGCTAAGGTCTTTAGCAAGATTGATCTAAAGTCTAGCTACCATCATGTTCGAATGAGGTTGAGAGATGATTGGAAGACTGCTTTCAAAACTCGGCATAGACTCTACTAGTGGATGGTAATGCCATTTAGCTTATTGAATGCCTCGAGCACTTTCATGCGACTGATGAACCACGTGATGCGAGATTTGATTGGGAAGTATATTGTAGTAAACTTTGATGACATCTTAGTATACAATGTTGACATGCCAAGTTACTGTGAGCATCTCCGTGCCATATAATATGTGCTGCAAATTAAGAGATTATTCGGTAATTTGAAGAAGTGTTGTTTTTGCTAGGAGGAAATGGTATTTCTAAGTTACGTAGTAGGAGAAGCAAGCTTGCGATTAGATGTAGAAAGGATTCGAGCAATTTTCAAGTAGCCGACTCTAACTACTTATGCTAAGGTTAGAAGTTTTCATGGACTAGCATCCTTTTATAGAAGATTTATTAGGAATTTCAATACCATAGCCATACCCCTTATCGAGTTGACGATGAAGAACATCGAATTTAAATGGGGAGAAAAAGAGAAAAGAAGTTTTGCTAAGGTGAAGGAAAGATTGACTTTTGCATCTGTACTAACTTTACTAATGTCCGGAAGATATTTGAGTTGGAGTGTGACGCGTTAGGCATTGGTATAGGCGCTGTCTTAATGTAAGATGGCTAATGATGAGTTGTCGACTATTGGTCCTCTTATGCATGCACAACTTCGAGGCCTTCAATCCCTTACTTGAAAATCTCTCTCTTGGTAACTTGTCGATGATGAGAGACTTTATGCGGAAGAAGGATGTCTAAATTCCTTGACAAATCTAGGAGATTACACCCTGCTCTGTTCTCTTTCTTATGCTAATGTTGACTATTTGCTTGCCGAAGGCTCTATGTCGAATGATCGAACATTCAATTGCCGAGAGACTCTTGCCAAGTGACAAAACACTCTTCTTTGGGCCGAGTACTTTCTTTCGAGTTCCTACCAGTCCTCGATGATACAACATCTTCATTCCCTTCGCCTACTGTGATCAGAGAATCTATGTACGGAACTAATGTTGCATTGCCACTTGTCCTTTTCATCTGACACTGTACTATTTTTCCCTTTTTTTTGTTTGTCCTTTTTGCCCTTTTTCATATGTACTAGGAATTCTTCTTTAGTATGTCTTTTTGTAATTTCTTTATTTGTATAGTTGCCTTATGGACTTACTATAAATAGTCTCTTTTGCTTGTAAGCCAGAATCATCTTACATCATAAATATACATTGGATATACTGTTCCTCTCCAAGTCCATTTTTTTGCACTCTTATTTAATCTTGTCGAGTAGCTCAAGATTAGCGACGGGTGGACCTTGCCATCAACTTGTACGTCATATCAAGTGAAGTGTCAAGCTGTGTCATATCATCTAAGCAGGTTCACGTCAGCTACTCTTATCCGTTTGTAGACTAACTTACCTTATTTTCTTTGATATTTCAAATGACCCATTGGTTTGAATCTACTACAGTAAGTCTTAGTAATAATTGAGCTCCTAGATACATTATATAATCCTGGTATCAGAGCTTGAGGTTGTAATTGAGAGTCGTATGTGATTGGTATCATAGTTCATTGTTGGATTGGTATTTTCTTTGTGTGGTGATTTTCCTGCATGAAGAGTGTGTTCTGAAGCTTATTTTCTTTGCGAGAATGTCGAATCCTAGTGTTCAGGAAGAGATTAACGATGCTAAGAGTGATGCTCATGATCGTGGTCATGCTACCCAACAAACCCCACGTACTACTGATGAGCAAATACAAGACCTTATTACTATTGTAGCTAATTTGGCTATTTCAATACAGAGAATCTTAGAGACTGGGCCGAGAGAGAGAGAGAGTAGTTGAATAGGGCCAAGAAATGAGAGATAGGCCTAGAAGGCAAATGAATGAATGAGCACCTAAACCTTTCCTCTAAACCAAGCACCACCTTGACATGCCGATAGAGTCATGAGAAGAAGATTAAAGTTGGACGAGGTACAAGAGTATGAAGAAGAAGAGGCGCAGTATGTTGAGTTGACGAGCGTGAGCTTAGAGCTCCTAAGGGAGCTAAACACCTTAAAGTACAGATTCCAAGCTTTAACCGGTCTAGTAGTGTTGACGACTACTTAGATTGGGAGGAGAAGATAGAAAAGATATTCGACTTTTATGATTATGAAGACGCTATTCATATTCGAGTGGCTGCTTGCAATTTTTTGGATATGCAGCAATGTAGTAGAAGAAGTTTCAGAATGCTTGCCTGAGAGCTCGATGAGAAGTTCAAGCATGGAATGAAATGAGGAGGGTCTTGAAAGGTAGGTTCGTTCTCGAACACTACGAGCAAGACATTTTCAGACATCTCCCAAACTCGAGACTAGGTAGTAGATTAGTAGACGACTATGTCCAAGAGTTTCAATTACTCATGATCCGATAGGATGTCGACAAATCCAAGAAGAGAACTATCATAAGGTTTATTTTTAGGCTTAGGACCGAGATTGGTAACATAGTGGAGCTATAGAGTCTTACAACTTTGGATGAAGCCATTAAGGTGGCATAAAGAGTTGAAAGGCAAAGGTGGAACCGGGTTAGTCGTATGTCGAATAATTGACCTATGCTGCTGAACAGAAGCGGTATGCCAAGCCAACCAGGGAATGATCTAGCATTAAACAATTTCGAGGTGGAACATTGAATGCAAGACCCAGGTAAGAGCAAGGTTGAGCAACTTGAGGTCCAAAGAGACCAAGGTTAGAGCTCTAAAAGAAAGACTTGAGAAATCAAATACTTTAAATGTCTCGATTATAGGCACTTGGCTAATCAATGTCCTAACTGCCTAGTCATGACTATTAAGGGAGACAAGCTCCAGTTTGAAGTAGAGAGTGCAAGCGAAGGAGAGGAAGAGATGGGAGTTGAACAGATGCTGGAAGAGTTTCAGGAAGACCCCAATGCTGAGATACCTACTAAGGGTAGTGCTGAGTATTGTTTTGTCGTTCGACGGTCCCTTAATGCATTTGTGGCTGATGAGAATGAGTAGAGGGAGAACCTCTTCCATACGAATTGTAGAGTGAATGGTAAGTTATACACTTTGATCATTAACAGAAGGAACTGCACTAATGTCATAGTATAAGGGGTAGTTAAGGCTACGAAACTGCTAACCCTCCCATATTATACAAGATTCACTAATTGAATGAGAAAGGAGGCTTACATGTTGCCGAACAAGTTAAAGTACCGATTACCATTGGTGATAGGTATAGGGACGAGGTGCTGTGTGATGTCCTCCCCATATGCCCTTTTCACATATTACTTAGTTGACCATGGCTATTTGACTTGAGAGTGTTGCGCGATGGGTACAGGAATACCTTCATGTTCTAAAAGGACG
Organism: Lumnitzera littorea; assembly: GCA_024138015.1. Taxonomy (NCBI): domain Eukaryota; kingdom Viridiplantae; phylum Streptophyta; class Magnoliopsida; order Myrtales; family Combretaceae; genus Lumnitzera; species Lumnitzera littorea. The sequence goes on along the minus strand of JAMXBB010000012.1, from coordinate 379,406 downwards.
GGAAGAAAATTATATTGACACCCATGAGCGCTAAGGAAGTGCAGGAAACCTAAGAAAATGTTGCTAGATCTCTATTACGAAAGTCCTTGGTGATTTCTAGAGCTCAGTTTGCCCGAGAAGTCAAGGCTGAGGACTATGTGCTCCTTTTAGTCAGGAGACTCTTGGAGGTGAGAGATGTTGAGAACTGTCCAGCTGAAGTGAGAGCTTTGCTCGAAGAGTATATCGATCTATTTCCTGCTGAGATGCCGAAAGTTTTACCACCCTTAAGAGGTATTGAGCATTGCATTGATCTTTAGCCTAGAGCAGCTCTGCCGAATCGATCCACTTATAGACTCAATCCTGAGCAAGCAGCCTAGTTAAAGAAGCAAGTTGATGAGTTGGTGAATCGTGGGTATGTCCAAGAGAGCATAAGCCCATGTGCCGTCCTTGTCGTGCAAGCACTAAAGAAAGATAGGTCGTGGAGAATGTATATTGATAGTCGTGCCATCAACAAAATTACTGTTAAGTTCCAATATCCAATTCCCCGATCGGATGATATGTTTGATGAGTTACATGGTGCCCGCATCTTTTCAAAGATTGATTTGAAAAGTGGCAACCACAAAATATAAATGAAGCCTGGGGATAAATGGAAGATGGCCTTTAAAACAAGGGATGGCCTGTTTGAATGGATGGTAAAGCCATTTAGCCTAACTAATGCGCCAATTGCATTTATGCGACTAATGAATCATGTGTTTAGAACATTGATTGGCAAATGTGTTGTGATGTATTTTGACGACATTCTAATCTATAATGCCGACCTCATTACTCATGTTGAGCATTTAAGATCAGTGTTCGACATCCTCCATACTGAAAGATTATTCAGAAACTTGAAGAAATGTGTGTTCTGTCAAAGTGAGGTTATATTCGTTAAATATGTTGTTTTAAGGAAAGGAGTTTGAGTTGATGACGAGAAAGTCAAAGCTATTCTTGAGTGGCCTACACCGACTAGAGCTGCTAAAGTAAGTAGCTTCCATAGTCTAGCTTCGTTCTATTGGAGCTTCAATCGGAACTTCAATTCCATAATTGCACCATTAACTAAATTGACTAAGAAAAACACTGAGTTTAGGTGGTCAAAGAAAGCTCAGAAGAGTTTTGAAGATGTGAAGTCTAAGTTGACGTCTGCTCTAATACTTACCTTGTCGGATTTCAAGAAGGTTTTTGAGGTTAAATGTGACACGTCTGGCATTGGCATTGGTGCTGTCCTTATGCAAGAGCGCCAACCAAATACCTATTTCAGCGAGAAACTCCGTAGTGCTACCTTGAATTACTCATCCTACAAAAAGGAGTTCTATGCCCTTGTCCGAACATTACAGAACTGGTAGCATTATCTATTGCCGAAAGAGTTCATCATCTACTCAGATCATGAGTCTCTCAAGCATTTTCATGGGTAGTAAAAACTTTCTCGGCATCACTAAATGGGTTGAATTCTTAGAGTCTTTCTGCTACGTCATCTACTATAAGAAAGGAAGCACCAATACTATGGCCAATGCTCTTTCTCGTCACCCTGTTCAATCAATATGAGCACGACTAGTATTTTGGGCCTTTAATAGCTAAGTGCAATGTTAGAAGTATTATGGATGGATTCTCTTTAAGTCAAGGGTTCCTGATGGAGGGCAAGCAAGTTTGTATGCCAAGTGGCTCGGCTAGAGAATTACTCGTCCATAAAGCTCATGTTGGAGGCTTAGTTAGCCATTTCGACGAAAAGAGGACTGTTGAAATCTTGAAAGAACATTTCTATTAGCCTAGGATAATGAGGGATGTATGCCAAATTCTTGAGAGGTGCGAAGTGTGTAAGCATGTAAAAGGAAGGAGAGAGCCTTATGGAGAGGACACACACCTACCCATACTTAAGCACCCATGGATTGACCTCAGCATAGATTTCATGCTCGACCTTCCCTGAATGTCGATAAGACATGACTCCATTATGGTTGCGGTCAACCGTGATTCGAAGTTTACAAGTTTCTTCTGGAAAACCCTATGGAGGAAACTTAACACCAAGTTTATGTACAATACTTCTTGTTACCCTTAGACAGACGGCTAAATTGAAGTAGTGAACAAGATAGTCGGTAACCTATTACGAGTGGTTATGGGGAAGAATTTACATAATTGGGACCTATGCCTACCTATCATTAAGTTCGCTTACAACTGATCAATTCACAGCTCAACAAAAAAGGTCACCTTTTGAGGTCGTCTATAGACTGAACCCAAACTTACCCTTGGATATAACTATTAACTCGGCCGTATAAGGGGAAAGTCAATCAGGCTTATAGCACGCCAAGGAATTCCAAAAGTTGCATCAAAAGGTTACCAAATCTGGCATAGACTGTAGCCCAGCAGAAGGAATAGGGAAGCCGAGGAAGGAGACGAGTGCTTTAGTAAGGAGCGTTTCCTTGGGAAGAGAACGATCAAGCTTTCCCCCAAATCAGACGAACCTTTTAAGATCCTTGAGCGCATTGATGACAATGCCTATGAGCTAGAGCTACCCAACGAATATGGTATATCTATTACTTTTAATGCGGTTGATCTAACACCTTACGTACCCGATGAAGAAGAGGGCGAAGATTTGAGGGCAAATCTTTAATAACCCCGAGGAACTGATGAGCTGCTTACCACCAGTCCTCTTACACGCGTACGACTTCGATGTCTCCAATCCCTCGCTTAAAGAATTCTCTCTTGATAACCTATCGATGATGAGAGACTCTACGAGAAAGAAGGACGGTTAAATTCCTTGACAAATTTGGGACATTACACCTTGCTCTATTCTCTCTCTTATGCCGACATCGACTATTCGCTTGCCGAAGGCTTTATGCTGAATGATCGAACTTTCAATTTCCAAAAGACTCCTACCGAGTGACGAGACACTTTTCTTTGGGCTGAGTACTTTCTTTTAACTTCCTACCAGTCTTCGATGCCGCAACATCTTTATTCGCTTCGCCTACTGTAATTAGAGAATCTATGTATGAAACCAATGTTGCGCTGCTACCTATCCCTTTGACCTGACATTGTACTATTTTTCCCTTTTTGTTGTTTGTTCTTTTTACCCTTTTTCGTATGTACTAGGAATTCTTCTTTGGTATTTTTTTTTTAATTTCTTTATTTGTATGGTTGCCTTAAGGACTTATTATAAATAGTCCATTTTGCTTGTAAGTTAGAATCATCTTACATCACAAATATACATTGGACATATTGTTCTTATGAGACAACCCTCTCTAAGTCCATTTTATACACTCTTATCTAATCTTACTAAGTAGCTCAGGATTAGTGACGAGTGGACCTTGACATCAACTTATGTGTCATATCAAGTGAAGTGTCAAGCTATGTTGTGTTCGTTGGTGTGTCATATCCTCTGAGCAGCTTCATGTCAGCTACTCTTATCCGTTTGTAGACTGACTTACCCTATTTCTTTTGATATTTTGAAGGACCCATTGGTTTAAATCCACTACGGTAAGTCCTCATGATAACTGAGCTCTTAGGCACATCAGCTAACCAATTGCTTACTACGGCGAAAAGATTAGAGGACCTCAACTAAACTACTCCATATGCGATAAAGAACTCTTAACTCTTATTTGAATGCTCTAAGTGTGGCAGCATTACCGATTGCAGAGAGAGTTTATCATCTATACTAACCATGAGTCTCTAGGGTACCTCCAAAGTTAGACCAAATTGTCGAAGCGGCAAGCGAGGTGGATTAAATTCCTAAAGGGATTCAAATTTATGACTAAGTATAAACAAGGGAAGAGTAATGTAGTTGCAAATGCTCTTTTAAGAAGATATGCGCTCTTGATCGAATTGCAGAAGAAGTTGCTTAGGTTTACAAGTATCAAATAACAGTATTCCTAGGAAGCAGGACCCACATTTCGGACCCATACTTAGGCGAAGTGTAAATGGAAGAATAGTGGACAATTATCATGTGGAAGATGGTTACTTGTTCTAAAGTAGAAAGTTATTCATACTGACCTATTTAATAGGAGAGTTACTTATTAGGGAAACCTACAATAGAGGACTCTCCTAACATTTTAGGGAGAAGAGAACATATGAATTACAAAGTGGATGATTCTTTTGGCCAAGAATGAGGCGAGACGTGCATTGAATTATTGAGGGTTATGCCATATGCAAGAGGGCCAAATGCCAAGTTGAGCAAAGGAAAGTAATTGCTTTACTTATCTTGACTAGACCTTGGACTAAGTTAAGCATGGACTTTGTCCTTAGATTACCACGGATTGCCTGAAGCAAAGATCCAATAATGGTCTTCATAGATAGATTCAATAAAATGGCACACTTTGTGCCATACTATAAGACTAATGATGCTTTAGCTATTGCTTCTCTCTTTTTGCAGGAAGTTGTTTGGTTACACGACGTATCGAGGAGTGTAGTCTCAAATAGAGATTCGAAATTCTTAAGCCATTTCTAGTGAACTTTGTGGCATCGAATAAGGATTAAACTACCATACAGCACTTCCTGTCACCCCTAGACTGATGGCTAAACAAAGGTGGTCAATCATACTTTGGAATCAATGCTTCGAGCTATAGTAAGTAAGAACTTAGCTAATTAAGTCATCTGTTTTGTCGTGGTAGAATTCGCTTACAACTGTACAGTACATAACACCACCAAGCAGGCTCCCTTCAAAGTCGTCTATCACTTTAATCCTGAGTTGCCCCTTGATTATACCCCTATACTTATATTTAAGCAAGAAGACCCTAACGTAAGAGCTCAAATACAGTCCCTACAACACATATATCATAAGGTTACTTGGCAAATCGACCAAGTTGCTAAGAAAATGCGAGAAAAGGCTAAGGGAAGACAATCGATACAATTTTAGCCTGTAGATCTAGTGTGGTTACACTTAAGCAAGGAGAGGTTCCTGAACAAGAGAACGAACAAGAGAAAAAACAAGTTATCTGCTTAAGCTGAAGGCCCCTTCAAAATCCTCTAGAAAGTCGACAACAATGCCTACAGACTGGAACTACCCAAAGAGTATAGGCTCTTTGAAACTTTCAACATGGTCGACTTCAGTCCCTATCATCTTGAAGAAACACTGAACGAGGACTAATCGGATTTAATCCCAAATCCAAATCAACTAAGAGGGACTGATAGGAATAAGACTATTAGGTTTTTAACTTACAATTGAGCCCGAAGACTAGAAGGACTAACGAGGCGAATCCTCCTACTTTAGCCAACCCCTGCTGAGGCCAAGTTGCTCCTTACTACCAACCAACTTCCTACTCCATGTCGAGTGACTTCACATCTTTTGGAAATTATGTACCAACTTGACGAATACTTTGCTTGTAGCTCGACCCTTCACACGCCTTTGCCTGATTATGGCTGAGTCGACCACTAGCTCGATAACATTGAAGCTAAAAGGTCGAGAGATCTCGCATGAGTTCGTAGCCACTCCTTCTTAAACGAATCCACATCTTCTGGGCACCCCTGCTCGGCCACCCATCCTGATCGTATTGATTTGTTTGCATCTTCCAAGGGCATCGCCAATACATTGCTACTACGTATCCAAGCCCGCTTAAAGAATCTATTGCACTTAATCATTACTTTTCCTAGAATAGTTGTCTTTACTCTTTGTATTCCTTATACATTACTTCTTTAGGATAATATCCTTTTTGTCTTTTCCATTTTTAGGCAAGTTGCCTTAATTTCTCAAGTATAAATATCCACTATACACGTAGCTGCATCATCTTATCATCATTATCATATACTGAATATTCCTTTTGTCAACATTGCTTCCTTAGCTTGTTTACTCTCATCTTCACTCTTATCATAACTCTTAAGCAAGGTTAGGTAGTAAGTAACTTCATCAAAACATCTTGTACGTTATATCGAGTTATGTCATGAGTCTTCGGAAGTTCTACTAGTGTGTCATATCCCTTAAAATTGTTCGTGGGTTTGCTTACTTTTCTTTTCTTTCCCATTCTCTTGAGTACTTCCATCTCTCATTTCAAGCTTTCGGCAAGCTTGGACCCGTACCCCTGCGACCAGCCTTGCCTATCCTTGGCTTCGGTCTACATCACCGGTCCTCGAACAATTGACTCCACCTTTATCGCAACCTCCTCTCCTATTACTTAATTTGAATAAGGACGAAGAAGAAACCCATTGTGCTATCCAACACTGTCTCTTTCGAAAGAGTCGATATTTGGTTGGAAAACCCTAAACGTTTTCCTTGATGGGTTGTTATGTAGGTCCGTTTTAGACTTACGAGTCATATATTTAATTTGGTCCAATTTAAGGTACTCAATCATTTCAAATAAATCATACAAATACAAATCAGAACAGTTAACCAGAGTCATATCACCAAACTTAGAAACAAGTACATACAGGTATGCACATAGTCAACTATCTAATAAACACATCTAAGTGCAATCTTAAGCCTTCGAAATACAATAACGTATAAATCCCAACTTACCTGGATTTCTCGCTTGCTCACTTAAGGTGCAACTTGTACAGGCCATCGCCGATAATCCTTATAATACAAATATTGTTTTAATTTCCACATAACTATCATAGATAGGTTTTATTATGTAATTTAGATTATGATTACCTTTGGTTTATGGTCTTCTTATATTTAGTGATTTAAGTCCAAGTCCCTTAGAATTACTTTTCTTGTTCATCCAGGTTTCAAATTCGTTTCTTATTCTAATTACGGTTTCGGCTTTTGAATTAAGTTTTAGTTTACTTTTTTTTTCTTTTTATTACTCTTGTTTGTAAGTCTTTTAAATACCTTTTACCCTTTTCTTACAATTTATGTAATGACTATAACCTTTGGTTTAGGTTTTTCACTTACTATCTAATTTACTTACATTCTACTTTTAGATTAGTTTCTGGTCCAACAATAATCTACATTTTTAAGATTATAATTTTATTCAATTATTCAAATTCTATACTGTAGACACCTAATTTTTGCGCCCCCCCTCGCCCCTTTTATTTTTTAAATTAGGTTATAAGGTCCTAAATTAGAAAATTTTCAAAAAAATAGAAAATTAAAGAAAGCCCCAAAAAATGAAGAAATTTTTTAAAAATAGGAATTCTAGAAAAATATAAAAAAAAATATGAAAATAGGAAAAAGTACAAAAAAATAAGAAATTTAGAAAAAAAAAAAGACATTTGAAAAGTCACAAAATAAAATAGGGTATTTAGAAAATAATAAATTTTTAGGTTGTTTAAATAAAATATAGTTTTAATTTTAATTTCAATAGTTTTGAATAAAAGGCTGTTGGGTCTATGCTTAGATTTAAATCTAGCTTAGATTGACCTGGTTTATATGTGCAATTAATTACATATATGAATAAGGAAAAACCAATAGCTCAACTAGATAAGTACCTGGACTTGATATTGCATATGACTTGGAGATTTTAGGTTTTATCCATGGAAGGTGCAAAATATATCTTTTATTTTCTTTTCTCACTTTATTGCCATGTCATCGCCACGTCACGGGCTACATCATCGCCACGTCTAGACACATTTCGACATACTCCGGCACATTCATATACGCGCAGCTATGTATTTGGCACCACATATTGTCTAGGTTCGTCTAATCCAAAATTAGAAGAAAATCATATTGCATTTAATTTTTTTCCATCCTTAACATGACCATGACACCTATAAATAGGGTGGTGGTTTGCGGGGGTTTTAGTGGTAGTGCATGTGATGTGCGATGTGTGGTGGTTATTGCGGTGGTGTGTGTAACATAAAGTGGTGCGCTGTGTATGGTGGTTTGCGGTAGCGTGTATGATTAAAAAAAAACCCTAAATCCCTAGCCAATGTGCTATTTATAAGCTCAAAATCAAATCTTTGTATCAAAAATACAAAAGATTTTATTGAGATTTTTCTAAGATTTACCTTAGCCTCTAGAAACCCTAATTATTTTGGGCCTTTTTTATTCTTCTAGGCCCAATCGGTTCTAATTTAGCCTAATAATTCCCTAATATGATTTTAAGCCCCTAAATTGGATTAATTCAATCCATCTCGTTACTTGATCTAACAACTCAACTTACTCCAACTTGACACGAGTTGACTCATGACTCAATTTGCTATGATCTAACTTAACATTCTTCTTTCTTTCTTTTTTTTATTTTAATTTTTTATTGTATTTTTTATTAACTTAGTTCAATTAGCAAAATTAAAATTAATTAAAAATTAGCAAAAATAAGGTATCTACAGCTTCCCCTAATCAACTAAGTTGTGTTTTATTTTGATAAAGGATATCAACTTAAAGGGCCGATGTAAAAAAAACCTGCCCATCTTGAAAGGACGAGGCAAATGAATGTCTATCTTGAAAGAATAGAGTAAAAGGTTAGGGAGCCTATCTTGAAAGGATATGACTTAATGGTGTTTAAAAAAATTTCAAGGGGGTCTATCTTAAAAAGATAGAGCTTAATGGTTTTTATTTTGGAAGGATATAGCAAAAATTTCAAAGGGGCTTGTCTTGAAAAAATGGGGCAAAAATCTTAAGGAGACCTATCTTGGAAGGATAGGGCAAGAACCATCAAAGGTAAAATTAACTTATTTTGGTTTGGCGAATAATCCGAAGATGATAGATCTCTCTGAGATTTCAAAAAACTTATTTTGATTTAATGGATGATTTGAAGAGGATAGATCTCTTCAAAACTCCTTTTGGTTTGTGATCTAAAAAGGATGGATCTCTTCAAAAACTGATTTCACTTTAGTGACCCAAAGAGGATAGATCTCTTCAAGATTTTTTTTTTTTTGTTTCAAAATCTGCTAAATATCTCTTTTAAAAGTCTTTTAAGATTATTCTTCTTGGGACTGAAGAATTTCTTAGATAGCAACTGATTGGCATGCTTACATCGACTCCCGATATTCACTCGTCCAATTAGTAGAATTTCACTAAATGACTGTGATTGCTTCTTCTTTCCCCTTTCTTTTTTCTTCTCTTGAAATTTCCTAAACTTTTGAGTCTTGTAATTGGACCATGCTCTTCATGACTTTTGAACGATAAATCCCTTTTCGAAAGAAACAAAATTAAAATATTAAGAACATTCGATTTCAATTTATCTGGTGATTCAGATTCATTGGTAAGTGTTTATGGTTTAAGTATATGGGGCTAAGAAACATTTGCGGGCCAATCTCGACTTGCAACCCAATTTCTCCGATTATCTCCCTTTGTGATCCATCAAAAGCTCTTATTGAAATCAAGTTAGGCTTTATCTCAATTGCATCAACTTCAAGTAAATTTAATGTTGCCAAAGGACATACATTCATTGATGACCAATTACCTATTAGAACTTGAGCAACCACTTTTCCTATGCACTTAACCACTACGAAGAGGGGCTTTGTGTGCTAGTCTCCTTCTTTACCTAACTCATCTAGCGAGAATGAAATCTAATCCATCACAAATATTGAGTTTACCACTAGCCCCAGTTTTTCTGTAAAAATCCCTTTAGGTACTTCAACTTCCTTTAGGATTTTGATTAATGCTTTTTGATGAGTATCTGATGACAACGGCAAGCCCATTAAGGAGATTTAGGCTGGTAATTTGGCTAACTGGTCCATTTTCTTGTATTCACTAGCCTTCACTATCTTCTTGGCAACATTCTGATCTTTATCATCCGTATCTTCAAAAATCTTTCCACAGCAGTCTTCCTTTTGGCCTCCTCATTCTGATCATAAACTCGTTGCGAGCATGTAAGTCTACCAATTATCAATGATGAGGCTTTGGTTGTTTGATTCACCACTTGGTAATCCAAGGGTGCTACTTTGTAATTTTCTAGGGCTATCGGGACATTGAAAGCAATCTTCTTAGGCTTTCCCAATTCCTCAACTTTCCTAGTCTTTCCATCATATTCGAAAACCAATGGCATAGGCTCATCTCTAATTATTCAACCATCTCAACCACCTTCTTGACTTCTGCAATAAATCTGTCTTGTTCCTCAAATTCTGGATCCCATCTAGTAGGTGGGGCATCAGAGTATGTGGCGGGTGAACTGGCGTAATCTACTAAATACTCAAACTTCCCTGTTGGTTCTCCTAGGGTATCAACCGTTGAATCTCCAGCTTCATATCTTTTCCTAAGCTCCTTCTGAGTACTTCTCTTTTACGGTTTTGGAATCATCATAGCCATGACATCAACTTTCTTTATCTTCCCATCCTTCAACAATCGATATATTGTCGATCTAGTCCGGGTTCTATCCCTAAGATTCATATTCTACAAGTACCCTACTTACCTCAAATTCCAAGCTATCTCCTCAATAGTGATGGAAAGACTATCTAGATAAATCTCTAGTTCAGAAATTTCAGTAGTGATCATATTAATCAAATTTCCATGATTCGGCAAAGGGTTGTTACCCACATTGGGAGTAGGAGTTTGAATGAAATCCAATTGAACCAATTTTGCATCGATAAGATCCTGGATCTTATGTCTAAGTTTCCAACACTGATCTGTAGAATGCCCCACTTACCCCAAATGATAATCACATCAAAGCTGCGGGTTATAATCCCTTAATCTTTGTCCTTCCCTCGGTATTTCAAATGTCAAAAGGTTCTCCTTCCTTAATCATGCGAGAACCTGACTTAGAGGAATGGGAATATGAGTGAACTGTCTTCTTTGTGGGCGGTTATTCTAATTTGGATTTAGCGAGGGATTAGATCCCCCCGTCATAGCTACTAGGGCTACGGGTCGAACAAGATTGCTGGTATTCACAACGCTTACGGTAACTTCTTTAGCCTTGTTGGAAAATGTCGCTGGAGGTATCTTCTTCTCAGCTGCTTTGGGATTAGGAAGCCTTTCAATAGCAATAACTTCCTTAATTCGGTGCCCTGAGGCTACAATTTCTACAAAGTTGGAGGCAGGGTGCCCAACTAGATGTTGGTAATACAGGCTTCCAAAAGCATTAATGAAAGTGAAGGTCGGATCCTTCTCGGTTAAGAGTGGAGTCACCCTAGCTACCATGCCCCTCCATCTCTAAGCATATTCTTTAAAGTTCTCGTTAGTCTTCTTCCGTAGATTATTCAAATCCCACATGGACGTGGCCACTTCAATGTTGAATTTATACTGGTTGTAGAAAGCTCGTGCTAACTTATCCCAAGTATCGATCTCATTCAAGTCTAGTTGGGCATACTACGTTAAAGCGGGCCTAGTCAAGCTGTCTTGAAAAGTCTGAACCATCATCTTGTCATATTTCGTGTATCTCTCATTTTCTTGATGTATAACTTAGTATGGAGCTTCGAGCAACCATTCCCATCATATTTCTTGAATTCCGGCACTTTAAATCTTTCCATGAAGTCATCATCTTCATATGTCAGCAAATTAATCATCCCCATCTATTTAAACCCATTAACCATTTCTAGGGTTTTCATCTTCTCAGTCAATTTCTGCATAAACTTTCTCTCCATCTCCCAGTGTTTTTCCTCAATCTCCTTCCTCCATACCTCAGCATTAGGGACCGATTCTTCATCTTCCAATTTGGAGGGAGGGGTCATTTCTACGTTCCAATTTGGGTTGACTTGAGATCCTCTTCTATCATTAAGAATCCCGATAGCTTGAGTAAGAGCTTGAATCTATTTAGCCATCTTATTCATGTTTTCTTCCAAAGTTGCTACTCTCGGGTCGGGCTCGGTTTGACTAACATTTCTGTACCTTGAGTTGACATCCTGGCTTTAGAATGAGTGAATATTAGGCTTATAATTGAGTCTACTCGTTTGGATGCTATCTTTGAAATCTTATGTGAAAACCCAAGTTGTAGATTTTTTTGATAAATTAAAGATTTTTTGTTGTTGTTGTTTTTGTTTTTCTCCCTTTTTGTGACTTTTGTTATTCTGTTGTTTGCCTCTTTGTTTTTTTTTTTAATTTTCTCTTTTTTTCTTTTTAAAAATAATTCACGAAATAAATAAATGAATAATAATGATAATAATAATAAGAGATTGCCAAATTAACGAAAATTTTATTTATTAATGCTGCAAATTTATTAATCATAAGACCCAACTTATATAATGGATTAAATGAAAAGAAAAGAAAAGAGAAACTCCTAACTAATTTTCTCAAAAAACTTAAGTCCTATATCTACAAGAGTCGATGGATCTAGTTGGGACGAGCTTCCTCAACTTCCCTCATAAGTTTCCATACCGTAACATCCCTTTCTCAAATCTTACTTCTCAAGAATTGATTTTCTTCTAGCAGTCTCTTATTTTCCAGCTTCAACTCCTTAACAATTCTCTTACTTTCTTAAAACTGAGCTTCAACTCTGGCCCATATAGTATTTCGATAGGCCAACTCTATGGGTGAAAGATTTGTTGGTTATGGCTCATGTTTGAACATGTCTGGAGCTTCATATTGTATCCTTCCCATCTTCTTCAACCAATCATAGATGAATTGCTTAGTAAATCGGTACTCTTCGACTTTGCCCTTCAAAGTTCCCACATTGACTATATTCTTGATTTCTCTCCATTCCCACAGCTTCACGATTTCTACTAGACATTGGGTTAGCGCAGCCGTAGCTAGACAAGGATCTTGATAATTTATTGTGACGACGTCCAAGTAGTCTTTGTAGGCTATCTCTTGAAGTGGACCTAGCTGTCTAGTGACACAGGTTGGGAAATACCCAGTACAACTGTAATACCAATAAAAGGGACTCCCGCATAATCGGTGCACCCTACGACGGCTTGAGTACAGTGGCTCCATTTAGTCGTCTACATAATGTCTACTGGCTGCATTTTGCTGATAACTGACACCCATCCATTAAACTAAGATTCATTCGGTACCTTAAGATGGCGAGCAAAGTCATCAATCAGATTCATATTTTCTGTTGGGGACTCTCTAAGAAGATTCCCTCCATACCTTTATGTGTGACCGATAAACCATAGGACAAGGATTATAGGGTTAGCCGTGAAATAACCGTATCCCTACTTTTTCCGGTAGGTAAGTGTCCTGAACTGTTCTACCAATAATGCCGGTATATAGGATTTACTAGCTAGAAATTGAGTTACTAACTCGGCAACCCTATAGTGGACTTAACCATATCTGAAGGGAAACAGTACCGTTCCAAACACTATTACAATAAATGCGTTGACCTTCTTCTCGGCCCACGATTCATATCCTCCACAAAAGATCTGGTGATATTTTTTATAGGCATTTGGGCTTGAAAACCACTCCACTAATCTTAGGATGCTGAGACATTTCTAGCCTTCTAAAGATAAGAATGGCGCCAAGGCTGACTTCTTGACTCCTAACAATGTCATGAAAGCTTTCTCGGGCTGGACTCTGAGATCAGGGATAGCTATGCTTGCTTCGAGGGGCGTAGCATTGAGTAAATGTGAGTACTCTTCTATAATGGGTGTCAATATGTGTGGGCTGAAATTGAAAGCTGCAGATTTTGGATCTTAGTAATGGATAAGGGCTTGAATTAGAGGCCAATGGAACTAGACCCACATAGAGATACGATTGGCTTGATCTTCTTGTGAATGTGATCTTGCTTGGCTAGAGGAAGCTAGTTCAACCAATCACTTAGGACAGCCTCGGGGAAGGAGTACTTATCTAATTGGACTTCACAAATGGGCTCTAGATTGACACTATCTTGACTTTCCATATCTATAGCATAAAAAGTTATAAACAAAATAAAAAGCAACGATTATTTACAACAAAGCCACTAAATTTAGAATAAAGTTGGATATGATGTTAATAATTTTGCAGCTTTTTCAAAGATTTTTTTAGAAATTGCACAGCTTTCACTGACTAAGGAATCATAAAAACAAAAACAAAATAATATACATATAACATAAGAAAACAAAACATTCACAAAGATACGAGTATAATCAAACATATAAAATGCAATGTGTTACACACATATGTAATGCAATAAGGTTGGTAACTAATAAATTATAGGAAGTATGACAAATCCGCAGTTAAGGAGCACCCTTATATATAAGTAGGTTCGAAATAGGATTTTTTTTTTTAAAAAAATAAAGTTTGCAAATACTTATATATAAGGGTTACTAGTTTTTTTAAAATTTCCCCTTTTTGGAAAAAGAAAATCGAACCAACCGCATATTAATCGAGTTTTTCCTATAATTTAAAAACAACTAACCCTTTTTGAAAAGGATAATGCAAAAGAGTAAGGTCTAAGAGTCCTATGCTCTGTAGTTTCAAGGCTTTTCGAAGAGAAACCTGATGGGCTACATCGAAGCCTGAATGGGCTTACCTATTACCGCCAGGCGAGGGTAATGACCTCAACGACCTGAGGGTTACACAATGGTGGCCCGTCCTAAGTTCCTAAGGTGGCTCAAGTTTGATTACATCTAAACACACAAATGGTTACTTGAAAAATAAAACCCTCCCTAATTCTCCTAGAAGGCCCATTAGGCCAAATTTTTTTTTTTTTAAGGCCTACATCACTAAAAAATAATTAGTACATATATAATATAATACAAAAAGAAAATAATAATACAAAAGCCCATTAAAAATTTTTTAACTTTCACATGACTAGCCCACTAAGCGTTCCCCAGTGGAGTTGCTAATTCTGTCAAACCCTATTTTGATTTCCTTAATTTAACCTATATTAAGCTTAGCCCATTTAATATAAATTACTCGACATTAAACTAAGGAAAAGAAAATTATTATTTTTTTATTTTAAAAAGAATGGAGTTGCCAATCGATTCAACTAGTAAAAAATAAAATTAGGGTTTTCAGGTAGAAAAATCCTAATTTGATCATTAGTCTGCGAGTATTCTAAAAACTTTTATTTTTAGAAGATTAAATAAAAAAAAAACTAGATTTGATGCCTAACCTATTAAGACTAAGTCACCATATGAAAATTAAAAGAAATTGATGGGCTTTTTGTAATTTTTCTAAAAATATTAAAAATAGATCTAAATAAGTAAAAATAACTAAAAATGATTTTTTAATATTTTTTTATTACGAATTTCTAAAAAAAGGGAAAAAAGTTTTTTTATTTTTTAACGGTTGCCCCGAAGGTACCTACGTACTCGCTAATCAAGATCAAACCGACTGTAATTCTTTTTTTATAAAATATTTAGTGAGTAGGTTATTTTTATTTTGAAAACCAAGCTAGGTTTACATTTTTTATCAATTTATTATTTAAAAAAAACCTAAGAAATTTAATTTTTCCAAATTAAATAAAAAACCTCTAATTAACTAAATCTTTTGGAAAAACTCAATTTAAGATTTTTTTATTTCTCTAAAACCCCTGTGTCAAAAAGTATCTTTTTTAAATCCTAACTTTTAAGACACGACCTAGATTCGTTTATTTTCCAAAAAAAAAAAAAAAAACATGATCTTGCTAAAAATGTAATTGAGCTTAATTTATTAAAAACTGAGATTATCTAAAGAAAAGAAAAGCACAATACAAAAACAATAAAAACCTGCATTAATAAAAATAAATAAATAAGTTAGTAAAAAACAATTAAATTAACTAATAAAATAAAAATAGCAAAATAAGAAATTTTACCTACGAATCGAGTTGCGAGTCGAACACTATTTTCGGATAGTCACAAGCGTGATCGAGGGTGTATTGATTATTGTTTATACTTGTCGTAGGCATAATTGAAGGCGTATCGGCTATTGTTTCCACTGATCATGAGCTTGATGGAAGGCTTGTTGGCTTCTGTTTTCACTTATCATGGGCGTGATCGAAGGTATTAGCTGTTGTTTCCATTGATCATAAGCGTGATGGTTGGTGTTATGGTTGTTGTTTCCACTAATCACGAGCAGTACTGTAGTGATGGCTTGTAATGCTATGGTGGTGGTTTACGGGGGTTTTAGTGGTGGCGTGTATAATGTGCAGTGTGTGGTGGTTATTACGATGGTGTGTGCAGCATGCAGTAGTGTGCAGTATGTGGTGGTTTGTGGTGGCGAGTGTGATTGAAAAAAAAACCCTAAATCCCTAGCCAACATGCTATTTATAAGCTTAAAATTGAATCTTTCGTATCAAAATATGAAAGATTTAATTGCGATTCTTGTAAGATTTACCTTAGCTTCTAGAAACCCTAATTATTTTGGGCCTTTTCTATTCTTCTAAGCCCGACCCATTCTAATTTAGCCTGATAATTCTCTAATCTGATTTTAAGCCCCTAAAATAGATTAATTCAACCCATCTCATTACTTGATCCAATAACTCAACTTACTCTAACTTGACATGACTCGACTCATGATCAACTTGCTATGATCTAACTTAACTTTCTTTTTTTTTTCTTAATTTTTGTTTTTTTTATTTTTTATTTTTTATTAACCTAGCTCAATTAACAAAATTAAATTAATTAAAAATGGACAAAAATGAAGTATTTACAACCCATAATCGGAAATTGAATTGGAACCTAATTTAAAAACCGATCTGGAAATTGAATCAAAACTTAGCTTAAATTAAGAATAATTGTAAGAGACTTAAAAATCTGAATAATTAAATATAATAAAACCATAAACTAAAGATAATAATAAAAGTTTCAAAACAAACTTATCTATAGTAGTTATATGAAAACTAAAACAATATTTATATTATAGGGATTATCGGTGATGGCCTGTGTGAATCGCATCATGAGTAAGTAAGTAAGGAGTCCAAGTAAGTTTGGATTAATGCATTATAGTATTTCAGAGTACTAATTTATAGCATTTGAAGGCTTAAGATTGTATAGTTCAATGTGCTCATGCCTGTGTATGCGTGTTTCTGAATGTGGTTATATGATTTTAGTTGATATTCTGTATTGAAATTTGTGTGATTTGTATGAAATAATTGAACACCTTAAACTGGACTTAACTAAATATATGACTTATAAGTTTAACACAAACCTACATAGCAACCTAATAAAGGAAACGTTTAGGGTTCTTCGGCCAAACACCAACCCAACCTAATAAAGGAAACGTTAGGGGTTCTTTGGCTAAACACTGACACCTTCGAAAGGGATAGCGCTGGATAGCATAATGGGTCCCTTCTTCATCCTTAATCGAACTAAGTGACAAGAGAGGAGATCATGACAATAATGAAGTCAATGGTTCGAAGGTATTCGCAATAAAAGCGGTGTCTCTATTACACAAGACTAGGTTTAGTTGTGAGCTATTGCATAAATATGGAAACTCTTTAACCTGGATTAGAGCTGGTGTAATTTCTCTAATCTCACGACGGACCAAATAATGTCGTGTGATGACATTTGCTTGTACATGCATTGTATCTAACTAACTTGGTTGATAACCTAGTTGTGTTTGAGGTATAGTTTTAAGTCTTTGTATCAGCTTGCTGAGCGGTTGGTTACTCATATCTCCATAGATGTTGTTGTAGGTGTTAGGTAGGAAGTGGCCTTTTAATTACCTTAAAGTTAACAATTGCTGGATCCTGGGGGAATGAGGATATCAAAACTAAAGATCGGTCACACTCTCAAAGTTTAAGTTTTAACTTTAAGTTTTTTTTTTTTTATATCAATCTATGTATTACTAAAATGAATTAAGATTAGGTTATTGAATCTTGAAAACACTACTCGAGATATCTAAGTAATAATATGAATTTTTCATATTTTTGTAGAAAAATAACATGTTTAATTTATGAACTATTTACTTCAAGGTGGATTCGTCATGTACGCCTAATGTAAATCAAGTCTAAGATAGCGGCTGTAATGTCAGCTTTTATCCTAGAATGATTTGCACGACGAGACTGTTATAATTCTACCATTTTAGAGTGTAACTATTGAGCCTGGTCTTTTACCTTCTTGATTCTTTTATAAAATTAGGCTTTCTTTAAATTGATCAGTACTAAACCCTACCCATTTAATACTGATTGAAGAGGATGTGTTCACCGAGGATTTGGACCAATTAGCCTTAGTCGTCCGGCACGTAATGAATATAGAACCTTTACGAGAGGAGGAGCAGAAGGAGAACCTGTTTCATACCACCTTTAAGGTTAAAGATCAGGTGAGCACGTTAATTGTGGATAATGGAAGTTATACTAATGTGGCATCAACCGATCTGGTCACAAGGTTGAAATTGCTAATTACCGAACACCCAAAGCTATACAAGTTGCATTGGCTGAGTGAGAAGGGAGCATACATATCACTTGGCAAGTATTACTACTGCTCACTATTGGGAATTATTCCGATGAGATTCTCTATGATGTGTTGCTTATGTGTGCTTTACATGTAATGCTTGGCCAACCATGGCTATTTGACAGAAGAGTTATCCATGACGGATATAGGAACACTTATGTGTTCGAGAAGAATGGCAAGAAGATTACGCTGAATCCAATACCGTCGAGAGAAGTTAATAAACTGTAGACAAAGATTGCTTGTGGATCGAGGAAGACTCTGATGATGAGTAGAGTCGAGTTCCAAGAGGCCCTTAAAGCTGATATACGGACCCTCATGTTGGTCAAGCGATTATTAAAGTTGAAAGAGCAGGGTGAACTACTCTAGGAGGTAAAGGAATTGCTAGATGAGTACGCCGACTTGTTTTCAGAACAGTTACCTAATGGACTACCCCGACTATGAGGCATAGTTAATTGCGTTGACTTAATACCCGATGTTACCCTATTGAATAAGCCTGCCTATTAGATAAGTCCTGGATAGGCTTCTAAACTCTAACGTCAAGTTAATGAGTTATTGGAGAGGGGGTATGTTAAGGAAAGCCTCAGCTCATATGCTATGTCGACGCTTCTAGTACCGAAAAAGGATGGAACTTGACGGCTGTGTGTAGACAACTGAGCCATAAACAAGATTACGATCAAGTATAGTTATCTTATTCCAAGATTAGAAGACATGCTGGATGAGTTGAGTAGAGCTAAGGTCTTTAACAAGATTGATCTGAAGTTCGGCTACCATCAAATCCGCATGAGGCTGGGAGATAAGTAGAAAACTGCATTCAAGGCTCGACATAGACTCTATGAATGGATGGTCATGCCCTTTGGCTTGTCGAATGCCCCAAGCACTTTCATCAGACTGATGAACCATGTGCTAAGACATTTGATAGGGAAGTGTGTCGTTGTGTATTTTAACGACATCCTAGTCTACGGTGCCAACATGCCTAGTCATTGTGAACATCTCTGTACCGTATTGAACGTTCTTTGTACCTAGAAATTATTCAATAATTTCAAGAAATGTTGCTTTTGCCAGGAGAAAGTGATATTCTTGGGCTATGTAATAAGTGGAAGAAGATTCAAGCAATCGTTGAGTGGCTAACTCCTACTACTTGTGCTGATATGAGAAGTTTCCATGGACTGACTTCATTCTATAGAAAATTCATAAAAAATTTCAGCACCCTCGCTACACCACTTACTAAGTTAACAAAGAAGAACACCGAGTTCTAATGGGGAGAAAGGGAGGAGAAGAGTTTTGCTAAGATAAAGGAAAGGTTGACTTCCGCCTTTATACTTATTCTACCTGACTTTGAAAAAATAATTGAGTTGGAATGTGACACGTTAGGCATTGGAATAGGTGTTGTCCTAATGCAGGAAGGCCAACCAATTACATATCATAGTGAGAAGCTTAGAGGACCTCGACTAAATTACTCTATGTATGATAAGGAACTCTTGGCGTTGATCCAAACACTATAAGTATGGCAGCATTATCTACTACAGAGAGAATTTGTCATACCATGAGTCCCCAAAGTACATCTAAAGTCAGACCAAATTGTCGAAGGGACATGTGAGATGGATTGAATTCCTTAAAGGATTCAATTTCGTGATAAAATACAAGTAAGGAAAGAGCAACGTATTTACTGATGTTCTTTTGAGAAGGCATGCACTTCTAGTGCGAACAATGTTCAAGAATGGACAAAGCCGGTCACTAGATGGGTTCAAGTTTATAGAAAACTCGAAAGGGGTAATGAGGAAAATGTGTAAAAGAACAATAACAAATGAAAAGTAAGCAAAACCTACGAACAACTCTATAGGATATAACGCATCAATGGAACTTCTAAAGACTCACGGCATAATTCGATATGACATACAAATTGGTTTGATAAGGTTACTCGCCACCTAACTTTACTTAAGGGAAAAGATAAGAGCGATGCCAAGCATAAAATAACAGAGTGTCTACACCAGGAAGGAAAAATACTTAAGTATATTAATGATAATCTGTCTATCTATCGCTTACAAAAACAAAGGGTATTTCTGTAACGACCCGGCCGGAACTCCTTCCACCGAGGTATTGTCCGCTTTGGCATGAAACGCCACACGATTTTGTCCCTTGGTGCAGCTGCTTCCTAGGAGGTTACCCATCCTGGGATTGCTCCAGCATGAGCACGCTTAACTCTGGAGTTTCGACGTACTCCGAGCCGCTACACCAAAAGGCGCCTTGATGATTAGAGTTCCTCTCTCCAGGCATGTAAGGGGTATTACAATCCACCCCCCTTACAGAACTGACGCCCTCGTCAATTTCGTTACACAGGTCCAAGACAACTACCAGGCAGGGCCACGCCCTTCCGGCTGGTGGAATGCTCTGATACCATTCTGTAACGACCTGGCCGGAACTCCTTCCACCGAGGTATTGTCCGCTTTGGCATGAAATGCCGCACGGTTTTGTCCCTTGGTGCAGCTGCTTCCCAGGAGGTCACCCATCCTGAGATTGCTCCAGCATGAGCACGCTTAACTCCGGAGTTTCAACGTACTCCGAGCCGCTACACCAAAAGGCGCCTCAATAATTAGAGTTCCTCTCTCCAGGCATGTAAGGGGTATTACAATCCACCCCCCTTACAGAATTGACGCCCTCGTCAGTTTCGTTACACAGGTCCAAGATAAACCACCAGGTAGGGCCACGCCCTTCCGGCTGGTGGAATGCTCTGATACCATTCTGTAACGACGCGGCCGGAACTCCTTCCACCGAGGTATTGTCCGCTTTGGCATGAAACGCCGCACGATTTTGTCCCTTGGTGCAGCTGCTTCCCAGGAGGTCACCCATCCTGGGATTGCTCCAGCATGAGCACGCTTAACTCTGGAGTTTCGACGTACTCCGAGCCGCTACACCAAAAGGCGCCTCGATGATTAGAGTTCCTCTCTCCAGGCATGTAAGGGGTATTACAATTTCTATCCAAGAATTTAGGGTAACTTGCTAAAAAGGGAAAAAACAAAATGGGTATTACCCTAAAGTAGTAATGTACAACAATATAAAAGAGTAAAAATGAATATTCACAGAAGCAATAATTAGTAGGGCGGATTCTGTACGTGGTCTTGTACACCTGAGGCTGCTGTATTGGTGAGGTCGTTAGAAGCTGCGGATAAACAGTACGGCCAGCAGGCTTGTCCGAGCAAGGATGACTTATGTAGTTTGGGGTCTCTCTCTTGACATGGTGGTAAGGGTGATGCTAAGTAAGTGGTCAGGTATGAGGGAGGATTGGATGTTATCTCGGCCATCCATTTCTCGACATTCTATCTGCGAAAGATTGGTAGTCATTTAGTACAGCTTAAGGAATGACTTGGTAACGAAGTACTTGACTTCGGCAGGAGTTAGCTGGAGTAGAAGAATTCGTCTCATCAAGCCTTCCAGTCCTTAGGCTCAACTGCAGGTCAAAGGGCCAATAGCTCGATTCCCATCATTCCCTTCGAGTTAATTTGGATTTGGGATCAAATCCAGATGGTCTTCGATTAGTTCTCTGTCAAGGTGATATGGACTAAAGTTGGCGATATTAAAGGTATTGGAAACCCCATAATTTTTTGGCAGCCCTAACCTGTAGGCGTTGTTATTAATATTCTGGAGGATTCTGAAGAGTCCCTCAACCCGTATGGATAATTTGTTCTTCCTCTTCCTTGGAAACCATTCCTTGCTGAGGTGCAGCTATACTAAGTCTCTTGACTGGAATTGCTTAGCCATCCTACTCTTTGTTTTCTTCCGCATTCTTCTTGTAACTTAATCAATATGCCGAGTGACCTTATTGTATATGTGCTGAAGGGATTGTATTCTGGTCGAGAAGTCAAGGCCTTCTTACACGGATGCTGGTATAGGGGCGTGGTCGATGGGCAACTTCGGATTGAATCTATAGACCACCTTGAAGGGAGTCTGCTTAGTAGTGTCATGTACTGTTTAGTTATATGTGAACTCGACCACTGGCGAGCAGATGTCTTAATCAGCCAAGTTCTACCAACTGCAGCTCAGAGTAGTGATTCTAAAGTACCATTAACCACCTCTGTTTAGCCATTAGTTTAGGGGTGACATGAGGTATTGAAGAGTAATTTGGTCCCCAACCGATGCTACAAGGTTCTTTAAAAATGGTTCAAAAACTTCGGGTCTCTATCGGAGATTACACTCCTCAGTACGCTGTGTATTTGCATAATCTCCTACAAGAAAAGAGAAGCAATAGCCAAAGCGTTGTTAGTCTTGGTATGGGCACAAAGTATGTCATCTTATTGAACTTATCCACAATGATCATTATAGAATCTTTGCCTCGGGCAATTTGCAGCAGTCCGAGAATAAAGTCCATGCTCAATTCAACCTATAGCCTCGTTGGAACCAGTAAGGGCATTACTTTCCCTTGCTCGGCTCAGCACTTGGCCTTCTTACATACAGTACAACTTTCGACAACTTAGTGCACATCTCTCCTCATTCTCAGCTAAAAGAATCAGCTATTCAGCAGTTTACAAGTCTTTCTTTCTCTAAAATGTCTGGAAAGTCTTCTACTGTAAGCTTCCTTAATTAATAACTCCCTTAAGGAATAAGTCGACACGTATAGTTTCCTACTTCGGAACAAGTAGCCATTCTCCATACGGTATTTGTCCACTGTTCTTCCATCAATACATCATGCAAGTATGGGTCCAAAGTGTGGATCTTCAAAGTACTGCTCTTTAATACTTGCAAATCCAAACAGTTAGGTCTGCAGTTCAGATAAAAGCGCATTCCTTCTCGAAAGACCATTTGTAACAAAATTGAATCCTTCAAGGAATTCAACCTATCTCACTTGCCACTTCAATAACTTCGTTTGACTTCAAAGGTACCTCAATGATTTATAGTCAGTATATATGACAAATTCTCTCGGTAGTAAATAGTATTGACATCCTTGCAATGCTCGGATCAATGCCAAAAGTTCTTTGTCATACACTGAATAATTCAATTAGGGTCCTCGAAACTTCTCACTACGGAAGGTAATTGGTCGGCCTTCCTGTATTAGGACAGCACCTATTCTAATGCTTGATGGGTCGCATTCCGGCTCAAAAATTTTGTTGAAATCAGGTAACACTAACACTAGGGCGGAGGTCAATCTTTCTTTTATCTTGACAAAACTTTTCTCCTTCCTTTCTCTTCATCGAAAGTCGGTGTTCTTCTTTGTTAACTCGGTAAGTGGTGTGGCGAAGGTGCTGAAATTCCTGATGAACTGCCTATAGAATGAAGCCAATCCATGGAAACTTCTCACGTCGACACATGCAGTAGGAGTCGGCCACTCGACAGTTGTTTGAATCTTCTCATCATCGACTTGTAAGCCTCCTCCACTAACTACATAGCTTAAGAATACCACTTCCTCCTGTCAAAAGCATCATTTCTTTAGATTGCCAAATAGTCTTTCGATACGGAGGATATCTAGAACTATTCTAAGATGTTCACAGTAACTCAACATGTCGACACTATAGATCAGGATGTTGTCAAAGTACACCACGATACACTTCCCTACGAGATGTCTCAGCACATGGTTCATTAGTCTCGTAAAAGTACTCAAGGCATTTGATAAGCCAAAAGGCATGACCATCCATTCATAAAGTCCATGTTGAGTCTTGAACGCAGTCTTCCACTAGTCTCCTGGCCTCATGCGGATTCGATGGTAGCCAGATTTAAGATTAATCTTACCGAAAATCTTGACTCCACTCGGTTCATTTAACATGTCTTTGAGCTTCGAGATCAAATACCTGTATTTGATCGTGATCTTGTTCACAGCTCGGCTATCTATACACATCCACCAGGTTCCATCCGTCTTCGATACCAGAAATACCGACACAGCACAAGGGATGAGACTTTCTTTAACACTACCTCTCTTGAGCAACTCATTAACTTGGCATTAGAGCTTAGAAGCCTGTTCGAGATTCATCTAATAGGTAGGCTTATTCAGCAATGCAGCGCCGAGTACTAAGTCAATGTAGTGCTCTATGGCTCGGGCCAGGGGTAATCCTTTAAGTAATTGTTCCAAGAACAAGTCGACATACTCATCTAACAACTCTTTGATTTCCTGAGGTAATTCACCCCACTCCTTCATTTCTAAAAGTCGCTTTACTAACATAAGGGTTGGCTCGTCCACTTTGATGACCTTTAGGAGCTTAACTCTACTTATTACTAGAGCCTTATTTGATCTACAAGCAAGTTTCATCTGCAACTTATGAACTTCTCTTGGTAGCATCGGGTTCAGTGTGATCTCCCAATCATCCGTCTCAAACATGTATGTATTCTTGTAACCATTATGGATGACTCTCCTATCAAATAACCATGGTTTACTTAGCAACACATAAGAAGCATACATAGGTAGTACGTCACAGAGAATATGGACAAAGTAGTTCCTAATAGTGATCAGTAATAGTATTTGCCGAGTGACATATAATGCTTCTTTTTCACTCAACTAGTTCAACTTGTACGGTTTCGGATGCGCAACAGTTGGCAACTTCAGTTTTGAAATAAGATCGGTTGATGCAACATTAGTGTAGCTTTCACTATCCATGATGAGGATGCATACTTGATCATTCGCCATATAGGTAATATTGAATAAATTCTCTCTTTACTCCTCCTTTCGTAAGGGTTTCATGTTCATAGTGCGTAGGACAATCATCAGTAACTAATCTAAGTCATTGGTAAACACATCCTCTTCAATCAGCTCTTTCTCAACATTTTCTTTCTCGGCAGGATCTTCATCCGCACTTTCTACTTCTAGCTTCAAGACGTCTCCCTTGATGACCATCGTTTTTCGATTCGAGCATTGAGCAACCATATATCTGAACCCTTGACACTTAAAGCACTTAATCTGACTTGTCTTCCTGTCAGACCCTTGTCCCTTCTCATAAGTTCAGATCGGCACTTCATTGTCGGTTCGGCCTTTCTGTTCAACTCAAACATCAACCTTTCTTCTCAGTTCAATATTCAATTGAGTTTGATGACTTTCTTGTTCAGGTCAGCTAGTCGGTGTTCTGATCGGCACTCAGCCGTTTCTCTACCTCTCCACTCGTTGGGGGATCCTAACAGCTTCATCCATTGTGGTGAATCATTAAAGTTCCACAATATCCTAAATATCACCTCTCAGTTCAGTAATAAATCTTGACACAATCCGAGCTGGTGGTTCCTCTACCTCGTAACGGATCATGAACATTTGAAACTCTTGAACATACTTATCAATAGTTCAACCTCCTTATCTTAGCTCCTGTAGCTGAGTGAAGGTATCTTAAAGATAAGTTTCCGGCATAAACCTGTTTTTTAGCACTCTCTTCATCTTGAGCTAATTGTTAATCTCTTAGTAGCCCTCTCGTCTTCTCGTTGATTGGAAGTTCTTCCATCACATGACGGTATATCCGAAGAACTCAACAGTAGCAGTTTTCATTTTCTAGTAATCTTCATACTAATTATAATCAAACACACGTTCTACCTTCTCTCCCCATTCTAAATATTCATTAGCATTCCTAGATCTATTGAAACTCAGAATCAAAAGCTTCATATGGTCAGATGCTCTGGGGATTCATACATGCTCTTCTTCAAAATACTCCTCTTCTTCCTCATCTCCCATGTTTGCCAGATCAATCCTTCTTCTCATTGGTTCGCCTACTCCTCTACCTCGAACAGGTCGAGCTAGGTTCTGACCTCTAATAGGTTGAGCAACTTGTGAGGTGTTTTACGTGGCCTCAATAGGTTGTCGAGACAACGCATGAACAGCTTGAGTTAAATCCACCAAGAGGTTAGTTACCTCGTCAAGTTTCTCATCAGTGCTTCTGGGAGTTCCCCAAGACTATCGTCCACAGTAGACAACTCCACTGTTATCTCCAGTACCAACATTCATACTCGGGTTAGTTACTTTTCCTCACAAATTCAAAGCATAGAAAAACATTTCAGGAAATTAATAGTTAATAACACAAGGCTTAAATGAATACAGTAACTTACTATGTTTCACATACATAAAACAGAGTATAACAGAACTTCGAAAATACACGTCAACTCAAACAAAACCTCCGCTTTGATATCAAGATGATATGAATCGTAACCAAGAACAGACAAGATCGATCGCTAGATGGGTCCAAGCTTGTAGAAAGCTTGAAAGGGATAATGAAGAAAATACACGAAAGAATAGCAACGAATGAAAAGTAAGAAAAACCCATGAACGGCTTCAGAGAATATGATGCACCAATAGAATTTTCGAGAACTCATGGCACAATTTGATATAACATACGAATTGGTCCAATAAGGTTATTCACTACCTAATCTTACTTAAGGAAAATGATAAGAGCGATGCCAAGCATAAAATAACAGAATATTTACACTGGAAAGGGAAAATACTTAAGTGTATTAATGATAATTTTTCTATCTACCGCTTACAAAAACAAAAGGTATTTATACTCAAGAATTTAGAGCAACTTACTAAAAAGGGAAAAGACAAAATAGGTATTACCTTAAAGTAATAACGTATAATAATATAAAAGGGTAAAAATGAATATTCACAAAGGCAATAATTAGTGGGGTGGATTCTGCACATGATCTTGTACACGTGGGGATGCTGTATTGGTGAGGTCGTTAGAAGATGCAAACAAAACAATACAACCAATGGGCTTGTTCGAACAGGGATGACTTATGTAGTCTGAGGTCTCTTTCTCGATATGGTAGCAAGGGGGATGCCGAGTAAGTGGTCAGGTATGAGGGAGGATTTGATGTTGTCTCGGCCATCCATTTCTCGGTATTTTATTTACGAGAGATTGATAATCATTCGGTACAGCTTAAGGAGTAACTCGGTAAGGAAGTACTCGGCATCGGCAGGAATCGGCTGGAGTAGAAGAATTCGTCTAGTTAAGCCTTGCAATCCTCGGGCTCAACTGCAGGTCAAAGGGTCAATAGCTCGATTCCCATCAATATCAAAATAAACAATCAACAATACAAGAAACTCACGATGATGATCACTTATCATACACGATCATGGAATCAATGAAATGGATAGAAAGAATCTAACTATAAATTTAATGGGAGTTAGTTGGTTATATACTGTGGTATACGAAAGCTAAGTGTTTATATGTGTACTTTACTTTTGTTTAGCCTTATTACCAAAGTTCTAATTATGACTGTGTGAAAGAGTGAGAGCATAATTATGGCAAAGATATGTGATTCTGGATAATTGTTTTTATTTTGTAGAAGAGACAATGTTTAGATGTGGAAACAATATTCTTTTAATCATGAGTAGTTATTAAGGAATGGTGATTAATGATATAATGTACCATATATTGGAAGTGAAAAAGTAATGATTTGGAAATAATGATTAATTATAACTTCTCTCTTGCACTTACATGTAAAAGCGACACTTGTGGTAGTTAGGTATTTTTTATGAGAAGATTAAGAATGTAATGGTCAAATTTGCCCTTTATTAATTAATTTATAAGAGTATCTCCATTTGTGGTTCTTGACACAAGACCTTAAACCAAAAACACAAGGTGCATCCTTACAATTTAAGGGGTCCTAGAAGGATACCAAAAAGTTGCACAAAGCTTTTTTCTTAAAAACATTTTTTAGACAAAAGTATAATTTTCTTCCATAATTTATGGAATCTTACTTTTGGCATGCCATAATTTACATGATAAGCTCAATGGTTAGTGGATTGTCATATATAAGAAATTTAAGAAATAATATGCATTTTGCTTTTTTATTTAATTTTTTTATTGATGTATTTATTAATTATTTAAAATATTAAGAAAATATAAGGATCTTTCATTAAGAACTTTGAATAAAGTGAGAAGACTTTTAAAAGGTATAGTTCCTTGAAATGATGATATGGTATTTTAAGAACATAGTAAAGGTCAAGATGAATGTAGAGGCTTTAACCAAAAGAAGGTTGGGAAAACTAAAAATGAAAGGATTAAATTGTAATTATATAAGACAACAAAGGTGTAGGCACAGAAATATATCAAGTTGTTATATTATAAGATTACATTTATTTATTTTTTTCTAAACATGATTAGAAGTTTGATTTTGTCTTTGGTTTTGACAAGATGGATCAAATTATTTAATTTATTCTTAATTTATATTTATTTTAAAATTTAAGTTATACTAAGAATAGGATTAAGAGCTGAATTGTCTCTAAAAATAAGGATGGGATTACAAAAATACAAAGTTTGATTAAATTAATCTAAAACGTTGTCCACTTAATGGGCCTACTCTTTTTTGATTATGTAATTTTCACATTCTGAAAAATCCAAGTCAATATTGATCCAACTGCAAGCAACGAATCTGTGTGTCTGCTCTGCGCCACCCGTAAACAGCCCCTGCCTAATTCAAAGACAAAACTACCCTCTCCCTTCATTCATTGCAAAACCCTTAAAAAAAAATAAAAGAAAAAGGAAATTCCAGATCCTTCTTATTATCGACGTCGACGGAAGGATCTAGAACCTAAATTTTACTCCTCACTATAAATGCTCTCTTCCCCACTTTCACATTAATCTCGCCCATTTCCTCCACTGAAACCCTAGTCTCTCTCTTTCTCTCTCTCTCTCTCTCGCATCCGCACGATAGCTCTTGGCCAATTCTTCGCCGTCGTCGTTTTCTGTCTCTGAGCTTCCTCTACATCATTAATCAATAATGGCGGAGACCGAGACGTTTGCTTTCCAGGCTGAGATCAACCAGCTTTTGAGTTTGATCATCAACACTTTCTATAGCAATAAGGAAATCTTCCTTCGTGAAATCATCAGTAACGCTTCTGATGTAAGTAACTCTTTCATTTCTGATGATACCATGAATTGTTGTTCTATGCTAATCTCGTTCGTGAGAGATCCTCGACAAGATCTATGCAATCGCGTGCGTAAATGATGCACTACCGTAAGCGTAGTTCTCTTGCTCATCCCTATGGATCGTGATTCCATACACGTAGGCGTATCGTTATATTCCTATTCCTTTGTGTGTAAATTCACACATTCATATAAACCTGTGTTGATATGTAAAAGCATTTATGATTTTAGAATATGCATATTTTAGAATGAGACAAAATGGTAGAATTTGGGGAGGCTGTTGCAAGATATTTGAATTCAATGTATCAATTTGTTGTCTGAAGATGTATTGACTCCCACGTATGTGGCTTGTGTGCAATTAGATGATTTGCCTGTGACTCTGTGAAGTTGGACTGACACTGTGGATATCCTGTTATTTATGGAACACCAATATAGTGTGAATGTTAAGAATAAAAGGTTTTGTCTTGTTTGTTATTGAATTATCCTGAATTTTTGCAATGTAATCGTGTTATCTGATTGATTTTGGCACTAACCTTATGTAGGCTTTGGACAAAATAAGATTCGAGAGCTTAACAGACAAGAGCAAGCTCGATGCGCAACCTGAGCTTTTCATCCACATTGTTCCAGACAAGACTAACAACACACTATCTATTATTGATAGTGGAATTGGCATGACAAAAGCTGGTACAGCTTTTGTGCTTTTGACATGTGAATTTTTGTTTTATGGCTTTCTATATTTAATAGTTTGCTCTGTCTTTCCTAATGTGGATTAATGTTTGATTTGTCAGATTTGGTGAACAATCTTGGTACCATTGCCCGTTCTGGAACAAAAGAGTTCATGGAGGCACTTGCTGCCGGTGCTGATGTGAGCATGATTGGTCAATTTGGCGTCGGGTTCTACTCTGCCTATCTTGTTGCTGAGAAAGTCATCGTAACCACCAAGCACAACGATGACGAGCAGTATGTGTGGGAGTCTCAAGCCGGAGGGTCATTTACCGTCACCAGAGACACTTCAGGGGAGAATCTTGGTAGGGGTACCAAGATCACTCTGTTCCTCAAGGAGGATCAGCTTGAGTACCTCGAGGAACGCCGTGTCAAGGACTTAATCAAGAAGCACTCCGAGTTCATTAGCTACCCAATTTCCCTCTGGATTGAGAAGACTACTGAAAAGGAGATATCCGATGATGAGGATGAGGAGGAGAAGAAGGACGAGGAAGGAAAAGTTGAGGATGTTGACGAAGAGAAAGAGAAGGAAGAGAAAAAGAAGAAGAAGATCAAGGAGGTGTCCCATGAGTGGTCTCTTGTTAACAAGCAGAAGCCAATCTGGATGAGAAAGCCCGAGGAGATCGCTAAGGAGGAATATGCAGCTTTCTACAAGAGTCTCACAAATGACTGGGAAGAGCACTTGGCTGTTAAGCATTTCTCGGTTGAGGGTCAGCTCGAATTCAAGGCCATCCTTTACGTCCCAAAGAGAGCTCCTTTTGATCTCTTTGATACTAGGAAGAAGCTTAACAACATTAAGCTCTATGTCCGTCGAGTGTTTATTATGGATAACTGTGAGGAGTTGATTCCTGAGTACCTCAGCTTCGTGAAGGGTATTGTGGATTCCGAGGATCTTCCCCTCAACATTTCCAGAGAGATGCTCCAGCAGAACAAGATCCTTAAGGTTATTCGCAAGAATCTTGTGAAGAAGTGCATCGAGCTTTTCACTGAGATTGCTGAGAACAAAGAGGACTACAACAAGTTCTACGAGGCATTCTCTAAGAATCTGAAGCTCGGCATCCATGAGGATTCTCAGAACAGGAACAAGATTGCTGAGTTGCTTCGGTACCACTCAACCAAGAGCGGTGATGAAATGACCAGCCTCAAGGACTACGTTACCAGGATGAAGGAAGGTCAGAATGATATATACTACATCACTGGTGAGAGCAAGAAGGCTGTTGAGAATTCCCCATTCCTGGAGAAATTGAAGAAGAAGGGATATGAGGTACTCTTCATGGTTGATGCCATTGATGAATATGCCGTGGGTCAGCTGAAGGAGTTTGAAGGAAAGAAGCTGGTTTCTGCAACAAAGGAAGGACTGAAGCTGGATGAGAGCGACGATGAAAAGAAGAAAAAGGAGGCATTGAAGGAGAAGTTCGAGGGTCTCTGCAAGGTTATCAAGGATGTGTTGGGTGACAAAGTCGAGAAGGTGGTTGTTTCTGACCGTGTTGTCGATTCCCCTTGCTGTTTGGTGACCGGTGAGTATGGGTGGACTGCCAACATGGAGAGGATCATGAAGGCGCAAGCATTGAGGGATAACAGCATGGCTGGATACATGTCTAGCAAGAAAACCATGGAAATTAACCCGGAGAACCCTATCATGGAAGAGCTTAGGAAGAGGGCTGATGCTGATAAGAACGACAAGTCTGTTAAGGATTTGGTCCTTTTGCTCTTTGAGACCGCTCTTCTCACCTCTGGTTTTAGCCTCGACGACCCCAACACGTTCGGGAACAGGATTCACAGGATGCTCAAGCTTGGTTTGAGCATTGATGAGGATGCAGCAGATGGTGATGCGGATATGCCTCCATTGGAGGACGCTGATGCAGATGCTGAGGAAAGCAAGATGGAGGAGGTCGACTAAGTTTGATTATGTTTTTTTTGGATCCCAGTACGTGATTCCTTCTATCAACTAGTGGAGTTCTGTTAGAATTTTTATTTTCCCCCTTTCCTAGGTTTTCTTTTCTTTTTTCTTTTTTCGTTCTCGGACACTCGTCCCTCTTTTTGTGTGTGTTCCAGTAAATGCTCTGGTTAATCTGCTACTACTACCATGTGGACAAGTTTTTACATAGCACGCCCTATTTAGTTCCTCCTGGATTTCACAGTGTGTGTGTGTTTTTGGGTTCCTTGCATTGGCTATCACTCGCTAGTTCGTGTCGTTACCATCGTGTTTGGCAATTGGACGTGTGATTTTAATTTTATATTTTGAGGAAGAAGTGGAGAGCAATTTCTATATCCGTTCTTTAATTACATTATATGATGAAGAAGTGCAAGACTTAGTTTAGGGTTTTTGGCTTTTTAGATTATAGCTAAGAGGTTTGGAATAAATATCAAGTTAAATATTAGGCTTTTTATCTTTCTTTTTCTGTATTTTAATTTTTTCAAGATAATAAAAGTTTCCTTCAACCAGTCATTCTTCATTCTCTAGAATTCCTTTGCCATTATGTCCTCTCACTAGTGAAAATGTAAAAAAGTTCAATAAATTTATAAATAGAACTTCGAAATCATCATTCTTATTTGTATTTAAATTTCTTTTATTTTGTTAAATAAAGTTTTATTTTTTTCTTAAAAAAATAAAAAAAGAAAAATGAAAAAGAAAAGAAAATAAAAAAAGTAAGAAATTTGCTAATAATTATAAATTTATAGATTTTTGTGGGCCCAATCTAAACATAAACTAATTATAAATTTTTATGGCCATAATCTAAACACAAGTTACTTAGCCGATTAAAGCAATCATAGCTAATACAATCACTTGGCTCGTTGAGATAGCTAACCTAACAAAATCGCTTAAGTTGTTAAAATAGATCTATTAAGGTAGTTAGTTTAAATTCAATTGCTTGGCTTATTGAGGTAGAAAACTAAACATAAACCTGTAGCCCATTAGGAAAGTTAATCCAAACACAAATTTTGGCTCATTAAGGTTAGTCTAACCAAGATAAAGCTTGTGCTCCATTGAGAAAATTGAACTCAATCATAAATTAAGTCGATACATAAAGTCAAATAAAACTTCAGTATCGAATTCAGATCAAATAAAAGGTATCGTTTTATATTGGGACATATTTTAAAAAACTGGGAGGCAATGTTAATCTCTACTCTAAGAATTGGTATCTCACATTTAAAAGGTTTAATATAAAAAGATATAAATGATATTTTACATATTGACTTTTAAACATTTTGAGAGTTGAGTAATAACGTAGTGATGATATGTTGGATTCATTTCTTAAAGAAAGTTCATTTTAAATTTGATACGCAGATTAAAATGAGATTAAGCAATCATTTTTAAATTTCAAACATAATTGTCCTTTGTTAATTTTGTTATACCAACTTAGAATATTTTTAAATTTAAACCTTGTTAAGAACCATCCCACAATACGACAATTTCGAGATTAAGGTTATTGATTAGAAGAGAAGAATAAAATTAGTCTATACTTGTTTTAATAACATGAATTCAAAGAGTATCTTTATTTCTAATAAGTTATTTTCTTTGAAATGAAAAAGAGCCAATTCTTTTTCCAATACGTTAAGATTACACATACCTCGCTTAAGCCTATACACGAAGAATCTATGGATTTAAGGCCTTGAATATCTTAAAAGATAATAACTCAGGCAATGGAGATGATCACTCATGGGGCTAGAGAAAAGAAAAAAGAGCAAAAAATAATTGGGTAAAGTAATAAACAAAAAAACAAAAGAGCTAAAGGAAGAAGAAAAGAAAAAGGCTTAAAAATTAGGCTTGTATATAAGAAAAAGAACTTCAACCAAAAAAGGTCCGAAAAATGCAAAGTCCTAACTTACATGCCCAGCCTAAAAATATAAACCCTATATATCTATCTCGAATCACAAACATAAAACCCCTTACCAATGACAAACACAAGGCCTTTACACCTTTAGTACCATCCACACTTAATAAAAGTTCTTTTGATCATAAGGAATAATTTATTCTAAATAAAAATTATTTGTTGAAATTAGGGTAAGTATAATTTTAATTCTTCCTAAAAGTTCTTGACTTATATACTAGGGTTGAATAAGTAAATGTTTCAAAATAGATTTTCTCATTAATCTCTCTTGAAACCATTTGACTAAAAACCTAAATTTATAATGTTGAATTCAAAAAAACTTAACAAATTGATCAAAGTATATCACCTACAAAATAGACAATAATTTTTTAAACAATAATCAAGAGTGTAATCTAGATCAAGAATATTTTAGGAAGTCTTTTTGACTAAACTAATCGTGAGTTACCTTTCCTTTAGGAAATGAATGTTAAAAATCACAAGATCTCACCAAAAAGCTCAGCATTAAAGTTAATAGACATTTTCAAATACTAAGAAGAATATGAGATGCCTTATATAGTTACTAATGAAGGGGATGATTATAACACTTGCTTATTAAATAAAAATTTATATCCGTTAGCAAACTTTAAAAAATAAAAAATAAAAAAAAGGGACAAAAGAAGAAAGAACAAAAGAGAGAGAGAAAGTAAGGGCTTATTATAAGTTTTTTATCCATTTTTAAATCCTTATCGACTTAAGTGGCCAATCTTTCAATTCATGTAGTTACACTTTTGAAGTTTGCCACAACAGTCTAAGTTATTCTTCTTAATGTAATTTTTTATGTTTACTAGCTCTTTTTCAAATCAAAAGACCTTATCCCTAATACTTTTTTTTTTTTTGTCATAAATGGTTTTCACCAATTTCTTTGTTTGTAAAAATTATTTTCAAGTCAAGAAGTTTTTCAAATTAGTCACATTTTCCTATTGCTTCTTTTATCATCATTTAAGGTTTTAGCTAGCCCATAAGGCGCTTCCCCTTCATCACATCATCTATAGGGTTCTAACTAACTCGTAAGAACGCTCTCCCAACTCACATTTCTCATAAGATTTTAGTAAGCCCATAGGGCGCTTCCTGTTATCAATTTCTCTTAAGTTTTAACCAGCCCGTAGGGTACTTCACTTCATCAACTTCTCTTAGGGTTTTAGCCTGCCTATAAGGCACTTTCTTTCCCTTTTTCTCTTAGGGTTTTAGAGAGCCCGTAGAGCACTTACCCTTTGTTTACCTTTTTTAGGATTCTAGCCAGCTCAACGAGTGCTAACTTATGTCACAATTTCTTTTAGGGTTTTAGCCTGCTCAAGGACCGCCATTGTAAGTCCTAAATATAAGTTCTATAACTATAGGATCGGGCTTAATATGTAAAATTTAGAGCGATCGGCTAAAGGATCCAATCGAGCTTAAATTATAAAATAAAGCTAGAAATATTAGTAAAAGTGATATCGTAAATTTGAATTTAAGAAAATAAGTAATAAAATTATAGAATATTATAACATCAAATTTTAAGTAAATTATCCGTTATTTATCAGAAATATATAAATTGAATTCCAATGACTAATGAGTCGCTAAAGATAAATTATATGCATACTAAAAATTATAAAATAACTTAAATGATATTTAAGAGTATTTATTTATACTATATATGAATTTACATATAGGTAGAAATATGCGTAATTACTTAAAATACACGAAATATGTTAAAATAATATTAATTAATTAAATAAAATTCATAAATAATTATGGAAAAATAAAAAAATCAAGAAAAATAGGGAATGATCCAGATTTGGGTCATAGCAGCTGGGGAAAATAAAAAAAAATTAACCAATTAAATTAAAATAACAAAAAAGGCAATTTAGAACATGATAAGGTAATTGTCTAATCAATTTAACGCACTATCATTTCTCTAGAACTCTATAATTACCCAAAAATATTTGAAAAGCTCATTTGGATAGTTAAAAGAGTAGAAAAGATAGAGAGGGTTGAAATAAGAGAGTTAAGGTTAGTTTTAAAAAATTAGACAAAAATTTATGTAATTGGAGCTCGTAAGAAGATCCTTAACCAAACTACCACCTAGGAGTGGACGCCTACTACCACCATTAGCAGTGCCCAGACCAGCCAATAAGGCCTTGGTGGCTAGAGTAGCCAATGCCAATAAGTTTCGATTTCTATTTGATTTTTCTTAAATTGTTAAAAATATAAAAAATCTTTGAAAAATTATGAAACTTGTTATTCTAAGATATTTTAGTATGTATATTTAGGAACAAAATTTATTTTGATAAATTTATATTTAGAAACATACTGTCCTTAAGAAACTGCATAAAATCGAATTTTGTTTGTAGACATCTAATTTTTGCCCCTCTATAAGTCTTAATTTTTATTTTTACAAAAAAAGAGTCCTAATTCAAAAAAATAAAAAATAATAAAAATTAACAAATAATGAAAATACCAAAAAAATAAGAAAAGGAAAAATTATAAAGATTTTGTAGATTTTTAGGAAGTAATTTATATTAGGAATAATTAGTTTAATGTTAATGTTAATTTTAGTTTAGTTAAAAATTTTAATTTAGGGATTCAAATAGTTTAAATATAATTTAATGGTAATGAATGATAAAAAACAGGTCAACGGCCTAACCGATAAGCAGCGGAGTACTTAAGTGGATTTAATTGGTGGTCACGGGTTCGAGTCTTAACAGGCATCAATGTCTTTATTTGATTTGGACTTTATAAAAAGAAAGAAACCACAACGTGAAGGGGGATAATGAGTTTCATAAAAAAATATATATATATAAAAAAGGATTAGCTTCATCCGAAAGCAGAGAACCAATCGTCAGGAAAGCAAGACGCCATCTGAATTCCACCGATCGTCAGGAGCAACGTGACGCCATCTAAAATCCAAATCCCCATCCACGATCGGCCACGAAGCAGCGACGACAATTCCATTGTTCCTTTACTCCACGCAGCGGTCCACGAGTTCCACGCAGCAGTCCACGATGATTCCATGCAGCATCTCCAACATCTGCTCGCACACGAACAGCAGCAGCAACGTCCATGAAGACAGATACACCTTGAACTCCGACGACCGCTACGCATCGCTGCCTATCAACTTCGCCTCGTCAACCACAAATTTGCTATTGCTAACCAAACGCATAGCTACTGCCAAAGAACATCAGGTTCGATCTTCATCCGATTTTTACTATTTAATTAATTATCTATTTATTATTATTATTTGGATTTTTAGTCATGTAACATAGCATATATGTGAATATTTTAGGTTAAGAATATTATATTTTAGGTGTTTATGTAACAATAATATAAATATGCATTTTAACTTAGATGTTTTCCTTAGTATTATATTTCTAGGAGTCCCCACTTAGAAAACTCGTTTTTTGAAGCAAAGTCAATGAATTTTTCAAAATTTTAGGACTTTTAGCGATTTTTTTTATAAAATAATAACATTCAAGAGTTAGACCCCATTAAATTTTTTTAAATAAACCGAAATAAATTAAAATGTAAACTTGGACGGTTTTTCAAAAATTAAAATAAACCAACACACTAAAGACTTTTTGAAAGAACTACGATCGTCTGATCCCGACTAACGGGTACATAGGCACCTTCGGGGCGACGATAAAATATGTAATTTTTCTAAATTAAAAAATCATTTTGATATTGATAAAATAAAAAAAATCTTTAATCGACTTCTTTTCTATGGTTACACATCTTTTCCATAATTTAGATGTCTTTTCCATAGTTTAGATGCTTTTTCCATAGTTTAGATGTTTTTTTTTCATAGTTTAGATGTTTTTTTTTCATAGTTTAGATGTCTTTTCCATAGTTAGATGTCTTTTCCATAGTTTAGATATTTTTTTCATAGTTTAGGTTTCTTTTTTATGATTCAGATGTCTTTTTTATGATTTAGATATCTTTTCTATGATTAGGATTTTTTTTTCTTTCTTTCATTTTTAATGTTTTAAGCATCTTTTCTATATAAAAGTTTCATCATGTAGAACATTGCATATTTCATAAAATCTTTAGTGTTTCTCTTGAAAATAAAAAAAATCATCACTTAGTTGTTTTTAAATAAAAATTTTAATTTAGCACTTTTCAAAAATTAGGTTTTTAGGTTTTTTTTTTTTTTTTTATAATTAGGAATAAAAATTAGGCTTGTAGGGATTTTTCTTAATAAAAATAAAATAGTTAATAAAAACCCAAATTCAACCAATCATTTTTTATAAAAAGAACTACGATCGTCTGATCCCGGCTAACGGGTACGTAGGCATCTTCAGGGCAACGATAAAATATATAGAAACTTAGGTTCTTTTTTGTTTATTTATTTATTTATTTATTTTTACAATATTATAATTAGAAAAATGATCCTAATTTCGGCAAATAAATAGTAGTACCCGTTAGGGTTTAATGGATTAACCCCCCGAATTCGGAACCTTCTAGTTCTTTGTTAAAATTGAAATCAACGACCGGTAGCCAAATCGTAATCAATCCACCCAATTGATTACGGTTTCTTTTTCTTTTCCCGACTTCGGTAGGGTGGCGACTCCAAAAATTATTTTCAATAAAAAAAAATCGGGATTTCTCAATTTTTTTAGTTGATGATTAATATTAAATGGGTTAGGGTTTAGTATTAATCGAAAATGGGGAAATTAATTGAAATAAATAGAAAATCGAAAAATCAGACTCGACAGTTTAGCGACTCTACTGGGGACCGCTAGAGGGCTAACCACTAGAAGTTACCGAAAATAGGATTATTTTTCAAAAGAAATAAAAAAAAGAACTTAGGTATGTTATTTGATGTATTTGTTTATTTTATTTATTTGTCTTTTTTACTAACATTTTCTTGTTGTTGCATTTTATTTAAGGGGGAATTTTGGGGGGTTTTACTTTTACTTTGTTTTTTGCATCATAAATGCATAGTAGATATGGTCAAAACCGGGCCGTCTTAGGACCTTAGGAGGAGGGCCATTGTGTAAGCTTCGGATGTTGTGGGGCAACCACCTTCCGGGGCCAATCAGGCTACCCCACTCAAGTTCAAATGCGACTACAGAATCGTTGCTTAGAAAAAACGTAATGGTTGCAGAACTTGAGGACCTTTAGGACCCACCCGTTATATTACATGAAAACTTTTTCAAAAATTCACAAGAATCTATGATGTGGCAAACCTAAATTGATAAAGGCAATAGTGAAGCTGTGACGGTAATTGCAATCTTCCACTGTAAATAATTTGTAATAATTTCATGTAAAGTTTAGAATACATTGTAATTGTAATTTTAATTTTGATTTTTTAACTAAGTCATGGCTGGATCAAATTAAGGGTCTTTTAAAGACATTCATATCCGCCTACTGCATTGGCCTCAAAAACTACTTCAAACGTGGTTTCGACTCTTCAGCCCAAATAAATAGGAGTTTAACAAGAATAAGATTGGGCTCATCCTCTCCCTATAGAAGAGCCCTATAAATATTATTTTAGTTGTAGACCTTAGTACATCTATTAGGGCTTGAATCTATCACTTTTTGTTTGGGCCCATATCAGTTGAGCCCAACTTTTATAGAGTAAATAAATAAAAAATAATAAAAACAAAAAAAAGGAACAAAACAAAAGAATCAAACATGTAAAATAATAGGTAGTTATCATTGTGCCTAGTATTCTACCCATCAGAAATATTCATTCTTTTAAGTAAATTCAATATTTTGCAAATAGCCTTCTTCATTTGGAATAAATAAGATTTAGATATTTTCTTTGTTTAGTTTTTTATTCTTTAGAATTCCTCTCTTGTAAATAGACTCTCAGTAATGTTGTTTTCGGCTTGTATATATTTCCATGAAACCAATCTTCCATAATCATCCATTCACAATTCCATTACTCGATCTTTGTAACATAAAAGTCCTAATTTTTCCTCTCTCTCTTTAAAAAAAAAAAAACAAAGAAATTTGCGAACGGTTACAAATCCTTATAGGGTTCAGGACAAACACAATCACTTGGCCCATTAAGGCAGCTAACCTAAACAGATTCACTTGGCCCGAGAAAATAACCAACTAAACCCAAACCCTAGCCTATCAAGATGATTTAACCAATTTAAAGCCCTTGAGCCATTAAGCCCAACCATGAATAGAGTCAAAACACAAAGCCATGAAACACTATCCTAAGCTTGATCCCCAGTACAAACAAAAAGGGCAATTCATTAGTCCCTTCCACTTTAAAGGTTGTCGGTGTCAGCCTATTCGAACTCTAAAGAACCTAACCCAAAATCGCACATGGAAGCTTAAGGGCGTTAAGACCTATAAGTCTGGGGCATAAGGCATT
The DNA here is from genome assembly GCA_024138015.1 of Lumnitzera littorea. Classification (NCBI taxonomy): domain Eukaryota; kingdom Viridiplantae; phylum Streptophyta; class Magnoliopsida; order Myrtales; family Combretaceae; genus Lumnitzera; species Lumnitzera littorea. Next base: position 339,645 of record JAMXBB010000012.1, on the reverse strand, counting down.
TAGTCTTTGAAATTTCACAACCGGGGCATGTTCAAAGGAATTGGGGAGTAAGGTCAATACCCTAAGGTCAATCCATCCTTATGTAAGGAATTGGTAACTCACTTTTAAAAAGTTTTGAATGAAAAGAGGCAAGCTATATCCTATACACTAACCCTTAAACACTTTGAGAGTTAAGAGGCATCATGGTGAGGATATTTTGGACTCAATCCTGAAAGGAGGTCTATTTTGAACTTGATACGCAGACCGAAATGAAGTTAGGTATTCATTTTCAAATCCCAAACACAATTATCCTTTGATAACCCCATTGGACTGATCTGGAGTTCATTTCAAATGTAAACCCTGTTAAGAACCACCCCACAGTGGGGCAATTCGGAGGTTAGGCTCATTGATTAGGAGAAAAGGATAAAACTGATTTTTGCTTGCCCCAGTAATAATAATTCAAGGATAATTTTTGTTTTCGATAAATTGTTTTCTTTGAAGAAGAGCTAACATTTTTCCAAATACCCCAAAGGCTACACATACTTTACCTAAGCCAATGCACTTTGAACTTGAACCTATGAATTTAGGGCCTTGATTCATCTAAAGACAAAAACTTGATAAAAGAGATAGTTATTTTTGGGGAGAGAAAAGAAAGAAATGAAACGAAATGAAATAAAAAAGAAAAAAAGAAAAGAAAAAGAAAAAGAAAAGGAAAAAGAAAAAAAGGAAAAAGGAAAATGAAGAAATACCCAAATATTGGGCTTGAGAAAATCCCCAATCAAAGAAGGCCCAAGTTGCTCTAAAAACAAAAGGCCTTGAATCGCATTCTTAACTAAAAACACAAAACCTCATATTCATTCAGAATCATGTTTTCAACCACAAATCAAAAACTCCATATTCAGTTCAAAATTACACTCCAAATCACGAACAAAAACTCTTTCTATCCACTCGGTTCTCAAACACAAGACCTTCCCACCCACATTACCTCCCTACTCAAAGTTCTTCCAATTTTGAAGATTAATTTATCTAAGATAAAAATTATTTTTGAAACCAAGGCAAGCGCACATCTAATTCATTCCTAAGGGTTCTTGACTTATACCCCCGGGTTGGACAAAAGCACTTCTTTCAAAATAGGCCCTCTTAATTAACTTCTTTTGAAACCATTTGACCAAAAGCCCAATTTACAATACTAAACCCAAAAAGACCTAACAGATCGATCAGAACATATCATTTACAAATTGGATTATAATTTTTGGAATAGTAATCAAGAGTGAAATCTAGACCGAGAGTACATAAGGAAGTCCTCTTCGATTAAACTAATTGTGAGTTACCTTTTCCTTATGAAATGAATGTTTAAGGCCTATCCAAGAACCTCATTATCTAGGTTAAAAACTAGGGTGGATATGAGATACCCTACATGATTATAACATTTTCCTTTTAAATAGGAATTTGTATCCGTTAGCAAACTTTCAAGAAAAAGAACGATAAAAGAAAATGAAAAGACATGAAAAGGAGAGAGAGAAAGTAGAGGCTTGTTACAAGTTTTTCCATTCATTTTCCAATCCATTTCATCTATAGTAGCCAAATTTTCAATTCATGTTATAAATAGTTTTCACCAAAATCTTCGTTTGTAAATTTCTCAAATCAACAGTTTTTTTCAAGTTAGCTATGTTCCTTAGTTTTACTTTCAACTGTCAATAGAGTTTAAGCGAGTCCGAAGGGTGCTTACCCTTTATCCATTTTCTCAAGGATATAGTTAGCTCATAGAGCACTGTTCCTATCCATATCTTCTTTAGCGTTATTTCGACTCATATTCTCATTTAAGGATTTAACTAGCTCATAGAGCGCAGTCCCAATCTAAAACTTCTTAAGCTTCTACCTAACTCCTAAAACAGTCCCAATTTATAATCTCCTAATGGTTTAGCAAGCTCATTCAGCTCTATCCCAATTCAAAGTCTTCTTCATATTTTTAGGTCTTAGCCAGCTTAAGGGGCGCTTTGACCGCCTTGGAGAGTTAGCTCATTAAGGGCACGATCCAAGTTTTCCTTCAAATTTTTAGGTCTTAGCCAGCTCATGGGGCGCTTTGACCGCCTTGGAGAGTCAGCTCATTAAGGGCACAATCCAAGTCTTCTTCATATCTTTAGGTCTTAGCCAGCTCATGGGGCGCTTTGACCGCCTTGGAGAGTCAGCTCATTAAGGGCACGATCCAAGTCTTCTTCATATCTTTAGGTCTTAGCCAGCTCATGAGGCGCTTTGACCGCCTTGGAGAGTTAGCTCATTAAGGGCACGATCTAAGTTTTCCTTCAAATTTTTAGGTCTTAGCCAGCTCATGGGGCGCTTTGACCGCCTTGGAGAGTCAGCTCACTAAGGGCACGATCCAAGTCTTCTTCATATCTTTAGGTCTTAGCCAGCTCATGGGGCGCTTTGACCACCTTGGAGAGTTAGCTCATTAACGGCACGATCCAAGTCTTCTTCATATCTTTAGGTCTTAGCCAGCTCATGGGGCGCTTTGACCGCCTTGGAGAGTCAGCTCATTAAGGGCACGATCCAAGTTTTCCTTCAAATTTTTTAGGTCTTAGCCAGCTCATGGGACACTTTGACCGCCTTGGAGAGTCAGCTCATTAAGGGCACGATCCAAGTCTTCTTCATATTTTTAGGTCTTAGCCAGCTCAAGGGGCGCTTTGACCGCCTTGGAGAGTCAGCTCATTAAGGGCACGATCTAAGTCTTCTTCATATTTTTAGGTCTTAGCCAGCTCAAGGGGCGCTTTGACCGCCTTGGAGAGTCAGCTCATTAAAGGCACGATCCAAGTCTTCTTCATATTTTTAGGTCTTAGCCAGCTTAAGGGGCACTTTGACCACCTTGGAGAGTCAGCTCATTAAGGGCACGATCTAAGTCTTCTTCAAATTTTTAAGTCTTAGCCAGCTCAAGGGGCGCTTTGACCGCCTTGGAGAGTCAGCTCATTAAGGGTACGATCCAAGTTTTCCTTCAAATCTTTAGGTCTTAGCCAGCTCGTGGGGCGCTTTGACCGCCTTGGAGAGTCAGCTCATTAAGGGCACGATCCAAGTTTTCCTTCAAATCTTTAGGTCTTAGCCAGCTCGTGGGGCGCTTTGACCGCCTTGGAGAGTCAACTCATTAAGGACACGATCCAAGTTTTCCTTCAAATCTTTAGGTCTTAGCCATCTCGTGGGAGGGCATGATCCAAGTTTTCCTTCAAATCTTTAAGTCTTAGCCAGCTCGTGGGGCGCTTTGACCGCCTTGGAGAGTCAGCTCATTAAGGGCACGATCCAAGTTTTTCTTCAAATCTTTAGGTCTTAGCTAGCTCAAGCGGCGCTTTGACCACCTTGGTCAGTTAGCTTATCAAGGGCACGACCAAGATTCTCATTATTCTTTCAAAAGGCACTTCCCATTGTCGTTCTAACCCTTATCAAGTGACTTAACGTTCCTTAGGATAGAGTCATCCCGAGGCAAAAACGGTATCTCTTTTGTTTTTGTGGCAAAGTTTTGCTCAAACTTCACCACAAAGAGGGGCAGTTGTAGACACCTAATTTTTACCCCTCCATAAGTCTTAATTTTTATTTTTACAAAAAAAGGGTCCTAATTCAAAAAAATAAAAAATAATAAAAATTAACAAATAATGAAAATACCAAAAATATAAGAAAAGGAAAAATTATAAAGATTTCGTAGATTTTTAGGAAGTAATTTATACTAGGAATAATTAGTTTAATGTTAATGTTAATTTTAGTTTAGTTAAAACTTTTAATTTAGGGATTCAGATAGTTTAAATATAATTTAATGATAATGAATGATAAGAAATAGGTCAATGGTCTAACGGTCTAACGGATAAGTAGTGGAGTACTTAAGTGGATTTAATTGGTGGTCACGGGTTCGAGTCTTAGTAGGCACTAATGTCTTTATTTTTCCTTAGTATTATATTTCTAGGAGTCCCCACTTAGAAAACTCGTTTTTTGAAACAAAGTCAATGAATTTTTCAAAATTTTGGGACTTTTAGCGATTTTTTTTATAAAACAATAACATTCAAGAGTTAGACCCTGTTAAATTTTTTTAAATAAACCGAAATAAATTAAAATGTAAACTTGGACGGTTTTTCAAAAATTAAAATAAACCAACACACTAAAGATTTTTTAAAAGAACTACGATCGTCTGATCCCGGCTAGCGGGTATGTAGGCACCTTCGGGGCGACGATAAAATATGCAATTTTCTAAATTAAAAAATCATTTTGATATTGATAAAATAAAAAAAAATCTTTAATTGACTTCTTTTCTATGATTAGACATCTTTTCCTTAGTTTAGATTTTTTTTTTATAGTTTAGATGTCTTTTCTATAGTTTAGATGCTTTTTTCATAGTTTAGATGTCTTTTCCATGGTTAGATGTCTTTTTCATAGTTTAGGTTTCTTTTTTATGATTCAGACATATTTTCTATGATTTAGATATCTTTTCTATGATTAGGAAATTTTTTTTCTTTCTTTCTTTTTTAATGTTTTAAGCATCTTTTCTATATAAAAGTTTCATCATGTAGAACATTGCATATTTCATAAAATCTTTAGTGTTTCTCTTGAAAATAAAAAAAATTATCACTTAGTTGTTTTTAAATAAAAATTTTAATTTGGCGCTTTTCAAAAATTAGGTTTTTAGGTTTGTTTTTTTTATAATTAGGAATAAAAATTAGGCTTCTAGGGATTTTTCTTAATAAAAATAAAATGGTTAATAAAAACCCAAATTCAACCAATCATTTTTTATAAAAAGAACTACGATCGTCTGATCCCGGTTAATGGGTACGTAAGTATCTTCAGGGCAACGATAAAATATATAGAAACTTAGGTTCTTTTTTGTTTGTTTATTTATTTATTTATTTTTAAAATATTATAATTAGAAAAATGATCCTAATTTCGGCAAATAAATAGTGGTACTCGTTAAGGTTTAATCAATCCACCCAATTGATTACGGTTTCTTTTTCTTTTCCCAACTTCAGTAGGGTGGCGACTTCAAAAATTATTTTCAATAAAAAAAACCCGGAATTTCTCAGCTTCTTTAGTCGATGATTAATATTAAATGGGTTAGGGTTTAGTATTAATCGGAAATGGGGAAATTAATTGAAATAAATAGAAAATCGAAAAATCAGACTCGACATTATTCAATTTAAAAATAAATGACCTTGAAAGTGTAGTTTTGAGTAAAAAAATTTTGTGTAGACTAGTTAGAGCATTTAAAACAATGCTATTAAGCCCTTTTTTAAAAATGAATTTTTGAAATTTTTAGATAATTTTTTGCTTTTAAAATGATGCATAAAATGGGTAATTATGGGTTAATTAGGTAATTAAGGGTTAATTAGGTAATTAAATAGATAATTACCGATTTAGTACATAATTATATATTTTAGGATGTCAAAATTTGCTGGAGTATGCTATCTGTAGTATTTAGAGTGTTAGATGTAATTATTAGGGTATTATGTAGTAAATATATAATAAGTAAAAATGGTAAATTTTAAGTTAATTTTGTAATTTAGGATAATTTGGTGTAAAATCTAATTTGGGATGAATTTAGATATTTTAAAATGTTAGTTGATATTGGGAGATGATATTTGAAATAATAGAAATATTAGATGTATATATTATGAATATATTAAGTGATAATGTGTAATATGTACGTATAAGAAATTAATAAGTAGGAAAATATTATATTAAAATTGATATTGTAATAATAATAGGAATATATATAAATTCTGGTATAAGACTTAAATTTAGGTTTTTATATGAAAAATGTAAAATTTTCTCACATCGAAAGTAATTTGATTGTTAAATTAGGATTAGAATATACCATACGGACTAGATCATTAGTTAAGAACTAAAAATGATATTTAGGACATCCGAAAATAATGTAATTAATTTCACATTATGGGTCAGAATGATATCCTAAGGTTTACGTATAAAATCCATAATCAAACATTGAGTTAAAAATCTAATTTAAAAATTGATTAGAAAACTGAATTAGGACCTATGTCAAAATTAGGAATCGTTATAAAAGACCTAAAAACCTAAATGAATGGGTATATTAAACCTTAAACAAAAGATAGTAATAAGCATTATAGAATAAAGTCAAACTAAGTAATGGGTGAGGAGGTCACGGTAAGGGTAAAGTTAATGATTCGAAGATAGTTGTGAGATGAATAATATTTCCATTGCATAAAATTGGGTTCGGTCATAAGCTGTTGCATTAATGGAAACTCCTGAACTTGGATTAGAGTGGGTGCAATTTCTTTAATCTCATGATGAGTCGAACAACGTTGTACGATGGTATTTGTTTGAACATGCATTGTACCTAATAATTTGGTTGATAACCTTGTTTGTATTTATTGTATGGTTTTAAGTCTCTATCCCAACTTATTGAGCTGTGATTGCTCACATCCCTATATACGTTATTGCAGGTGCCAGTTAAGAAGTGGCCGTATAATTACCCCAAAGTTAGCAACTGCTGGATCCTAAAGGAGTGAGGAAATACATCTGAAGAGCAGAGTTAGTTTTAAGGTCTTAGCTTTTATTTTAGAATTTTCTATTTTTGGATAATGTATTGCATAGGAGATAATGTACGATGAAAGCCTGTAAACATTATTTGTAATATCTGAATCAGAGTGTATTTTCTTACTTTCTTAGGTGATTAACTTATTAAATTTTATGAGCTGTTTACTTCAAAGCGGGTTAGTCGTGGACACCTTGTGTAAATCAGGTCTGAGATGGTAGCTATATAGTTAGCTTCTATCTTACAATGGTTTGCACAGTGAAATTGTTACAACTCTACCGCTTTGAGGCGTGATAACTATGCCATCTTACATTTCTCTTTAGAGTTCTAGCTAGCTTAAGGAGCGTTGTCCCCTCTTTTTCAGTATCTTTTAAGTTTCTTATTAGTCCATAGGAGTGCTACCGACTTTTAATATTATTTTAGGGTTCTTGCTAGCCTATAAGGGCATTGTCTTCCATTTTAGTATTTTTTCGGATTTTAGCCAACTTCAAGGAGCGATGTCTCGTCTCGATTCTCTCATTGGGTCTTAGCTAGCTCAAGGAGCAATTTGCCAATTCACTTAGGTTAGTTAGTTTAGAGGAGCATGATCAGGTTCTCATTTAGGTCTTAGCTAGCTTAAGGAGTGCTTTACCCATTCACCCAAGTTAGTCAACTTAGAGGAGCATAACCAGGTTCTTATTTAGGGTCTTAGCCAGCTTAAAGAGCACTTTATCAATTCACTTAGGTTAGTTAACTCAAAGGGGTACGACCAAGATGTAATTTTTCACTTAGGGTCTTAACTAGCTTAAAGAGTGGTTAACCTAGACATGCACGACTGAGTTCTCGTTTAGGGTTCTTGTCAGCCCATAGAGGCGTTACCCTCTTTTAGTATTGTTTAGGTTTCTTGCAACTCATAGGGGTACTACTATCACACTTTGAAGTTATAGAGTCATAATAGTCTTACCATGCAAACCATTCTAAGATAGAAGTTGATATGACAGCCACTATCTTAGACCTGATTTACATAATGTTACGCTCCGAAGTCGCAGAGTTGCAACAGTTCTGCCGTATAAACCACTCTATGATAGTAACTGGCCTCACAGTACCTACCATAGACATAATCTTCACAAGGCATCGACGACTCCTCACTTTGAAGTAAACAGTCCAATTAAGAATTTAGCTAAAGTTACAGTAAATATCAAGAACTTTAAGTCAACATATATAATTACATTTACATTCTATAGAATTTCCTAGGAAATTCTACATCAAACGTAACGGTCAGCTAATTTACATAGCAACTATCGGTCTTTCAGTCTTAAACTACTAAGGAGACTCTAGATATATATTAACTATTAGGCGAATTGATCATCAAACCCCAGGCTTCAAAAGAACTAACCTCTGGATAGTTGTAGGGCGGCATATTACTCGAAGTATTCAGAGATCAAGACCTGCAAAAGGATTTATATGGGTATGAGCAACTACGGCTCAGTAAGTTGAATTGGAGACTCATGAATGTATACAAACACAAACAAGATTATCAAGCAATTATTTTCATACAATGCAACAAGCAAGTGTCATCACATAACGTAGTCCGGTCCATTGCGAAATCAAAGAAATTTCACCTACTCTAATCCGGGTTGAAGAGTTTTCATGTTATGCAATAGCTTACAACCAAACCCAGGTTTGTGCAATGGAGACACCACTTCTCCAAAGACTATTCTTTGAACCAATGCCCTCATCCTCACCGCGACCTCTTCTCCTGTCACTTAATTCAGCTAAGGATGAGGAAAAGACCAATTTGCTATCCAACGCTATCTTTTTCAAAGGTATCGATGTTTAGTTGGAGAATCCTAATAATACCTTAAAAGGTTACAATGCATGACAATTTGAGGTATTAGAGTCGATTAAGATTAAGTTCTATTTAGGGTGTTTAAACAATTTCATACTAATCCAGTCATAATAAACAATCAATCACAACACAAATTTCAACATGAATTCAGATACACAAGCACATGTATAAACTACTTATAATCACAATCATACACAATCCTAGATCTTCGAGTACCCTAAAATAGTACTCCAATACGGTGAAGTAATAAACCCAACTTACTTGGAATTCTCAGTCGCCTAATCACTTAATTGTAGGTCGGTTCGTCTCCGAGTGTCCTATAATACAAATACGTCTTTTTAGTATTTATACTTTGATGATACATATTATAAGTTATAATTTAACTTACTTCTCCATGTATACCTATTATTTACTAATGATTTACTCTACCTTAGTTTGACGTTCAGTTTCTAAATTAGATTCTAGTTTTGATTCTATATTGTCTTTGACTACGAGAAATCCTAAATACGCTCGAATCCTAATGTGAAATTAATCATATTAAACTTGAGTATTCTAATATCACAATGGGTCTTAATTTATTGTTTTAACCTATTCGGTACACTTTTAGTAATATTTCTAACTTTAATTTAGTTTAATTTAAGTTAGTATGCTTAAGTACGTAAAGCATCAAGTGATTTACCATTAGGAGGTGGCTTAGTATTTATAAAGGAGTATTGCTGACAGTTGGAGGACAGTTAGTAGGTAGAGAATACGTCCACAAGTAAGGGGTAGTGGAATCATGTAGTCCGACATGGTCATGAATTGTAGGAAGCGGTTGTTAACCTAGTTATCTAGTCTTATCCATTGTCCTCTAGTTGCTGTGGGCTGTAGCAACTAGGCAAGTCATGTAAAAGGCTTGAGCTAAAGTTGGCTAGGTGGACAGGGAGGTCAAATCCAAAGGAGAGTAGCCTAGTTCATGAGCATAAGTAGGTTGGCATGGACTTAAGGAGCCAAAACCCAAATATCCTATTAACACAATGTAAGGAAGTTAACAAATTTAAAACATTTTAGAACCAAATTTATGCTAAAGGAAAAGAAAAGGAAAAAAAGAGGTTTCTTTATATCAGAAGAATAATAGGAGGGAAGAAATCAAAACAGCTTTTGCTTGTGCAAAGAAAAAAAAATTATAGATTACTAAGTGAAGAAAAAGAGAGAGAACTACTTGAAAATTGCAACCTTTTACATTGCAACGTTTTGAGATTTCCTTTAATATATATATATATTAATAAATTTTATGAAGGAAATAGTAAATGATGATGCTGTTCCATTAAAAGGCATTGTAATATTGCATTTTTATATACTTATCAAATAGTATTGTAATTAAAAATTAAAACCCTATAGAGAAATATTGCCTTTTATGAATATTAAATGCTAGTATTTGATTTTTTTTAATGGAAAGGTGTTGGTGACGATGACCAAAGTTTATTAATAATAAAAAGGTATTATTATAGAAACCTTTTGAAATAGTAACCAAAAGTTAATCAAAAAATACTTTAAAATCCAAAAGGCATAAAGATGAAAAAGTATGAAAAATCTTCCCAAATTATTTATTATGACTAGATTTAAGCCCCACTGTATTGATGATAAGAGAAGCTTAGTAGGATTATCTTAAAATTTTTATATCACATATACACTTATGGTATGAAAATTGTCTTATGAGTTAGAGGTTGCAAGACTAACTAATTATTTGCTACTCAAATTTAATTATACTACATAAAACTAATTTATTTAAAATTTTCGTATCACATATGTACCAATGGTATGAAAATCACCTTATAAGTTAGAGGTTGCAAGACTAATTAATTATTTGCTATTTTAATTAAATTATACTACATAAAACTAATTTATTTAATAAATAGCCATGGGTATCTAATAATCTATAGTCTATTAGAATCGTAGAGAATTGATATCTCTTACAAAATAATAAAATATATAAGAAAAATTTTAAAATTTCTAAAACTTACTAAAGATGCTAAAACTTAACTAAGTGATTATTTATTACACAGAATGTAATCAATAATACAAATCTTTTTCTAATTTTAACTTTTCATTGTACCACTCAATGGTCGCACTTTGCACTTGACTCTTATCCTAGTCCCAGCCATTAGTTAACCTATAAAGAAAAAAACTATTGGGGAATAAACTACACAAAATTAGTAAGATATTCCTCATACTATACCGACATGTAAGTTATCAAACAATTAATTAAATAGTTTATGAATGAATGAATAAAAATAGCATGTGAAACAAATACATATAGTGGCCTAGATACTGCATACACCTAATAATTTCATCCTCTGTAGTTAAGGTTAGAGATTGGTAACTAACACAAATTATAACTAGGTTTTAGCACTTGGGTTTTTAGCCAAATAAGTGTACCTATACACACATTTAAAAAATTTCCACACTTTACAATAAAACCCTTTTTCCTTTTCCAAAATCAATGATAACAAAATCTCAAGCCTAGCAGTGTAGTGGCTTCGGCAATCTACACACATGTTCTAAGCAGAAGTCTTAAGATGCAATCCTTAGCTATACAATTAGTGTCTCTTTGTTTCTAGTAAGCTCAAGCTTAGGTAAGTGCTTAATAATTAAGATACCTGTGGTGTGCTTGTAAAATAATCCCTGCATGAGCCCCCACCTTAGTAAGTCCCTTTTTACCATTTGTGTGTGATGATAGTAGGTATAAAAATCCAATGTCATGCTTATGCATGAACTATTTAGTTTAAGTAAGCTAAATATGATTAAGTCAAATTATTAACTGATCAACTAATATCAGCAAAATATCTAATTATGCAGCAATCAATCATATAACTAATTATTCAGTTATTACATTTAATAATATATTGCATGATCAAACAACCAATAATCAACCATATGCATATCCTGAACCCTAAGAATAGATTTGTTAATATATGCAATTTAGATGCGCTAACTATAAGTACAAAACAAATATGAAGTCATCAGGAGTACTTACCTAGTCAAGTGGTCCTATAATTGTAATAATTCGAAGGCAAGTTCGTATCAAGGTTAGTATCACCTGATATCAGTAAAGGAGAATACAAATAAGTATTTAAATAACCACTTATCTAATTACCTAAATTTGCTATAATTCCTATTTACAACTAAAACTTATTTTTATCGTAACTATTTCATTTTAACTTTGATTTTCATGCTCTTACAATCAATTTCTATGTTTTTGGATGTACTTTCTCACAATAAGGTCTGTTTTGATGGGTAGGATTTAAAATTTTCAATATAAGGTCATAAAGTTTTAGGCTCTTATGTTCTCAGTCTACTTTTTTCTATTTTGCATCATTCTAGGCTTTCTTAGGCTATTTTCAATTTTTATTGAGTTTTTATCTCTTATTGGGCTTTAAATCTACACATAGGCCTAAGATATGGATATTTACATATTTTCCTTGGCCCGTTTACATCTTGTAATTCAAATGCTTAAATAGTGGGCTTATGATCTTATTTTAGGCTAATTTCCAAAATAGGCCTAAGAAAATTTTAATGGCCGTTTAAATAAACTTTTTATTTTATTATAGTTGCTAGTTGTGTTATGATTTTAGGCTTATCTTATCAGTTTTGGCTAAATTTATGGTTTTTAGCTTGTTTTAACTATCTAGGGCCTAATACTCAAACCTAACTTAATTGTTTGGGCTCAAAAGTTAACATATTTGAATAAAGATTTTATGTTGGGTTTCAATTCTGGTCGGGGCCGTTTCTTGGGCCACTTAGGTTATTTTTAGGCCTAATTCATGATTTCAAGCTTGGTTCTTAATCTAAGGTTCCTAAGTAACAGTTAACAAATTAGATCCAAGTCCTTCATTATCAAGTTTAAATCACATCGGCATGTAAAAAAAAGTTTGGTGTCATCTTGTTGTCGTAGCTTCTTAAGAATTTCCTTTAAGCTATTTTCTAGTTTCTTTGATCTATTTACACATAACAAGTGTTACGAACATCTAGAAGTAATCTATTATATATATATATATATATATATATATATATATATATTAGTTGAGATTCAAAGTAAATGTTGAAATAACCCTTGATGGGGGCACTTAGAGAGAGTTTTAGGTGATAAAATAAGTAAAAAGTAATAAGGTGGAAGTGATTTCTTAGGGCTAGAAATTTCCAAACATGGAGGGCTACTCTAGGGGGTCTTTTGGAGTGTTTTCAAGTTGCAATTGAAGGGACTTCTAAGTATGTAGGTTGCCTTACTTATTGTCATGAAGAGAGAGGGAAATAGGGAAGTGTATGATGGTGGAAGTGAGAAGTTTTCTACACAACAAGCTTGCTAAAAGTGGCAATATGTCACCATACTCTTCCATGCTTGCATTGGCAAGTGCATATTTGCCTAAATATGGAAGTTGATGTATTGTGTAAGGTCTCATCACATGGGGATCACGTATGAACTATCTAGTTAAAGAGGAATTCAACTTGTTGGCTTCTAGTTGGATGAACTAGCTTAGTTCCTTTAGTTTTAGGCTTGAAATTTCAAATACATACATGCATTTGGGATGGGGGTGACGCTACAAATGGAGGATGGTTTAGATTAAAAATCTTTCTTTTTTCTATCTCTCTCTCTCTCTCTTTTCTTGTTAAAGTGTTCTAATTAAGCACTAATTAATTTAATGTAATTATTTAGGATTGTTTAGTATTTTCATAAACTAGGCAAATCTTACATTTTAGATATAGAAATAATATATATTGCATTTTATATTATTTCTTATTAAAGTATTGATAGATATTCTTTAACCTAACGAGACCGAAGGAATAAAATCGGTAAAAATTGTTAAACAAACCCTTAAAATGAACTTTAAACCTCAATATAAAATTCAAAAAACCCTAATCGCATACAGAAACCTTTAACTCTAAATGCAAAGAAAATGCTGAAATGGTAAAGTAAACTCAAATTCCATCAAATCTTGAAAATTTGATATTAAAAATTTAGAAATGTCTATAAATAATCACAATTAGTTAAAAGGAACCAATTAAAGTAATTAAATTAATAAAATTACTATTTTTTCCGTACTTCTATGGAAGTAGTGCCTATACATGTATACGAATAATTTAATCTTGATGACATAAATTTAGTATCAAGCAATTAGAAATAACCCTAAGTATTAACAATTAACTAAATTAACATAATAGAAAGCTCTACGAACTTGGCCCTAAGAACATGTGTACACATATGTAATTTCTTTTCACACACAAATATTTATAAGATATGCTACAGAATATCGATTGGCATAAAATTAGTAAATTGACTCTAGATATTGTAGAACAATGCAAGTTCGATATCAAACGATTAAAGATGTCCAAATAATGGAAACTAACAAAATTAAGCTAGCTAGCAAATAAATTAATAAAATTAAGAAATTACCCCAACAAATATGTAATTCACTGAACATGTTGATAGGAATCAACCCTATAGACCATTTACTTAGAGCCGAGCTCGAATACTATAAGAACTTGTTAGTCGAGTACTAACTCGAGAACCAGTTAGCCATGACTTTTCCTTGACCTCTTCTAAGCTAGATCTTGCAACTGTTGAGTTGCCTCAGAATTGATTTCAATAGAACCAACTGCATTACAAGCCCCCCAGTCACCTTTTGACACGTGTTTTCTAAGACAACATGCCATAAGGATTTCTTATTTTTTCCATGCAAGATATTCTTTGTCATTTTTATCCTTTTATAGAATGCCTATAAATCTTTTCTTACATTATTCATTTTGTCTTTTACATGTATGTATTGTAACCCTAGCGAGGCTAGTATATAAACCCCATTTTTCTTGTACACAGTCAACACATATAATACTACCTTATTGAATACAATTTTCCCTTTTTACAAAGCAACCCAAGTGTTCTCTAAACTTCCCTTAGCTCTTATCTAACTCCTTTAGTAAGAGTTAATGGCGAGCAACCCTAATTCGACATTCATGTGTTATATCGAGTGCTTAGATTAGACCAAGTAGGATCAATTGGTATGTCATATCCAATTGATAACCTTAAGGCTTGTGCTTGGCATGGTTCCTTTTAAATTTTGATTGTGTTTCCACCTTTAGCCTTTATTGTTAGGCTTTGCAAGTGTGAAGGAATTTGATGTTTCTTTTCTTAAGGCTATTAACATAGGAGTTCCAAAGGCCAAAGGAGGTGAGATTAGTTCGATTAAAAGGAAAATCTACCTTCCACGAGGGAAAAATCATTGGTTGTTTGAGAAATAAAAAAAGCGAGCTCTATGTAGCTTGGTGAAGACTTTAGTTAAAGGTTGAAACTAAAGGTCAAACCACCAACAGAAGGGGATGGTAGATAGAACCAAAAATGCCAAAAAAATAATGATGACAAGCAAGGTTTAAAGATCACTAATGAGATCATTAACATAAGTGACGATGAGCCATTTAAGATGGAGCACTTAAGATAACTTGTCCGGTCAAACCATAAAAGCAAAAATTTGCAAAGTAGAAGAGGATATTATTAGAGTATGTGAGAGCATCAAAATTGTCATTACAGGTACATGACCTAAAAGCTTAGGGGCAAATATTTCACTCGAAGTAAGACTTTTTCTCAAATGATAAGGGGTTAATACACAGTGAGGTCTATGGAGAGATCATCTAGACTTTGTATGGTAGGGTTGTTATATTACTAACCCAATAATTACTCTGCAGGTGGAAATGTATATTGTTAAGGTCTGTAAATTGTTGAGAGCTTATAGGAAGAAATTACTTCGCTATGCTGCTAACCTTGATGTTGTATGCAAATAGAGAAATCCCTAGCATTCTAAAGGGAAAACTTTTGTTCTAGAGGGCTTAAGATGCTAAGAATGACTTAAGGAAGGTACACGGGGAGGCTCAACAGATCAAAGGTAAGGCCAAAGACCTTTCAAAGAAGGCTGAAGCCAACGGATCTATGTTGCTTGGAGTACATTGTTAAATTTGCGATTTTATCTAAAATTGCCGAGGATTCCATAGAAGTAGAACATAGAATCAGAACTTAGAAATATAAGTTTCTACATCCTACATAAATTACCTTCTAAAAATTATAAATATACTTATAAATTCATAAAAATTGAAATATATGATGTAAATAAAAAAATTCAAATTAAATTTATAAGTTATAGTATAAGTAATTAAGTGTAAATTATTATGCTAATGTATGAAACTAAAATATAAATATTAGTATTGATAAAAATTACATTACAATGCAAACTATTATGATAAAATACTAAATAAAACAAAACATCGATCATTAATTGTCTTGTCATCAACAAAATTACTACAAGCTCTGTTAACATAATCATGATCACCATTAATGTACCACTACCAATAATGTCCACACCTTTATATTCTACGTCTTGTGAAACATTATGGAAAAAAAAAGGTCTCATAAAACATTGGTTTATACTTCATCTTTAATAGTATTAATGTCATAATCTCTTAATCATCCTCAATCTCGCTCCCATAAGCCATAACTCTCTATATCCATAACTACATTAACTTTCTACACAATATTACGTTGATCTTTTTTCTTATCTATTATACACAAAAAAATATTCAATAAATCATCATTCAGTAAGTTAAATATATTTTTTCCTTAATTATTTATTCATCCTTGATGAGAGATCTTAAACAGTAAAGCTAATAATGTAATCAATTTAAGTTAAAGAAGTAAACATAGTGTCATTTTACTTGCAGTTTTGATTTGCTTACTCTAAATCACAAAAGAGTAGTTCTTTTTCTTCATTTTGATATCTCATTACATTCAATTCAAGGAGAATCACGTAGAATCATATAGTTAAGTATAGATTCACATAGAATCATGTAAAATTGTATGGAACCAATAGAATCGTAAAATCATACACCTAAAATCAGGATTCTACCATAAGTTTATGAAAAACCGATTTTATATACAATTTAACTTAGAAAGGACTTGTAAAATCGTAAACTTGTATAAATGTACAAGTGTACTTGTGATTTTGACAACCATTTCCTGGAGTAGAGGTAATCAAGAAAGCCGCCGCATAAGTGAATATATAACCTATAGAAAAATAGACTAATCCAATTAATCTTGCTTACACAATTGAAAGAGCCACTAGTTTATTTCGCTATTAGATCAAATCAACCAAAAGGGTGTGTTATTAGTCTATGGTAAAGTTTGAATCAACTCCTACCAATATCTACACCAGGAGATTAAGCACTAGATTTGCTTTGTGTCTATGTGCTCCTACTACAATGATTTCACTACTACAATGATTTCACTGCTTCAATACCAATAAAAAAAAATGATTTTGCTAGTAGAAAAGATAATCAAATCCATTTGCCACATTAAATGGAAGTAAAAATATAAAATCTTTATTGAAAGCAAAAAAAGGTTTAAGTTTTATTAAGGAAAATTACTAATGATGAAGGTACAATGATAATATATATCGTTAGACAAAATTTACAAATGATTAAGATTAATTAAAATATGCTTATTCCCCATAACTTAAAAAAGGAAAAATTGACATTTCTCTCATTGAGGAAAGCCTTTTTTTCTCTCTCTCTCTCTTTTCTTCTAGGATTTTCTTTTCTTTTTGTAAGGTAAGAGAATTGAACCCACCATAAAGGTACAAAATGAAAATATAAAAATCTAATACCTTTAATATAGATAATTCTCTTTATAGAATCTATATTTTGAGTTGATAGATATTGCCAACCAAGTC
Source organism: Lumnitzera littorea (assembly GCA_024138015.1). Lineage (NCBI taxonomy): Eukaryota > Viridiplantae > Streptophyta > Magnoliopsida > Myrtales > Combretaceae > Lumnitzera > Lumnitzera littorea. The sequence continues at coordinate 322,553 of JAMXBB010000012.1, read as the reverse complement.
CCATAACCTTCATGCAATTATTGTTCATGGGACTTCTATTACACACATAACTCTAATTAAAATGACTAAACAAACAAATAAACTTTCACATATAAGAACTAGGGCTGTTTATCAAACTGAATTGAATGGAATTGCACTAAACCACAAAATGTGATTTTTTTATGTTTTAGTTTGGTTTGTGGTTCGATTCGGAGAAGGTTTAAATGTTTCACTGTTCAGTTTAAAGGTTGAACTGAACCCAAACCGAACTGAAGCAAACCACTTATTATGAAAAAATTAAAAAAATAAGTGATATTCTTTAGTTTTAAACTCCGTTGACATTTTGGTTTAATTCAATTATAATAGTCATTTTTTATTTTACTATTAAACTCCACAATTCATTCACTTTTCTTTACAGTTGTCTCTCATCTCTAGTAAATTCATGCGCCTTTACTATCATTTAAAATGAAATATTTATATGATATAATGTTATGTGATTTTAATTCCTGTATAATGTTTCTTATTTTAGACATCAATGTTGGTTGAAAGATCTAATAACTATTATTATCATAAAAAGGAAAGTGATGTTCTCGAAAATCGGTTCAAATTAAACCAATCATATCTAAAGTGGTTTGATTCAAAACACGAATCCATTAAAAGTGGTTTGGATCATTGAGAGTTTGAATTGAACAGTTTCAAATATAGTTCGATTCGACCCTGAAATTGAATCAAATCGAATCACAAACTCCGCTATAAGAAACACATGGATTAACATACTAATCATGAACAAACATGTAAATTGTCACAGGATATCAGAATCAAACCCACAATTCTACATCAAAATAAACAATCAATAATATAATAAACTCATGATAGTGATCACTTATCATACATGATGATAAAATCAATGAAATAGATAGAAAGAACCTAACTATAAATTTAATGGGAGTTGGTCGGTTTATACACTATGGTATATGAAAACAGAGCGTGTATTTGTGTGCTTTGCTCCTTTTTGGCTTTATTACTACCAAATTTTCAACTGTGATTGTGTAAAAGAATGAGAGGATGACTATGGTAAAGACATGTGATTCTAGATAACTGATTTTATTTTGTAAAAGAGAGAATATTGAGACAGGGAAATAATATTCTATTAAACATGAGTAGTTATTATGAAATGGTGATTAATGATAGAATGTATTATTCTTGTAGAAGTGAAAAAACAATTATTAAGGAATGGTGATTAAATGTGGAAGTGGAAACATGACAAGTTATTAGGAAATGGTAATTAATTAAAACTTCTATTGCAAAGTTACATACATGTGGAAGTGGTACCTGTGGTAATTTAATGGTTTTTTATGAGAAGATTGAGAATGTAATAGTCAGATATGTCTCTTATTAAATAACTCATAAGAGCATCTCCATGTGTAGTTGTTGATACAAGACACTAAACCAAAAACCTTCTTTTTAAGGTTCTTAATAGATGGAGGTGGGTCCTTACAATTCATGGGGTCCTTCATGAAGCACCCTAAAAAGTTGCATAATACTTTTTAAAAAAAAAAATTTTTTATAAGTATATTTTTCTTTCACAATTTATAAAAGCTTATTTTTAGTATGCCATGATTTATGTGATAGGTTCAATGGTTAGTGGATTGCCATATTGTTATTCCTTGCAAATGACATTGAAATTTAAGAAATAATATGCATTTTGATTTTTGACATCATTTTTTATTAATAAATTTATTAATTATTTAAAATATTGAAAAAATATTAAGGTGTTAATTATAAGAACATCGAATAAAGTGAGGAAATATTTAAGAGGTATAGGTTCTAAAGTGTTGATGTGGCATCTTAAGAACTTAGTAGAGATCCTAAGGAATGTTGATGCGATAATTGGAAAGAGGTTAGGAAAATTGAAAAGCACGCTTGTCTAAAAGGGTTAAATTGTAATTACATAAGGTAACAGAGGTGTAGACACCAAAAGTACCCCATCTACTTTAATAATATAGAATAGATTAATAACTACAAAACATGAAAATTAGTAGTTTGATACAACTAAGATATATCAAGATCTTAAGTTATAAGAATACATCATCATCATTATTATTCTAAGCATAATCTAGATGTTTGAGGGGAGATTATACAATTTTGTTACCCATTTTGATGTGATCGACTCAATCCTCCATCACGTCCTTAATTTATATTCTTTTAAATCTAGATTGTATTAAAGGTAGGATGGAGAGCTTGATTGGTCTTGTAAAAATAAGAACGAGACTGTAAAAAAACCGAAGTTTGATTAATATAACCTAAAATATCTTCAATTGGACAGGCCTTACCCTTCTTTTAACGTAAATAGCCCTATGTAATTTTTGCATTCTAGAAAATTCAAGTCAACGTCAATCCAACGATAAGCAATGGATATTCATCCTTCCCCAATCTTACGTCACCTGAAAACAACCCTTGCCAATTTAATTACGATACTACCCTCTCCTTTCATTCATTGTTAGGTGTGGCAAATGAGTGGCTTATGTGTCCAAATTTATGTACTTTGTGTACTCGTGTTTTTTGTATGCCAAACCCATCATGCTTGTGTTATGAGATAGGAGGTTTACCCCTCCTAAAGTGCTTGTACATTATTCAACTATCGTTTATCATCACATATATAATCGTATTATAGATGGCAATCTAGCCTTTTTCCTTCCTATATACTTAGGGCTATTTCAAACCCTTCCATCTTTAGGAGTACCATCGAGTATTGTCGGCGGCCCCATATGTTTAGGAGATTCAAATATCTCAACTGGTTTCGGCCTATCGTAGTCATCATCAAGAGAGTGGTATTTGCTTACGAGATATTAAACCCATCTTTAAAGAATAACCCATCCCTTGAATAAACTATTCATTGATGGCACTTTCTTCACTTCTTAACCTTTCCAAGGTACAAATATTGTCTCTCTCTCTCTCCCTCTCTCTCTTTCTTTTATCGTGTTTCTACAATTTAAATTAGGGTTTTCAATTGAACATTATTATTGAGGTTTTTGTTATCAAAGTTTATATATTTATATTCTATGTCAAACGATCTATCTATCTATACCACTTTTGTAACTAATTAAGTGTGTTTATTTGGTTGCAAGGTGAAATGGAATTAGGGTTTCTACTATCTCTGATGTTCAAGTCTAAAAGCAACTTTAAGAGAGAAGAAGGAAGAAACTAAAAGTTTTGAATTGGGTATTCGATATCCTTTTCATTCTATTGTTTCTCTTTTTATATCGTTTCTTAGATTGTTACAAGTTTGTTTTGCAGTTTCAACTACTAACTGTGCTAACTATGCTATGTATGCATGTTATATGAATTCTTACTATGATAATGTATGCTATCTATTGTGATGTGATAATATCTCTACACTATGTGTCAATACAGTATGCCTAAGCCACTTTATAGTATGCTTAAGTCTTCATGTGATTATACATAGTCCTTTAAATATTTTGGTCCTCGAATATTCCTTATAACTCTAGTCGTAACATTTTCCCCCCTCGATTGAAAATCTACCTTATCCTCAAGGTGAAAAGACGGGTAGGTCTTTTGGAAATCATCTAGATCTAGCTACATAACATCTTCAGGAAGTAAAGACTCCCACTGAACCAAAAGTTGTGTCACTACTTGACCATCTCTTCGAATCTATCATGTGTCTAAAATAGAAAGTGGTTGAACCATAAGATGATTCTGAAAAGAATCTGATGGTAACTCTACTTGATCTAAGAACTCCCCTTCAACTTTCTTTAGCAAAGAAATGTGAAAGACTAGGTGTATTTTAGAATGTTGAAGCAACTCCAACCTGTACGATATTGGTCTTACCTTAGCCAACACCTTAAAAGGACCATAGTATCTTCGAGATCGTTTGTTAGATAATCTAGATGCTATGGAAGTTTGCTTATAAGACTGTAACTTCACATAAGCATAATCCCCCATGTCCAACTATTTATCAAGTCTGTGCTTATCAGCTATATTCTTCATTCCTAGCTTGGCTTGAGCTAAATTCAAACGTAAAGTTCTTGAAATCCACTACTTCATTTAAAGAGGTACTGGTAGTATAATTTAGAATAGTGGGCAGTGGTCTACCATATAGGACCTCAAAGGGATTGAGTTTAGAAACAGTATGAAAACTAGTATTAAAACAAAATTCTACCCATGGCAAGAATTTTTTCCATTTTGACGGACAGTCTATAACAAAGGAATGCAAATAATGCTCCAAACATCTATTTAAAACCTCTGACCACCCATCTATTTGAAGGTGATATGAATAGTTCATCTTCAAAGTTGTCTCACTCAAACGAAATAACTCTCTCCAAAAATTGCTAGTGAATATTTTATCCCTATCCAATACAATAGCTTTGAGAATACCATACAACTTCACTATCGGTTGAACAAAAAGCTTAGCATCTCTTACTACTGTGTAATGAGATGGTAGAGCTCCAAAATGACAATATTTAGATAGGTAATCAATACCACTAGTATAACAAATTGTCCTTTTACATAGGGTAAACCTGTAATAAATTCTATAGCCACCTCCTCAAAGGCTTTTTGAGGTATATTCAATGGATAAAGAAGCCCTACTAGGGATGTGGTCATATATTTTGCTTGTTGATACACATAACAATTTTTCACAAATTTTTTCAACATCCTTTTTCATTCCTTCCCAATAGAAGGAATCTGCCAAATGCTTAAATGACTTCAAAACCCCCATGTGTCCCTTTATTAGAGCATTATGAAATTCTTTGATCAAAGAATCTCTAATAGTTAGATGCAGGGGCACATAAAGTTTGTGGCCATAAAACAATAAACCATCCTTAACTTGCAATTCACCTATCTTACCATCACCCTTAACAACATCCTGATAAGCAAAATTCCAACTAGAATTATGTTGAAACTCATGTTTAAGAGTATCATTCAACTCAAATATTGGCTAAGAAAGAGCCATCACTTAGGGTAAATCTTCAAATTGCCTAAACAAGGCATCTGCTACTTTAGTCTCAACGCCTAGTTTATATTGAAATTCATAGTCATAACCTAAGAGCTTCACTAAATATTGCTACTACTTAAGGGTTTATATAATTTGTATGAGGATTTCCTTTAAGCTCTTCTGATCTATTTGAATAATAAAATGATATCCCAACAAATAATGCCTCTACTTCTTTATTATCGCTTCCACTACTGCCACTTGTTTACGTACATAAGCTCCTGTTTTTTGGAGTTTTAAACTCAACTTTTTGCTAAAGAAAGCAATAGGTTAAGTAGTCTAATGTAGCACAGCCCTAACTTCAACTCCAGAAACATTTGTCTCTATTATAAAAGGAATGTCAAAATTTCACAATGCCAACACTGGTGTATTCATCAAGGCTACTTTGAGCTATTCAAAAGTAGTTTGAGCTTCATCATTCCATAGAAAAGCTTCCTTTTTAAATAAATTAATAAGGGAAGCAGCACTAGTATTATAACCCCGAATAAACTTTCCATAATACCTTAACAACCCCAAAATCCTCTCAACTATTTTGCATTCATCGAAATAGGCTAATCTCTAATTGCTTACACCTCGGACTCATCCAGTTGAACACCCTCTTGAGATACTACATCCCCCAAATATTCAATAGAAGTCTTGCCAAAAGAGCATTTGGACTTCTTCACATAAAACTTTCGATCTTGCAAAATTTGAAGGACTTTCTGTAAGTGCAAAAGATGATCCTCCCAAGTTTTACTATAAACCAATATGTCATTAAAGAAGATAATCACAAATTTCCTTAGAAAATGATGGAAAATCTTATTTATTATAGCCTAAAAGGTTACAGGTGCATTAGATAAGCCAAAAGGTATTACAAGAAATTCGCAATGACCTTCATGAGTGCAAAAAATAGTTTTGTGTATATCTCTTGGATTCATGCAAATCTAATGATACCATACTCTTAAGTCTAACTTGGAGAATATAGCAACTCCAAAAAATTCATCCAAAAGCTCATCAATAATTGGAATGGGAAATTTATCTAATATTGTCGCCTGGTTGGGTGCTTTATAGTCAATGCAAAAAGGCCAACTCTCATCTTTCTTTTTTACTAACAACACGGGTGATGAAAAAGGGCTTACACTAGGCTAAATAATGCCTAATTCAAACATCTCCCCAACTAATTTTTCAATCTCAAATTTTTTTAAATGTAAGTATCTGTAAGGATGAACATTGATTGGAGAAGACTCATCCTTTAAGTTTATGTGATGTTGAACATCATGCAAAAGTGGCAAAGATGAAGGATTTGCAAATACCTCCAGAAAGCTACCTAATAAAGCTTCAATGTCCTTATTGTTAGTAGTATTAATGGAGGAATCTCCATTCTAAGCCACTAAGTGACAAAATAACACGATATTATCTACAACAACTAATTTGTTCAACTGTCTAGATGAAATAGGTTTCAGACTTACCTTTTCTCTAGTCAACTAAATCCTATTACCCTTAATGTAAGTGAGTGCACAATGGTCTACCAAAATTGGACCTAATGTTTTCAACCATTGTACTCCCAACACAATATCAACCCCTTACAATGGTAATAGGAAATAGTCTAAGTGAAATACATGTTGCTGTTAAACTCAAATGTTCAACAACATTAGGTTGAATGAAATTGTGTACTCCCAGAATCAATCGATAAAGTAACTTGCTTACCTTTATAAAACCTTGTAAGGGAAAAGTTTTGGGTGCAAATACACCGGTCATCACATGATAGCTTATTTCAACCTCATTATCACCACTGCTTGAAATAAGTTGTTCTGACTCCATTAGCTCTTCATCATTCTATTCATCTCCACATCTACACTATCCTCACTCACTAACAACAAGAACTTTTCCTTACAAACATGTCCTTTATGAAACTTTTCATCACAATTGTAATAGAGACCTTTCTTACGTCTAGTTAATAAATTTGAGGTTGACATTTTATGAATTGGTAAAGTAGACGATGGTTTGGTAATGTTTGATTGTGAAGAAGAAATGTTACTAGTACTTGAGTTTGGAAACTTAGGTAAGTTAGGTAATAATGGTAGGTTGGTCTGTTTGTTTGTTTGTAGTTGATTTTTTTAGGAAGAAGTGTAAGTAATGGGATTGGAAGGAAACAATTTATAAGAAAAGCGAGTGTCCTTAGAAAATGTGGAAAAGGTTTTCATGTGTCTAAATTTTTCTTCTTGAATTCTAGTCAAACTCATAACTTCCATTAAAGTGGCAATCGGTTTCGACTGTAATTCTTGTTGTAAGACTAATTGGAGACTAAAAATGAAACAACTCTTAAGTAAGCTATCTGACATGTTTGTAACTTGATTGCAAAGTTCCTCAAATTCATTAATGTAATCATCTACTGATCCTTTCTGAACAAGTCTCATCAATTTGCCCTGATAGTCCTCAAATTGTAAAAGTCCAGATCTCAACTTTAATGCATCTATGAATTGAGGCTAATCTTAAATCATCTTATTGTTATGCATCCACAAATACCACTGAGCTACATAAGATTCTAATGCAAATAAAGCAATTTGCAATCTATCTTCTACAAGAATATTATAGGATTTGAAAAATTGATTTGCTTTAAAGATCCAATTTGTAAGATCACCCCCATTAAATTTAGGCAACTCCAATCTAATCTGCCTAGCATAAGAAGTATTATTATCTTGTAATGCTGGTGGGAAAGATGATGAAGTAAAACTTACTTGAGGAATCTAATTTCCCATAACTTGTTTGCTTTTGTTAATAGAAGTTGTTAAATTTTGTAATTGCATAATGACATTCTTGAGCTGATCATTTAATTCATCTCTAATGCCATACATATCTACAGCTAACTTCTCTAATTCATGCTTATTACTATCTACTTATTCTTGTAATTGAGACAATGCTCTCATGTTATTTGCCATATTAAAGAAGACAATGAAAGTACTAAAATGTTACTATTGTAGCCTAGGCTTACTTAAAATCCAATTCTTAAACAACAATGCTTGGGGACTTAAACCTCTAATTAGGATTTCATTAAACAAAATGAGATTTTTTTTCTCTCTCTTCACTTCTTGACCCTTCCAAGGTATAGATACTCTCTCTCTCTCTCTCTCTCTCTCTCTCTTTTTCTTTTCTCGTATTTCTACGATCTAAATTAGGGTTTTCAGTTGAACTTGATTATTGAGGTTTCTGTTATCAAAATTTACATATCAATATTCTATGTTAAACGATCTATCTATTTATACCACTTTTCTAAGTGTGTTTATTTGGTTACGAGGTGCAATGGAATTAAGGTTTCTACTATCTCTAATGTTTGAGTCTTAGAGCAACTCCAAGAAAGAAGAAGGTAGAAGATGAAAGTTCTAAAATGGATATTCGATACCCTTTTCATTCTATTGTTTCTCTTTTTATATCGTTCCTTATATTGTAACAAGATTGTTTTGCAATTTCAACTATTAACCGTGTTAACTATGCTATGAATGCATGCTATATGAATTCCTACTGTGATGGTGTATGATGTCTATTGTGATGTGATAATATCTCTACATTATGTGTTAATACAGTATGCCTAAGTTGCTTTACAGTAAGCTTAAGTCTTCATGTGATTATACACAGTCTTCCAAATATTTTAGTCTCTAGATATTCCTTGCAACTCTAATCATAATAGAGTGCCTTCCTGTATTCCCATAGGTCTCTATATGTTTGGGAGGCTCAACTATCTCAACTGGTTTTAATCTACCGTAGTCATCACTAGGAGAACAACATCAACGGTTGATCAGTTCGCTTATGGTAAGCCAAACCTGCCTTCAGAGAATTTGCTACCTACGAGTAAACTATTTGTTGAAGCCACTCATTTCACTTTACACTCAAGTTGAACACCCCCACTGGCCTTCAAACTTAAGGATCGTGATACTAGCGTGCCTAGGCTTTGCATGCTCTTGCTTTTCATGTGCTGTCCATTTATTAGTATGTTAGCTTGCATATCCTGCCATGCTGGGCTTCGATTATAATGTTAGAAATGCCTTTTTGACTTTTCCAGTTATTTGTGGTGATTTACGTTATTATATATTTTTAATTTGTTAGAATTCAAATATTTATCGATGTTTATCATATTACTTCCATGCATTTATATGATAAATTAAAGAGGTTATTATGTTATCAAAAATGAAATAAGGAAAAAATATTTCAATTACGTAAAGCATATAGTATAAACCATATGGCATTTATATAAACAAATACATAGAAATCATTATAACATATATACATATATACGTACATTCATTGTTCATATATATAAATTGTAAGGGATAACACACACACACACATATATATATATATGTTCATATTGTCATATGCATCTATGTATAATACTTATATAATACGTACAAACGATAAGTTCATATATGTAAATGGTTCATCTAAAACATATGTATGCTATATGTACATCAACTTGTAATGCATTCGACATATGCGTACACATAATGTTAATGTGTGAATAACGTGTGTCCATTATACATATATACATATGATATATTCATGTATATGAAAAAAATATATACACATAATATATATACATACATTCATTGTTCTTGTTTGTATATATAAATTACAAGGAGTGGCACATACATATACATATGCACCTATATATGTATATATATTATCTAAAGTGTTTGTATATATGTTATAGTCGTTGTTCGTGTATATATATATTATTAGCTGATAATGTACCCGTGTTGCATGTGTACAAAATAAATACGGTTGTACTGTACAATCAAATATATTATAATATTAATATAAGATATTAATAAATCAGGAAGATAGAAAGATGGGGGTTATAAAGAGAGGAATAGGGTAGTACGAATGTTAGTAGAGAAAGAGAAGGAGAGACTGGGAGAGAAATGTTGGTGTGGTTAATAGCAGGAAAAAGAAAAGTAAGAGAGAGAGTGGAAAAATGGTAGAGAAATGAACGAGAGATAAAGAAGAGAAGTAAGTAAACAAATATATCTATTCTTTATAATTTTAATGGTCTATTTTGTTATTAGTTTTTTTTGTTAAATAATATTAAATAAAAGGCTAAATAGGTAATTTTAGGAGTGATAGTAACTTAAGCCCTAAAGGGTTTTAATAATATAGATATGTACATTAAAGTATTATATAAGTACATATGTATACATATAATACTTTCATATGTGCAAATTGTTTGATATTGTATAATGCATACGTATATATGTACATGCGTTGGTATATGTACTTTGTATATGCAACGTATCTTGTTGTATTGTATTGTTGTATATAGTACATATATATGCTCTATGCGATGTAGTATATAATTTGATATTGTATTTGTATACGTTCACTTATTTAACATTGTTGAAATGTCTTTTCAGTCTTGTTGAATTTTGACTCTTAAGTCAACAAATGATAAACTGAGTATTTTAAAAATTAGAACATTACATTAGATTATAAGACTACAAGTAGTTGAATTAAAAGTTTAGAAAATGATAAATTAAATATTAGAAAATATTAAAATAAACATGAAGAAGAAAATATTAAATACTATATTATTTCATTTTGTACTACTAATTACATTACAAATCAAGGAATGAAAAAAGGAATACAAAACATTAAATACTGAAATAACATTAAAATTAAACATCCATAAAATTCATTAAAGGGTTGGCACAAATAATTGGATGATTGACATCACTAAGGAAAGGGGGAGATTGAGGTTCCAGTTGCAGTTGCGGTCGAGGTTATATATAGTGGAAGTCTTGTCAATCGAAATCTGCTAATTATCGGGCTCGCATCTCTTCAATGTTAGCATGTTGTCTCTTCGTAATAGTATCATAATTTACACCTTAACTTTGCTATTTTTTACAATTTTACACTTAATTAAAGATTTAATTGTTACAATCTATATCTCATTTAACTCCAATTCATAACGTTAATTCATTTAGCATGATAAGCCAATGATCCCTTGGGCCATATGCATTGTTACCCTCAAAGTAGTGGAGTTTCAACAGTCCCGCTATATAAACCATCATACAATAGCAACTGAACTCATTGCTACTATCGTAGATATGATTTACATAAGGTGTCTACGACTTCTCTTTTTAAAGTAAACAGCTCATTCAAGGTTATTGATAAAATTTACATATAGAACTAGAAACTTAAAATCATATTTACATAGATATACTCATATTGTCTTATAATCTTAGAAAATATTTACATACCATAGTAGTCTAATAGGTAAATATTGCTTGACCATCATATTAACCTAAGAGTTAATAAGAAAAACTCTAGAGATTCGATTGATCAGCTAGTTTGATCCTTACTTCTGTAAGGCACTTCAAAAAGAAACTAACTTCGAGATAGTTATAGTACGGTATCTCAGTCAGTACCTGCAAGAAAATTTATAAGAGTATGAACAATTAACAACTCGGTAAGTCAGGATGGAGACTTACGAATACATATCAAACACAAACAAGGTATTTAAGCAATTAATTAAATGCAATGCAACATGCAAATGGGTCCAGTCCATTGTGAAATCAGAGTAATTTCACCTACTCTAATCCGGGTTAGAAGTTTCGATGTTTATGCAATAGCTCACAACCAAACTTAAGTTTGTGTAATGAAGGCACCGCTCCCCCCATGACTATTTTTTAAACCATTACCCCCATTCTTATATTGATCTCTTCTCCTATCACTTAGTTCAGCAAAGGATGACGAAGAGACCATTACGCTATCTAGCACTATCCTTTTCAAATGTGTCGACACTTAATTGGAGAATCTTAGCTGTCTCCTAAAAGGTTGTAATGCATGTTCAATTGGGATATTTAGGTTGATTATAATTAAGTTCAATTTAGAGTATTTAACTAATCTCACACCACTCAATTCACAAGAAACCACCACAATGCGACATCGGTATTCTGCAAGTAATTAAAGACATATAGGCTTATGCGCATATGCACATATGGCTACTTATAAGCACAATCACATACAATCCTAAGCCTCTGAATACTTTAATGTAATACTCCAAAATACAGTGATGTATTGAATCTAACTTATTTGAAATCCTCGATTTGCTCACCCAACTTGTTGTAGGTAAACTCATCTCCTTTTGTCCTATAATATAAATACTTTTTTTAGCATTTATACCCTTATGACATATAAGCTTTCTGGTTCAGTTTTTGACTCGGTTTTTGAATTAACTTTTAATTTAACTTCTGACTACAATTTCTTACGTATAAACCCCAAGTATTTCTTATGAGCCAACTATGTAAAATTCATTTAATTATGTTTAAATATCCTAAATCCTCTATTTGGCTCCTAACCAATATTCTGATCTCTGTGGTACACACTATTCCTAATTTAACTATTAAATTTGCTTCCAATGTAAGAAAAATTTACATTTTTTGTATAATTACTTAAATTTTAGTTGCAAATTAGATTCTTAATATACTCCTCATATTATAATATCATACATTTTTACATAATATTTTCTATCCATTTAATTTCCAATTCTACCCATTCTTCATATATTCATATTCATCACACAATATACATAATACATACATCTAACTCCTCAATTATCACAAATATCATACTATATCACCATTAATTGATTAGTATGCTCATCATAAAAATAATATAGCCTATTTTTTACCTTTACTAGGTCGAAAATGGCCTTTGTCTTATGCAATGCGTAATCTTTCAAGTTAAACCTATTGGAGAGAAGAATGCACTTGATGAGTCAGCTATTATTTAGATCTTTGTCCCTTTACGAGAGTATATGAAGAAAGTAGCAGTTAACAAAATGGTCAGTGTTGACTAATCTCTTACCCATCATACAATGGAGTAGGAAAAGATCTTCTTTGCTGAAAAAGTTCTTGATAAACCATGAGGCAATGGAATTGGTGATCATATGATGCAGAATCTAAACACATTATGGAAGATCTCTAATAGTGAGATGCTTTAAATGCTAAGCCTAGGTTTCGTATGGCATATCTGCTGCTTAAAGATGCGTAGGACGGTGTCCAACATGTCCTATTTTGTTGGCATATGTGCAACATCTACATCGAGCCAAGAGAATAAATCATTAATATAATCTAATGTGATTTAAAGAACTTAGTTGAACATGTAAGTTGTAATGAAGCTAGCATCCTAATTTGTTTTACGCTGGGGCTGGATATCATCATCTAGATAAACTATATTCGAGGTCGCATTTGAGTATAATATGCAAGCTAGATCTACACATGTCCCTTTGTCTAGCTATACCAATCATAGGAAACCTATTGCTTCAAGAGTACCTCAAAAGTCACAAATTTGATTAAGCTCTTACGGGTCATATGATCAGGTATGAAGTACATTACGTATGCAAAATCCATCTATAAAGCATTCTTGCATTTTAGAGGTAAGAAGGTGCTCAGTAGGCCTTGATGGGACCATTGGGAAGTAGAGGTGGAGTAGATGAGCGAGCCTGAGGGTAGTTCCTCCTAGTCTACTCTTATGTTTATGTTTTGGTGGAGCAATTGTTACATGTAAAGTATTAGGGTTTGTGATACAATGTTGTGATGTGTCTTCCATTGTGTAAACTGGAGAAATAAATAGTAAAAAGTACAAATGGATTGGAATTTGGAGATATGAGCCATGATGCTTGGGTAAGAAAAAGTGTAGAGGAAGAGATGGAGATGTGAGGGTGGAATGGCGAATGGGGTTAAACTTTTTCGAATGTTACATGGGCATGTTAATGCCCAACATTCTAATTTTTTTAAACGTTAAGCACCACGTGCCCAGGTTTCATACTAACATTGGCACATTAGTGCCTACCTAGATTTTGAAGAAACATCTATGGGTAAGACGTGCCCACATTACTTCATCCTAATGTAAGCACATCTGGTCCACTTAACTTTTTTTTGTTTTAAATGTAGACTGGGAACCAACATGCCTACATTGTGTTTAACTCTTTAAATGCAAAGGGCATTCATTAGTTTTACTTTTGCACTGCCCTTCGCAGCTACCCTCCCCTCCCCTTTTTTCTAACTTCCAACTCTATTTTCATCTCTATAAACATCTTACGCTCCCCTTCTACTCTCAACTAGGTTTAAAATATAAAATTCCCTAATATTTTACAAGAGGAATAGCTAAAAGAGGAGACCTATTGCGAACCATGACTAAAAACAAACAAAGCCAATTGCTAAATGGGTCTACGCTTGCCGAAAGCTTGAAGGGAAGTGATGGGGAATGTGCAAAAGGGACAAATGCGAATGGAAAGTAAGCAAAAACTTATGAACAGCTCCAATGGATATGACTAACCAATGGAACTTCCGAAGACTTATAGCACAACTTGATATGATGCACGAGATGGTCCGGTGAGGTTACTCGCCACCTAGTCTTACTTAAGGGTTATGATAAAAGTGAAATGAATGTAAACAAAGTAATATTTACGAGAGGAAAATGTCAAGTGTATTAACGTTCAATTTTAATGATTATAGCTATAAATACAAGAGATATTTATACCCAAGAATTTAGGGCAACATGCCTAAAAAGGAAAAGACAAAAAGGGTAAAGACAAAAAGGGTATTACTCTAAAGAAGTAATATACAAAAATACAAAAGAGTAAAAATAAATATTCAAGAAAAGTTATGATTAGTGTAGCAAATTCTACATGTGATCCTGTATACATGGTGATGATACATTAGCGAGGCCGTTAGAGGATGCGGGCAAAAGAGTATAATCAGATTACTACTCTGAGAAGGGGTGACTAAGGATTAACCCGAGGTTGCTTTCTCGGTACCTTGGCAAGGGTGAGGCCAAGTAGATAGTTAGTTCAAACATAAGTTAGTACTCAAGAACGGTCTAGCTGTTATCTTAGCATTCTACAATTTGGTATACTTCAGGGAGATGGGCAGTTATTTAGCTCGACATACAGAGTGACTAGGCAAAGAGATATGCAGCTTCAAGAGGAGTTGGCTGGAGTAGGATGATTCACCTTGCTAGCCCTTCTAGTATTCGAGCTCAGCTACGGGTCAAAGGCCTAGTAGCCTGATTCCTATCATTCTCTCTAGATTAATTTGGATTTAAGATCAAATCCGAATGGTCTCTAGTCAACCCTCTGTCGGGGTAATATGGACTAAGGTCGGTAATATTAAAGGTGTCAAAAACCCCATAGTCCTCGGGTAGCTCTAATCTATATGCATTATCATTGATCTTCTAAAGGATTCTAAAAAGTCCTTCAGCCCATAAGGATAGTTTGTTCATCCTCTTGCTCGGAAACCTCTCTTTGCTTAAGTACAGCTACACCAAATCTCTTGGCTGAGAATGTTTGGCCGTCTTGCCCCTGGTCTTCTCTTACATATGTCTGGTAGCTTAGTCGATATGCCAAGTGACTTTATCATAGATGTACTGAAGAGATTGTGCTTTAGCTCTTGTGTTAGGGTCCTCTTGTGTAAGTATAAGTACAAGGGTGTAATCGAGGGATAACTTAGGATTAAAACCATAGACCACTTTGAAGGGGGTCCCCTTAATGGTGTCGTGCATTATTCAGTTATAAGCGAATTCGGCCACTGGAAAGTAAACGTCCCAATCAGCCAAGTTCTTGCTTACTGTAGCTCGAAGTAGTGATCTCAAAGTGCAATTAATTACCTCTATTTAGCTGTCAGTTTGGAGGTGACAAGAAGTATTGAATAGTAGTTTGGTTCCCATCCAATGCCACAAGGTCCTCTAAAAATGGCTCAAGAACTTTGGGTCTTTGTTGGAGACTATACTCCTTGGCATGCTGTGTAACCGTACAATCTCCTATGAGAAAAGAGAAGCAATAACCGAAGCATTATTAGTCTTAAAATAAGGCACGAAGTGTACCATCTTATTAAACCTATTCACAACAACTATTACGGAATCTTTACCTCAAGCAATTCATGGTAGTCCAAAAACAAAGTCCAAGCTTAATTTGGTCCATGGCTTTGTTGAAATAAGCAAAGGCATTACTTTCCCTTGTTCGGCTCGACACTTAGCTCTCTTGCACACGGTACAACTTTCAACAATTCAATGCATATCTCACCTAATTCTTAGCCAAAAGAATTAACCACTCAGTAATTCATATGTTCTTTTCTCCTTAAAATGTTCAGACAGTCTTCCACTATGGGCTTCCTTGATCAGTAGCTCTTGAAGTGAACAGGTCAGTATACATAATTTCCCTTCTCAAAACAAGTATCCTTCCTTCATATGATACTCGTCCACTATCCTTCCATCGATACAACACGCAAGTATAGGCCTGAAGTGTGGATCCTTAGAATACTGTTCTTTGATACTTATAAACCCAAACAATTTGGTCTGCAGTTCATTCAGAAGTATATGCCTTTTTGAAAGAGCATTTATAACTACGTTGCTCTTTCCTTACTTATATTTTATCACGAAATTGAATCCCTTAAGGAATTTAATCTATCCTGCCTGCCACTTCGACAATTTAATCTGACTTCGGAGATACCTTAAGGACTTATGGTTAGTATAGATGACAAATTCTCTCCATAGTGGATAATGCTGCCATACTTGTAACGTTTAGGTTAACGCCAAGAGTTCTTTGTCATACACAGAGTAATTTAGTTGAGGTCCTCTCACTCAGCCAATATAGCTCGAAAAGGATTAAAGAAGAAATAGCAACAGATCTGGAAACGAACAGGAATGGGTATTCAAGGAAAATGGGTATGAAAGACAGGAAGGGTTTTGATAGTGAATGTGGATGGATATAACTTACCAAGACACAAACACAATAAGGGGGTTGAGCTCAAAATAGAGTTCAATACAACTCACAAACACTAAATGTTGCTTAGGGTTCAAAATGAAGGTTAGATATGACTCACTAACCGATTCAAATGAAAGGGGTTCACCACAATCCTAAGAACAAGAGAGAGATTAAAGAGAGTAATCGATACTCAATAATTTGACAAACGTAAGCTCTACTAGCTTAGGTACAGCTTTACTCGAAAGAGGAAAGTTTTACTCTCTAAATATTCTTCTATATACGATTATATCTATATGTATCTCTCTATCTCTGTTAGTATAAATGTTGTTATTTGTAGCAAGTCCTAAACCCTAATGGCAAAACTGTAAATAAAGTACAAGGCCTTAAACCTTAAAGAATCGGGCCTATAGATAAAATAAAGAGAAAACATGTACAAGAATACAAAACTGTGCGTTTTACAGAACTCGGTATGTCCTAGGAGGAGTAGTATCTAAACTGGATGGGGTCGGTAATTGGATGTACGGGTTCAAGAAGGGGTCCTTGACGTCTCGCGTGGCTTGGCCGAGACACCAGAGAGGTTGATCCATAATTGCCAGGTTCTAAAATTAGTCGGTGCTAGTCTCTCAGGGTCATGCCGAGTGGTTCTTTGGTCCCGAGTCCTCGGCTGTGTAATCTCTTGTCTTCTCGATAGACCATAAGCTTGTTGCTAAGTGGCTCCTTTTCTTCTCCTTGACCTTTTGTCATTTGCTCGACCTTAGCAAAAGCTGTTTGGCCTCAGCCTTAGCCTTAAACTATTTGGCCTTAAGTTAGAATAGGTCGGCATCTTCTTCTGGAAGGTCAACATCGACTTTGGAGGTCGACTTCGGCTTGAAAGTAGTCGGAGGTTGATTCCCATCATAGCTTGTACGACTTTGGGTATGCAATGGTTAAGAATTTTAACCTCATAATCAAATCGGTCGATGCCATATTGGTACAACTTCCACTATCAATAATTAATGCACTCACCTAATTATTTACTCTATAGGTGGTATGAAATAAGTTCTCCTTCTACTCTTACTCTTGCGAAGGTTCGATGTTCATTGCGTGTTGGACAACTAAAGCTAACCAGTCTAAGTCCTCGGTGAACACATCCTCTTCAATCGGTTCTTTCTTAGCAGCTTCTTTCTCGGCAGTATTCTCCTCCTCTTCAAGTTCCTCATTAGTACTTTCTACCTCTAGTTTCGGGACATCTCTCTTGATGACCATTGTCCTTCAGTTCGGGCACTGAGCAGCTACATGTCTAAATCCTTGACACTTGAAGCATTTAATTTGGCTCGTCTTCCTATCAGATCCCTACCCTTTCTCATAAGTTCGAATTGGAACGTCATTGTCAAGTCGGCTTTTCAGCTCGACCCGAACATCCACCTTTTGGCTCAGCTCGATACTTGACTAAGCTCAGTAACTTCCCTGTCCGGATTGACTAGTCAGCATTTTGGTTGGTATTTAGCTTCTTCTCTGCCTCTCTACTCATTGGGCTATTCTAATGGCTTTATCTATTGTGGTAAAGCTTTGGAGCTCTACACTGACTCAAATGTCACTTCTCAACCCAGTAAAGAACCAAAAGATTATCCATGCTAGTAGTTCCTCTAATTTACATAGGATCATTAACATTTAGAATTCCTAGACATA
Source organism: Lumnitzera littorea (assembly GCA_024138015.1). NCBI lineage: Eukaryota > Viridiplantae > Streptophyta > Magnoliopsida > Myrtales > Combretaceae > Lumnitzera > Lumnitzera littorea. The sequence continues at coordinate 304,158 of JAMXBB010000012.1, read as the reverse complement.
CTCGTCAACTGTTCAGCTTCCTTGTCTTAGCTCCTGAAGTCGAGTAAAAGTGTCTTATAGATAAGTTTCCAGTGCAAATCTATTTCACAGTATTCTTTTCATTTCAGGCCAAGTATTAATCTTTCGGTAGCTTTCTTGCCTCTTCGTAGCCTAGAAATTCTTTCACTACATGGCGATATATCTAGAGAACTCAACATAGCAGTTCTCACTTTTCCGTCATCTTCGTACTGATAATAGTAAAAAAAACACTCCACTTTCTCTTCCCACTTAAATATTCATCAGCACTCCCAGATCCATTGAAGCTTAGAATCTGAAGCTTCACATGGTTAGATGATCTAGGGACTCGAGCTCACTCTTTTTCAAAATACTCTTTCTCATCCTCCTCATCCAGTTCTCTTAAGTCTATCCTTCGTCTTACTTGTCCGCCTACTCTTCTATCGAGCTGGTTTCTAACCTCTAATAGCTTGAGTAGCTTGTAGGGTGTTTTGGGCAACTTCAGAGGTCAATAAGCCAACGCGTAAATAACTCGGGTTAAATCTACTAAGAGGTTAGCCACCTAGTTAAGTCTTTTGTCAGTGCTCCTAGGGGTTCCTTGAGCTTATCGGCCATGATGGACAACTCCATTGTTGTCATCTCCAACACTAATGTTTACACTTAGATCCATCATTTCTCTAAACCGAAAACTAAACAACCAGCAAATACAGTAGCTAAGATGAACACAGTAACTTGCTCTGTTCCATACATACAAAATAAAGTATAAACAAAATTTCGAAAACAAACTACAACTTAAACAAAACCTCTACTTTGATACCAAAATGTTGCGAATTGTAACCAAGAACAGACAAAGCCAATCGCTGAATGGGTTTAAGCTTGCTAAAAGCTTGAAGGGAAGTGATGGGGAATGTGCGAAAGGCACAAATGCAAATGAAAAGTAAGCAAAGACCCACGAATAGCTCCAATAGATATAACGTATCAATGGAACTTTCAAGGACTCACAGTATAACTCAATATGATGCACAAGATGGTCCGGTGAGGTTACTCACTACTTAGTCTTGCTTAAGGGTTAGGATAAGAGTGAAATGAATGTAAATAAAGGTTACTCGCCACTTAGCCTTGCTTAAAGATTAAGACAAGAGTGAAATGAATGTAAACAAAGTAATGTTTACGAGAGGAAAATGTCAAGTGTATTAATGTTCAATTCTGATGATTACAGCTACAAATATAAAGGGTATTTATACCCGAGAATTTAGGGCAATATGCCTAAAAAGGAAAAGACAAAAAGGATATTACCCTAAAGAAGTAATGTATAAAAATACAAAAGAGTAAAAATGAATATTCAAGAAAGGTAACAATTAGTGTGGCAGATTCTATACATAGTCCTATATACGTAGCAACAATACATTAGTTAGGCTATTGGAGGATGCAGGCAAAAGAATATGTTTAGATTGCTGGTCCGAGTAGGGGTGATTAAGGATTGGCCTAAGGTCGCTTTCTTGGTACCTTGGCAAAGGGGAAGCTGAGTAGTTGGTTAGCTTAAACGTGAGTGAGTACTTGAGAATGACCTAGTTATTATCTCGGCAATCCATAATTTGGTATACTTCAAAGAGATGGGCAGTCATTCGGCTTAGCATATAGTGTGACTTGGTAAAGAGATACTTAGCTTCAATAGGAGTTGGCTAGAGCAGGAGGATCCGCCTTGCTAGCCCTTGAGCTCGGCTATGGGTCAAAGGCTCAGTAGCCTGATTCCTATTAAGACCAATCAAACAATCCCCATATGAATGAGTTCAACAACTCTTGGGTCCTTGCTGATCCGTATGGTGAATAGTTGTACTTCGCTTATCTTAATCAAGGATTTATAAACATAATGAATCAATTCGAGAACCCTGAGTTCTCTTTGAATATAGCTAGGGTACCTAAGAATCACCCATAACCATATAATGTATTTGGAGGACAATACCAATACATCAGATCTAGCACTTAATTAAATGCTTCACAAAACACATGACTGGCTTTTGTGATAAGCAGCAATCTTAGTCAAGTATGTTTATTCTATAACTATAAGTTAAGCATTTTCTTCAAGTTTATAATGTTAGTAAGTGGAGCAAAAAACGATATGTAACTGCAATTTTGTAATTTTGGCCAGGGCTCACTTCCTCCACTACTGCTAACACAATAAGCAATATAGAGTCTATTTTCCATCGAACCTAAATCGTTAAGCAAGAGTGGAAGATGTAGATAGTGAACCACTCCATGCTAATTCTAGAAACTTAATTTTTGCTCTCTTTATTTTTTATTTTAATTATTTTATTTTTCTTTCTTTTCTCAATAGGCCCTAAATTAAGAAAAACCCAAAAAATAGGAAATTAAAAAAAATCCAAAAAAATTAAGAAATTTAGAAAAATACAAAAAAAATTCAAAAATAAGAAAAAGCATAAGAAATAAAAAAAATTTAAGAAGTTTAGAAAATAAGAAAATTTGAAAAAATTTAGAAAATTGAAAAATTGAAAAAAATTAATTAAATAAAAGATTTTAGAAAATAACATTTTTTTTTGTAGATTTTTTTTAATTTTGAAATAAGTTTAGAAGTTAAACTATTGGACTTGAGCTTAAATTTGAATCTAGTTTAAGCTGACTTAATCCATGTGAGTAATTTAATTGCATATATAAATAAGGCATAGGCTAATATCTTAACGAATAAACACTTGGACTTGGATTGGGTATTAAGCTTGAGGTTTTGAGTTTGAATCATAGAGGAGGCATATAAAGTTTTTTATTTTTCATCACATCAAGAATTGTCACGTGTTAGGATCTCATTACGCAATGTATCCTAACACGTGACAATGTTGGGTTGGATGACCTTGCTGGCGTAGCACCACGTGGCATGCCATGTATAAGACTCATATTCAGTTATTCGGAGTTCAGTTGTATAATTTAGGGCGATGGAGTAAATTGTTCGATTTAGCCCAAATTTTACTATAAAGTTAGAAATATTAGTAAAAATAATTTCGTAAGTTCGAATTTAAGAAAATAAGTAATAAAATAAAAGAATATAAAATTTCTAAATTTTAAGTATATTATTCGTTATTTATCGAAAATGCGTAAAATGCATGCCGATAATTAACGAATTGCTAGAGATAAATTATATGTATACTAAAAATCATGAAATAACTTAAATAATATTTAGGAATATTTATTTATACCATATATGTATTTATATGTAGGTAGAAATACGCATAATTACTTAAAATATGCAAAATATGCTAAAATAAGGTTAATTAATTAAAGAAAATTCATAATTAATTAAGGAAAAATCAAGAAAAACGAGGAAGCATCCAAAATTGAGGCGTGGCAGCTTGGAATTGAACAAATAAAAGCAATCGATTAAATTAAGACAAGCAAAAAGTGAAAAATGGAAAATGATAAGCCATTGTCTTATTAAATTAAATGCAATAAAATTACTTTATAGCTCTATAAATAGCAAAAAAAAATTATAGGAGCTCATTTGGTCAGTTTGGAGTTGAAAAAAAATTGATAACACCAAAATTTGAGAGAAAATTTAGGTTTTTACAAAAAATTGAAAAATCTGTACAATTAGAACATTTATACCGAACTAACAGATCACCACCACCTGGAACCACACCACCACCACCACCACCCTACTCCAAAACCAACGCCTAGCCTTGCTAACAAAGCCTTGGTGGCCGGAGCAACCAATGTCAGTAAGTTTCAATTTCTACCCGATTTTGCTTAAATTATTAAAAATCTTTGTAAAATTATGAATTTTGTTATTCTGGGATATTTTAAAATTTAGATTTAGGGAAAATTTTTATTTTGGATGAAAATATATCCCGTAATATATGGTCCTTAAGAAATCTCACAAACTCAAGCTTGCTTCGATTTAGAAGTAAATGACTTTAAGAGTGTAGTTTTGAGCCCAAACTTTTCGTATATGCTACTTAAAAGTTATATAACATTGCTATGAAGCCCTTTTTCAAAAATTGATTATCGAAATTTTTAAATAATTTTTAGGCCTTAAAATGATGCATAAAATGGATAATTTAAGGTTAATTAAGTAATTAAATAGGTAATTACTGATTTAATACACAATTATATGTTTTAAGATATTAAAATCTGATGGAGTATACTATTTGTAGCATTTGGAGAGTTAGATGTAACTATTAGGATATTATGTAGTAAATATGTAATAGGTAAAAATGATAAATTTTAAGTTAATTTGGTAATTTCAGGTAATTAGGTCCAAATTTTAATTTAGGATGAATTTACATATTTAGAATGTTATTTGATGTTGGAAGATGATATTTGAAGTGATGGGAATATTAGATATGTACGTTATGTACACATTAGGTGATAATGTGTAATATGTAAGTATGAGAAATTAATAATTAGGAAAATATTGGTTAAAATTGATATTATGATAATAATAGGAATATATAATAAATTTGATAGGAAACTTAAATTAGGGTAATTATATGAAGAATATAAGATTTTCTCATAACGATAGTGAATTTGGTAATTAAATTAGGATTTGAATGTACCGCACAAATTAGAACATTAGTTAGAAACTAAAAACGATATTTAGAATATCTAAAGATAATGTGATTAATTTCATATTATGGGTCGAAATGATTTCTTAGGGTATACGTGTAAATCTTTAACAAAAAAAAAACTAAGTTAAAAACCTAATTTAAAAATCGATGCAAAAATTGAAACAGAACTTAATATGATTTAAGAGGAATTGTAAAAGACTTAAAAACCTAAATAATTAGGTATATTAAACCCTAAACAAAAGATAACAATAAGCATTATAGGATAAAACCAACCTATAATAGTTATATGGAAAATTGAAACCACGTATGTATTATAGAGATGATTAATGATAGCTTGAGCGAGTCGGACCTTGAGTGAGTAAGCGAGGAGTTCAAGTAAGTTGAAATTAATACAGTGTTGTATTTTGGAGGGTTGAAATTGTATTTGATTATGCTTGTTATAAGTTGATAATATGATTTTGATTTGCTGCTTGGCTTATATTGTATGATTTGTATGAAATGATTGATCATCATAAACTGGACCTAATCAAATATATGACTTTTAAACATAAATCGGACCTGCAAAGCAAACTATTACGGGAAACCTAAGATTCTCCAGCCAAATATTGACCCATTCGATAGGGATAGCGCCAGATGGTATAATTGGTCCCTTCTTTATCCTTAGTTGAACTAAGTGATAAGTGAGGAGGTCATGGCAAAGGTAAAGTCAATGGTTTGAAAGTAGTTGCAAGAGGAGCGGTGTCTCCATTGCACAAGCTTGGGTTTGGTTGTGAGCTATTGCATTAATGGCAACTCCTCAACCTGGATAAGAGCGAACGCAATTTCTCTAATGTCATAACGAGCTAGACAATGTCGTACGATAACATTTGCTTGAACATGCATTGCACCTAATAATTTGGTTGATAACCTTGTTTATGTTTATGGTATAATTTTAAGTTTTCGTCTTAAATTATTGAGCTGTGGTTACTCACATACCTATAAATGTTATTGCAGGTGTTAGCTGGGAAGCGGCTTATATTAACCTTAAAACTAGCAACTGCGGGATCCTAGGGAGTAAGGATGTAAATCGAAGATCAAATACACTTTCTAGTTAGATTTATTTTAAAGCTTTTAGCATTAGTTTACAAATTACTCAATTAAATTGTGACTAAATTGCAAGATCTTGTAAGATACTCAAATTATTTTAATGCAAGTATGTACTTTTCTTAAGTTCATAAGTGAATAGCTCATTTAAATTATGAACTGTTTACTTTAAAGCGGGTTAGTCATAAACGTCTTGTGTAAATCAAGTCTAAAATAGTGGTTATATAGCCAGCTTTTATTTTAGAATGGTTTGCACGGTAGAACTATTATGATTCTATTACTTTAAGGCATAACACTACGTCAATTGCCACGTGGTATGTGGCAGGTCGGATTCACTAACGTGGCGCCACGTAAGCCCCTTTTTCTTTACCTTTCCTTCTCTTTCCCCCTCCTTCCCTTGTTTTCTCCAGATTTGCCGCACTTTCCTCATCGGGCAACTACCTTTGACTCGATTTTTTAATCGCTATTCGTTGCAATTTTGCCAAATCAATAGCAAAATTGCAAACTAGACATAGCTTACTGTGAATTGGCATAAAAAAAAAGTCTAGATTTAGTCAAAAACCTATTTAAATCAAACTTTGAAAATTGAAAAAAGCTTAAATCTCAGCATTTTCATTAACTTCAATTTTGACTTTCCTTAATTTCTGGATTGTTTTCGAGTATATAAAGGGTGTTGGGGAGTTCATAGGAGCAAAGATAACTACACACAAGTTTCAGAATCAACTCCCAAGCTCTCTCTCTCTCTCTCTCTTGTGGCCCCTTTCTCTCTTTAACTCACACTCTCTCTCTTCGAATCTTTCTCTATCAAACTCTCCACCACGACCCAACACCATGGCCGTAACCTCCATACTCTAAACGTCCCATTCCAACCCCTTTCAACCACTATTGTACCCCTTAGTTGCCTCACCGAACCACCAATCCGCAACCTTAACCACCACAACTTACCCCACTCAAACCACCATCTTTGGCCCTCTTCAACCCAAACCAACACCACTACAAAACTCCCCACGCACTTTAACCCTAGACCCATTACCCTACTCGCGCCCAATAACCTTCGACGACACCACCCAAGCACTGCCGTAACCACTACCTCGTACTATCTAATCACCACAGTACTCAACTTACCCCCTCCCCGCC
>JAMXBB010000012.1:124005-297227 GCA_024138015.1 Lumnitzera littorea | reverse complement strand
TTTGGTTCATTTAAGAAAATTTATAAAAAAAGGTCCTAAATTAGATTTTATTTTTAGAAATTCTAAATGAACCTAATTTCGAAAATAGTTGATTTATTTTTATTTCATTTTTAGAAAATCAATTTTTCTAAGTGACAAAACAATTTTATTCCCTATCCTACTGATTTTATTTTAATTTTACTATATCATCTTATTTATTTATTTATTACTTATTATATTTTATCTATTTTATTAAACTAAAAATAAAATAAAATTAAAAAATTAAAATAAATTTACTTTTTTTTTCATTTTTTCCTTTTTTCTTCTTTTTCTTTTTCTCTTCTATTATTATTACATTTACGATAAATAAATAAAAAAAATAAAAGAACAAAAAAAAACGACTAAATAATCTAAAATTAAAATTAAAATATTAAAAAAAAAGAGAAAAAAAAAACTTTAGATAAGTTGGGTGCGTAGGTTGGACCTAGAGCGGGTCGGTTGGGTCAAATTATAGGTCGTCGGGTCGGGTTCTACTGTCTTCAACAGAAGTAGCAACTTGGGCCGATTTAGTACGATTTGGGTCGAGTTTTTTTGTGGGTGATGATAGATTGGTATATTAGGGATTGGACTTGGNAAGAAAAAGAAGAAAAAAGGAAAAAATGAAAAAAAAAGTAAATTTATTTTAATTTTTTAATTTTATTTTATTTTTAGTTTAATAAAATAGATAAAATATAATAAGTAATAAATAAATAAATAAGATGATATAGTAAAATTAAAATAAAATCAGTAGGATAGGGAATAAAATTGTTTTGTCACTTAGAAAAATTGATTTTCTAAAAATGAAATAAAAATAAATCAACTATTTTCGAAATTAGGTTCATTTAGAATTTCTAAAAATAAAATCTAATTTAGGACCTTTTTTTATAAATTTTCTTAAATGAACCAAAATTGGATAAAAAACGTAAACTCGATCATTTTTAAGAATTAAAACAAAGCTAATCCACTAAAATTTTATAAAAAAAAAACTATGTACATTTGATTCCAAATAACGAGTACGTAGGCACCTAAGGGGCGACAATAAAAATGAAAAAAACCTAATTTCCCTATTTCCTTAGTTTAGATTATTTTGTTTATCCAATTATAGTAACCAATAACAAAGTTCTATCTTTCAAAATTTAAAGGTGATTTTTTAGTTTAATTCTAATTTTTGGAAGTTAATGGTACCTGTAAGGGTTTAAAATTCTAACCTTTGGACCTAAATCTCTGGTTTTAAAAAACAGTTTTGTAAAATTGGTTTTAATTGTTAGACTAGTGGCTAAGTTATAATTAATCCACCCGATTGATTATAACTTAACTATTTTTCCTAACCCCAGTCAATTAGTGACTCCGAAATTATTTTCAACACAAAAAAAAAAACAGTTTTCTTTAAACCTTAGTCAAGGATTGGTATTAAATAGATAGAGTTTAGTACCAATTGATTTAAAGAAAGCCTATTTTATAAAAGAATTGAAAGGGTGAAAAACCAGGCTTAACACTAATAATACTTCTAATCCTTTTAGATGGTAAATCCGCTTATTGCTTGACTTATAAGAAGGATCTATCATGTAAATCTAGATATGGTACATGTCACTTAAGGTGATATCTTGAAATGCATTAAAAAAGTAATCAAGTCCTGGTGAGGGTCAATGAAAACCTCAATGAGACAACATGTGGTATGAGCAACCCTTCTGATTTTGTTTTTTGTGACAAGAAAGCACAAGAACATCATGTGTAAATGATGGCTCTATTGGGGATATCTTTCCACGTCGCAGTAGATCCTCATTTTAGAAAGTAAGCAACAAATAAGTTACTAACTCAATACCAATATGCAGGTCGACATACCTTAAAAAAGAAACAATTACAATTTTCAACGAAAAACGTCAAGCTTTAGTGGAAGAACTATTGAGCCTATCATGTAGGTGTGTAATTTACTCGTTTTAATTCATTACCTTCATTTGCATGTTTCAATTTTGGTTTTAACATATAATTGTCGTGAATTTATCCTATCTTTTTGTAGCCTCTCTTTTACATCTAATGTTTGAAAGTAACTAGTAACCACTTTCAATGATAACTAAATTTATGTTACTGCGCATTGGATCGATAGTGAATAGTTGCTATAAAAAAGGATGCTAGCATTTATTTTCTTCCCTTAATCACACACAAGTCAGGCAATCACCTCTAACCTTATTAACATCGCCTATACGTACAATATCTAAAGAGTGTTTAGCATTAACTTCAATAATATCACTAAAAACACGGCTGTAGTCCTACTATTGAATACTACAATTGATCTAATCCATGATGGAAACTTTTTCCACATCCGTTGTGTTTACCATGTCTTTAAGTTGGTAGTGAATGCTAGTCTTAAAGGTTGTAGTTTATGATGTGAACAAAAGCCAAGGATTGATAAAGCTGGTTACAGGGATGAGTCCAAACTTACAGAAAGCTAGAAAAGGTGATGGAAATGCACAAAAACAACAGAAAAAGTAAAATAAGCAAACCCACAAACAACTCCAAGGATATGACATACTAGGGAACTTCCGAGGACTTACGGTACAACTCGATATAATGCATGAGACAGTTTGATAAAGGTACTTACCACCTAGTCTTAATTAAAGGCTACGATAAGATTAAACTAAGTAAATAAGCTATGAGTGAATTCACGAAAAGAAGAATATTCAATATTAGATATAAGATGATAATAATGTGATTGTGGCTATACATACAGTGGGCATTTATACTCGAAAAACTAGGACAACCTACCTAAAATAAAAAAGACTAAAAAGGGTATTATTTAAAAATAAAGTAATATATAAGGAATAGTAGGGGTTCAATTGAAAATACAACAAAAATGAGTATTTTGTAGGGAGGATTCTATCATATGCTTGTACGAACATATGGCTTTTTGTGGATAGGTGACTTTTTAGTAAAAAAGACAAACTGTACTTTCAAGTTGGTGATTATCGAGCCAAGGTGCCAAGTAGGGGTAGTGGGTTAATTGTACTGAGCTAAGCAAATAATTCTTCTAAGGTGAATTTGCCTTGAACGTATTCAGTGTAGCTTGGGTTTAGGTCGATTGGGTTGGTGGTCAAATAGGCCTAGTTGATATTCAAGTGTAGTTTGGGTCAATAACTAGAGACAAATGATGAGTGTGAGAGGGTTCAACTTGGCCAAGGCATTAGGTTGGAAGACTGTAGTAGCTCGGACTTCTCGATGGTAGGTCTTAAGGAAAGAATTTGCCTGTCCATGCTTTCCAGCCTTCATGCTCAAGCTCGGGTTAAGGGTTTAGTGGTTTGATTCCTATCAGGTTTGTCCCCTAATATTGTAAAGATCTGATGTATTGTCAATGCTATACATGCTTCTAAAGGGAAGCTTGTCGAGTTTTATTACGTCTGTAAGGGCAACGACACGAACAAGGATGAGAGAATTCCACTTCTCGACTATGCAATGTAAACACCTCATTTTTACCCCTCTTTTTTTATTTTTCAAAATTTTTAGAGTAGGTTATAGGGTCCTAAATTAGGAAAAATACAAAAAAAAAATAAGAAATCAAAGAAAAACCTAAAAATAAGAGATTTAGAAAAAATGCAAAAAAAATATAAAAATAAGAAAACCTAAAAATTTGAAATATAAGGAAGAATATCAAAAAATAGAAAAAAAAAATGGAGGATCTAGAAAATAATAATTTAGATAGAATAGTCTTTAATTTATATATAAAAAAAAAAAGACCGTTGGGCCTAGGCTTAGATTAAAATATAGCTCAAGTTGATCTAAGCCATATAGATAAGGCACAAGCAAACAGCTTGATGGTAATATGCATACATAAATAGCCAAGAGACCCAAGTTCAAATCTCACTAGGTACAAAAGAGCCTTTTTCTTTTTGAAAAAAAAAAAAAAGCATAGTTGCATTTAGGATACGGTTTCTTTTTAGTGTTTAATTGTAAGTATTTAATTTTATTTTTAAAAAAGAAAAGAAAAAAAAAAAAGAATATTCAATGCGGACCAAAAACTAGTTTATAATTTTTGTAAACAGGGTAAAGCCCTAATTGGGAATAGGGGCTCGTCTAGCACCCCTTTTTATTTCGAGTCACGCGCATAGCATGTGCCTTGCACGTAACCAGTGCCCCTCCTTCTTCTTCACAGTTTTTTCTAGAATTCTAATTTATTTCCCTTTCTCGTGTACTTCGTTTGGAGTCATTTTTTTACCCCATTTACTATACGATTTCACCAAATCGTGTAGTCCACTTAGCATAATATGAATTGAGACTCATTTTTCATCCAAATTTAGTATTAATTTGGCCCTAAAATTGAGAAAAAATAAAAAAATCCGGCATTCCCATTCATGGCTGATTTCTCCATTAATGATATTTCCAAGCTTGTTCATGCTATGTTTAGTATAAATAGAGATCGGGAAATACACAAGGACATGCAACACAAGCTTAGAAATGCTTTAAGTAAGCAAATAAAAGCTTTCTCTCTTTAGCTTGATCCCTTTTTCTCTCTAGGATAGCTACCTCTACAACAGTTTTTAGCAAAAACCACCACCACCATTGGAATCCTCGTATCCAAAAACCTTAGGTAAGACACGCTAATTCGGATTTTCAAGTCGTATGAGTTGATCGGAGCTGACCAAAGTCGACTGGAGTCGATCAAAGTCAACCGAGCTGAACTTAGCCATTTGAGCCAACCAAGCCAACCCAGAGCCAATCCGAGCCTGACACGGTCTACAAATTTTTTTTTTCATTTTTTATTGTTATTATTATTTATCCTTTTATCCATGTACTTGTAAACATTAAAAAGAGAGAGAGAGAAGAAAAACAAGAAAAAGAAAAGAAAAAAAAAGAGGGAATTTTTTATTTACTTATAGAAATAGATAAATAAAGAAATAAATCAATAAGGTAACAAAAACAAATAAATAAGTTAGTGAATAAATGAATTCATCTTATGACTTAGAAAAAATCAGGTTTTCCAAAAATAAAAATAAATAGACCTTTTTCCCAAATTAAGACTATTTTTGAGTTTTCGAAAATAAAACACCAATTAGGACTGTTTAGGAAAATTTCCTTAAATAAATCAAACTGAGTAAAAACGTAAACTCAACCTTTTTTGAAATTAAAATCAATTGACCTACTGAAGTTTTATAAAAAAAGAACTACATAGTCTGATCTCAAATAACGAGTACATAAGCACCTATAAGGCGACTAGTAAAAAAAAAAAGAAAAAAGAAAAACTAATTTTCCTTTTTTTAGTCTAGATTACTTAAGTTATCCAATTAGAGTAATTAATGATTAAGTTTTGTCTTATGAAATTAAAAGGTAATTTTTAAGGTTAATATTAAATTTGGAAAGTTAATGATACCTGTAATGGTTTAAAAAACCTAACCCTTGAATCTAGACCTTTAGTCTTAAAACCATTTTCAAAATCGGTTTTTATCGAAAAACTAGTTGCTAAGTTATAACCAATTCACCCAATTGATTATAACTTAACTCTTTTTGCCTGACTCCGGTCAAGTGGCAACTCTAATACATTTTTAAATTGAGAATCAGTTTTTTTTAAACCCTAGTCGAAGGTTAGTATTAAAGAAGACTTAATTAAAAAAAAAAATGGAAGGTGAAAGAACTAAGTTTGACAACTTGCCGACTTTACTAGGGACAGTCAAGAGGGTTAGACATTCAACTTTCCAAAATTAAAATTGACCTTTAAAAATCACCTTAAATATAATTTATTTACTTACTCGTTCTTTGCCATTTGTATCATAATTGTGCTAACATTTTTTGCAAGTTTAGTTTTATTTATTTAAACCATTTGGTGAGAGGGATTAAATTTTCCATAAATGTATGATAGAAACGGTCAAACCTGGACCGTATTAAGACCTTAGGATGGGGGGGCCATTTGTGTAGGCTTCGGGTGTTGTGGTGTGACCACCGCTAAGGGTTGATTAAGCCATCCCTACTTAAGCTTGATATGACCAATGAAAGTGTTTAATAAGTGAGGTCACATAAGCTTAAGAACCTTCAGAATCCACCCTTTATGTATTTATGACATCTAGAATTGACGAATAATCGAGCAAGATGGAAATAAAAATATAGAATGGGTTGGAGTTTCCTTGATTTCCCTTGTAATGTAAACATAGAATTATTGTAAATAGGTTTTATTGTTGTAAGTAATTGTCAGTCAATCTTGTAACATATTTTTTCTTTTATAATTCAGATTAGGAAATTGCCTATTCATCCAACTACGTCTACTTTAAGGAAAAGTTTGTAGGTAAACCCATATGCCCCATGCCCATTCTAGACCAATGGTTATGACACTTCAATCCAAGGGAATAAGAAACCATCATTAGTAAGATCAAGCCCATTCTATCACTTCCTAAGGTAAAAATAGAGATCAATTTGATTAAGGCTTTGACCAACTTTTGGGAACCCGAAGAAGTGGCTTTTTGAGTTAGGCCTTACCCAATTAGCCTAACACTTGAAGAGTACACTCAATTACTTTAAACCCCTTCCTTGGAAAATATATATATCCCAAATTTGGAAGTGGATCCCGTGAATGGCTTTTCAAGATTCCTAGGTATTAGAAAAGCTGAAGTGAACAAAGCCCTCAAAAGATGTAACGATAATTGCATCAAACTAGAAGACTTAAAAGCTTAGTTCGACATTGAGCCTAAATCCAACCTGTCACGTCTCGAAGCGGTAGAGTCGTAACAGCCCCGTCGTGCAAACCATCCTAAGATAAAAGGTTGGCCTCACAACCGCTATCTTAGACCTGATCTACACAAGGCGTCCACAACTAACCCGCTTTAAAGTAGACAGTTTGTAATTTAAATAAATCATTTACCTATAAAAGTGAGGAATTATATATATATGTTATCATTCAGTTATTGCAGTTAAAGTTTACAACATTTCTCTATAGTATATTCCCTAGTTATTACATCATTCGGAAATGAAAAAAAATATTTCTAAAATAAAAACTTAGACCTTAAAATATGTGTTTATTCTTCAATGTTTTTTCTTACTCCCCAGGATCCAACAGTTGCTAGCTTCAGAGTAGTTGTTTTCCGCTTCTTAGCCAGCACCTGCACGACGTCTATAGGGATGTGAGCAACCACAGCTCAGTAAGTTAGGACGGAGGACTTAAAACCATACCAGAAACACAACAAGGTTTTCAATCACTTATTAGATGCAATGCATATGCAAGCAAATGCCATCGCACGATGTTGTCCGGCCCGTCGTGAGATTAGAGAAATTGCGCCCGCTCTAATCCGAGTTGAGGAGTTGCCGTTAATGCAACAGCTCACGACCAAACCCAGGCTTGTGTAATGGAGACCTTGCTCCTCCCGCGACTACCTTCGAACCACTGTCTTCACCCTCGCTGCGACCTCCTCTCCTGTCACTTAGTTCGACTGAGGATGAAGAAGGGACCATTTTGCAATCCTGCGCTATCCCTTCCGAAGGGGTCGGTATTTGGCCGGAGAGTCCTAAGTTCCCCTAACGGGTTACCATGCATGTCCGATTATGATTACTGGTCGGATATTTAATTAAGTCCAGTTTAGGGTGATCAATCCTTTCATACAATTCATACAATACGTGCCAGAGCAACAAACAGAATCATAGCATCACCCATAATCAAGTACATGCACACATTCAACTATCTAACAAGCACAACCAAGCATAATCTTAAGCCTCCAAAATACAGCATTGTATTAATCCCAACTTACCTCGACACCTCGCTCACTCATTCGAGGTCCGATTTGCTCAGGCCATCGCCGATCATCCCTATAACACGAACGTGGTTTCAGCTTTTAATATTAATATTATAAGTTCATTTTATCCTATAACGCTTATTGTTAGGTTTTGTTTAAGCTTTAATATGCCTAATTATCTAGGTATTAAGTCTTTTACAATTATTCTAGGTTTGAGATTAGGTTCAAGTTCGGTTTTCGCATCGATTTCTAAATTAAATTTTTAGTTCGATTTCTAAGTAATGTTTTAGATTCCAACCCTAGAATTCCGTTCCAACCCATAAGGTGAAATTAATCATATTACTTCCCGATCTCCTAAATACCATTATTACCTCTAATTAGTATTTTATTCCATCCGGTACACTTAAATCCTTATTTGTGTACCGAATTTACTCCTAATGTGAGAAATTTTTACATTTTTCATATAATTACATAAATTCAAGTTTCCCATCAAATTTATTGTATATTTTTATTATTATCATAATATCAATTTTTATTATAATATTTTCTATTTATTATATTTTCAAAAATTACACATTATGCATTATTGCATATTATGCACATAATGCATTTCTAATATTTCTATTACCCTAATTACCATCTCTAAACAGCAATTATTATTCCAAAATGTCTAAATTCATCCTAAATCAGATTTTACTCCTAATTACCTTAATTTACAAAATTAACTTAAAATGTATTACATTTCCATATTACTTATTTACTACATAGTTAACCTAATAATTACATTTAACACTCTAATTGCTACAAGTATCATACTCCATCAGGTTTTAACATCCTAAAACATCTACTTATTCACTAAGTCAGTAATTAATATCTTAATCACCTAATTAACTCCAAATTACCCATTTTATGCCTCATTTTAGGGCCTAAAAATTTCGAAAATTAATTTTTGAAAACGGGCTTCATAGCACTGTTCTATATCACATGAGCATCCTACAGAAAAAAATTGAGCTCCAAACTACACTCCTAAGGTCATTTATTTCTAAACCGAAATGTGCTCGATTTTGCATGATTTCTTAAGGACCCTATATTACGGGACATGTGTTCATCAAAATAATATTTTTGCTATAAACTACATACAAAAATATCTCATAATAACAAAATTCATAATTTTATAATAATATTTACTATTTTTACAAAATTACACAAGAATCGGGCTGGAAATTGGACTCACCGATTTGGGTGGCTTCGGCTACCGCAGGCTGCCGTGGCATTGTCGGCCGGCCTGGGCGCTGCCACCACCGTGTGTTAGTGGTGACCTTCCACTCCCAGCTGCTCGTTTGGTAGGGGTTCCCTTTAAAAGCCCTAACTGCACAGTTTTTCTTTTTTTTTTTCTAAACCAAATTTTTCTCTCAATTTTCATCTCTCTCTATTTTTCTCACTTTCCAAACTGCCCAAATGAGCTCTTTGATTTTTCCTGCTATTTATAGGGCTTTGTGGGATTTATTGTGCATTAAATGGGATAAGACAATTGCCTTATCCCTTAATTTTTGGCTTTTATGTTGGCTTATTCTAATTGGCCGAATTTTTTCTTATTTTTCCCAGCTGCTACGACCCAATTCTGGATAATTCATGATTTTTCTTGATTTTTCCTTAATTAATTATGAATTTTCTTTAAGTATAGTATTATTTTAGCACATTTCGCGTATTTTAAGTAATTACGCATATTTATACTTATATGTAAATTCATATATAGTACAAATAAATATTCTTAAATATTATTTAAGTCATTCTATTATTTTTAGTATACATATAATCCATCTCTAGTAATTTATCAGTTATTATATTACACTTTTTGCCTTTTCAGTAATTAGCAATTATTATGCTTAAAATTTGAAAATTTTATAGTCTCCTATTTTATTTCTTATTTTCTTAAATTTAAGTTTACGGGGTCATTTTTACTAATATTCTTCTCAATAGTTTATAATTTAGGCTCGATTGGATCTTTCAGCCGATTGAAACCTTAAGTGATTAGTTATGGGGCTTACACAACCAACGAGGTATCTTTTGTGGCAATCCTAGAGATTGGGGATAGAACAGAATAAAAGCCTTTATACTAGCTGCATTCGAAATCTTCCTATTCCTTAACGGAAAGTACCTCATCCATTTTAGGCTTGCTGAGTTAGTGAGCCAATTTCTTGAAGGCAAGTCATATGTCCCAGCCTTCCTTGCGGAATAGATCAAAAGCCTCAATGTTTTGAAAGAAAAAAATGATGGCGCACTAAAGACCAGCATGTCATTATTGACAGTATGGTTCGTGAGCTACATGAAATGTTATGGGCTTGATCTAATCCAATAAGAGTTTGCTCATAATATTAATCCGATCGATTCTTTTGTCAATAAGGTCCATCTCCTAAAAGGAAAATCTACTTACTACTAGGTAAAAGTGTTGAGAAACTTCCAAGTCAATGATATCTTATGGATAGCAAGATGGAGTAACTTCAAAAGGGTAATCTTAGTTTGTAAAATTTATCAAGCAATACCCCTAGTTGGGACGAAATTGTGTACAAGTTATTACCCTAACAATATTATCAAACAATTCGAAGGTATCCAAGATATGGTCTATAGGCTTTCGTTGAATATCATGACCTTGGATTATGAAGACCTTCAAATTTCGCTACTATAGAAGATGTCCAAACTCAGAGCGATCAAACGGTTATGGGAAATAAGGATTGTCAGCCCAAACATCGATTCAGGAGAATAGTTAAGAGAAGTGGACAAGCACCGAGTTACCAAAAAGTATCTATACAATCAGCTACATAAGGTAGGGGAGATCCAGTATTGAGCACCAAGGGTCATCCAGCCCATACCAGCTGAACCAGGTCTTGAAATCAAGATCTACATGGACCAAGTACAAGCCTAAGTAGAAATAATCTATGAAGAGTGAGACATGTAGGAGGATCTTTTTGGGAAATCTAAACAATGTTATCGAGCCTTGGAACATCAATTAATGATGACCCAAAAGAGGCTCAAAGAACTTAAAGAAATGGAAGAGTCCAACTCAAGGAGACTAAAGAAAGAGGAAGGAAGCACCAGTAAGGTCCAGTAAACAGAAAAGAGAAACGCTTACTAAGCGCTAGAAGAACATTTAGAATAGTCTTCTTAAATGTATTTTCTTTTTTTCAAATAATGTAAAAGGGAACTCCAAAAGCTACAAAAAAAAAAAAAATTGTTACCATCTTGCTAGTTATTCATCAATTCTATTCCTTTTGCATCTGTATGTCATACATTTCTTTGTTTTTCATTCATCTCTTTTTTTAAAAAAAATATTTATGTGCTAACTTGTTGAGAAGTGGTCTTAAACAGGTTGCCAAGATAGCTCCCAAGCGTCAAACTTTCCAAAGAAATCCTATTCGAACCGGCTCATAAACCAGAATGGCTTACTAAGGAAAGGACAATATCAATACCAACAATAGTGTCAACCCTGAACTTATTGATCCCACTAAGCTAAGGTTCTAATCTTTGGAATGACCAATGGGGAAAATTGCAGATCAACTGAGCTTTCTTACTGATGGCATTAATATGAGAAGAATGCTAAAGCTCTACCCCTTGAAGCTGAAGAAGCTTACCCAAAAGTCAACTAGGCCTTCGAATCCTTTAAGACATAAAAGGTCTTTGCAAAAGTTAACTTGACTTTCAAGCCAAACACTTACTCGCTTCTGATCAATCTAAAAGTTGATTAGGACAGACTGAAAGAGCTTGAGAAGTGACTGACCTAACAAATCATCAAAAAAATGAAAATGCTTGAAGGTTATGATAGATTCAAGCAAGTTGGTATAACAGACTTCTCTGCATACAACTATGGAAGTTTTCTTGAAAAATTTAAAGTGCCTAACTTCGAAAAGTATGATGGGATTGGATGCCCTAAATTGTATACCGGGCTGTATGTGCGTAAGATGGGCAAGTATGTGCAATATGATCAGCTCATAGTGCAGACATTTTAGGACAATCTAATTAGCCCTGCTTTGATCCGGTACACCTAATTAGATCTAAATCAAGTGAACACATGGGAAAAGATGGCTAGGATGTTTTATGAGCAGTATAAATTTAATGTTGAAGTGGCACTAACCATGATGGACTTGGTCACCCTATGAAAAAGCATAATGAGTCTTTCAAGGAGTATGCCCAGAAGTGGAGATCCTTAGCTACACGAGAATCCACCCCCATAACCGAGAAGGAGCGGACTTTAGCTTTTGTTAATACTCTTGAAAGACCTTGCTTTTCTCATTTGATTGGGAAGACTCCTTCAGTTTCACAGTGGTAGTAACCATGGGATGTCAGATTGAAAGTACTGTTGCTTTTAGTAAGTTACAAGAGCGATTAAATAGAAAACCACCTTTTGTAAAGCCTACTACAAGCAAAACCAAAGAAGCAACTAACGGCATAGTGAATTCAAATACCAAGCCCAATACTTGGGTCTCCTTCAGAACAAATCCTCCACCAATACAGCAACAATTTCGAAGTCAACAGGGTTTTGAGATAGTTCACTAAGATACTAGTTCCCCTAAGCAAAGTCCTTAAAAATTTGAGAAAAGATAATTTGATCCATTCTAAGCTTCCCATTGAATGATATAGACCAAAATTTTTTATCCCAACGCCAGATGTTAATATCATTTGGGGCAGATAGGCCATTCAACCAACTCATGCTAGAGATTAAGAAATAAAATTCAAGATTTAATCGTTGAAGGCATAGTCCAATTGGACTTTATAGAAGCTCTAGTTCCAAACATCAACAACAACCCCTTACCTAACCATAAGCCCATCATCTATATGATATTTGACAATTCAAATCCTGCCATTAACACAATTGGTTCCAATCAAGAGCCTCGAGTCTATAGATTTTATAAGAAAGAGGAGAAATGAGTTCTACAGACTAAAAGGTACACTTTTCATGTACCTTCAGCCCCTGAAAGTTATAAAATTACCCCTCTCAACTAATAAGTAGTAAAACAGGGGCAATCGAGCTCATTTATAGGAGGGATTACCCACTCTAATAGAATCTATGATCTAAGGGAAGACTTGAAAAAGAAGGCCGTGTTAGAAAGACCAAATAATGAACCAGTTGAACAGGAAGAGGGATTGTCTACCTTCACCAAGATAATCAAGTCTAGCGAATATAAAGTAATGGATTAACTCGCTAAGACTCCAACACAAATATCCCTCATAAGTTTATTAATGGCATCAGAACCACATCAGGAAGCTTTAAAGTTTAGAACATTAAGGGAAATCAAGGTCCTTCATGAAATACTGGTTGAAAAAATAGGGTCTATTACCCACTCTGTCCTCATTATAGATCAGATTTCTTTCTCTATCAAGGAACTGGGCGAAGAAGGCCATCAACACACTAAACCCCTCTTCATAATAGTAAGGGTGAACAACATTATCATAGCAAGAGTCCTCATTAATAACGTCTCATCATTGAATGTCTGCCCTCTTGCTGCCTTAGATCTATTGGGCATCAATGCGACTACAATTAAACTAAGCTTAATAATAATTCGGGCTTTTGATGGATCCAAGAGAGAAATTATGGGGGAGATTAACTTACTAGTTGATATCAGCCTACAAACGTTTAACATCCGATTCTAAGTTTTGGATATCCCAAGGACCTTCAATCTATTATTCGAAAGACCTTGGATACATTCAACAGGGGCCATACCTTGGAGTCTTCATTAGAAGGTTAAGTTAATCTCCAATGGCTAGGTCATAATAATTCTGGGTGACTAAGATTATGAAATATACAAAGAAATGATCATACCTTATATTGGCACTAAGGGGCAAGAGGACTTTGGGCTCTAAATGTTTGAAGAGGTGTACATGATTACTAATCAAGAGAAGTATGAGAGACCAAAATTCAAAGAAGGTCACTTTGGAACCTCTAAGCTAGGTTACATCCCAACTTTAATGAATGGGCTGCAAAATATGCAAGCGAAGGACAAAAGAGGTAATAGATTATATCACACCCCGATGACCTTCCTATTGTTATAAAAAAATTTCATCCGGGTTGAAATTCAAAATTTAAAGCCTACTAAAGAGGACACCTTCAGTAAGGATAAAACAATTGGCCCACCCGACAAGTCTCAACACCTAAATACTTAGTTCTCCATCCCTATGAATAACAATAAGTCTTCCCTAAGGTAAAGGATGAATCGGGGTTTGGTATTTTATAGAGTTTTGTTATAAATTACCTTTATTTTACGAATAATTGTACTCAAAAGGAATTTCTTCTAAATAAAAATCAATCTTCTTTCTCTTTACTTCTTCCTTACTTACACTCTTTCTTTTACATACTTTTCTTTTTCTGAAATCTAATGCTCTGAATGAAGGCCATGGATACCTCGTGCAAATAGGTGATAGAAATATTGATATTACCTCCGGCCCTATTAAGTTAGTTGCTGGGAGTGATGTGCAAGAAAGCTGGCAAAAACATGAAATGAGTATAATTTGCATTGATGAACCAATTGAGATGATTAATGTTAGGACTAATGACAACGCCAAAATATTGAGAATTGGAGGGAATTTAAAAGAAGAACAAAAGGCTAAAATGATCACACTACTATTTGAATACTAAGATGTGTTTGCATAGTCTTATGAAGATATGTTTGGATTGGATCCATCAATCGTAGTCCATCGCTTATCCACTTGAGAGGATATCAAACCTAAGAAACAGAAGTTAAGAAGGTTTCGACCGGATATGTTGATGAAGATCAAGGAAAAAGTCAGAAAATTACCGGAGGTTAATCTCATTGAGGTATCTGATTATCCCAAATGGGTAGCCAACATAGTACCGGTTATGAAGGAGAATGGAAAAGTTAGAGTGTGCATGGATCACAAGGTCGAACTCTATAAAATCTTACACCTGATCTTCTATCCTTCTCTCTTTATTTTCTACCTAATTATTGTTTTATTATGTTTGTCAAAAATTTTTTTTGCCTTATGTATATCTTAAAGGGTTTCCCCTTACCCCATATTAATGTCTTAGTTGAAAACATAACCAGAAACTATCTTTTCTCTTTCACGGATGGATTCTTCGGATATAATCAAATTCGAATGTTCGAAGAAGATAAAGCTAAGACAACATTTATTACAACTTGGGGTATATTTTGTTACAAAGTAATACCTTTCGGACTAAAAAATATTAGGGTAACTTATCAAAAGGTTATGGTTGCAATCTTTCCTGACATGATGCATAAAGAAGTTGAAGTATATGTTGATGATATGATTGCAAAGTCTGAAGAAGTAAAAAATCATGTGGATAATCTGAAGAGATTGTTTGATAGGTTAAGAAAATTCCAATTGAAGCTTAACCCAAAGGAGTGTACCTTCAAAGTGACTTTAGGGAAATTATTAAGCTTTATAATCAGCCCAAGGGGCATCAAAGTGGACCCCGATAAAGTCAAAGCAATAGTTAACTTGCCCCCGCCACGTACACTCAAAGAAATCAGAGGCTTATTGGGCTGTTTGAACTATATAGCCCGATTCATATCTCAACTCACGGACAAGTGCTATCCCTTATTTGAGCCGTTGAAAAAGAATGCCAAGATCAATTGGGACAATGAGTACAAGCGAACCTTTACAACAATAAAAGAATACCTCATGAACCCTCCAATTTTGGTAGCTCTAAATCCTAGGAAGCCTTTATTCCTATACCTGACAATATTACTGGAGTCTATAGGGTGCATGCTTGGCTAGAAAGATAAGGAAGGAAAAGAATGGGTTGTATACTACTTGAGCAGGAAATTTACTGAAGGGGAACATAAATATTCAGAAATTGAAAGAACTTGCTATGCTTTGGTCTAGGTAATGCATCGGCTCAAACAATACATACTCTACTGCAAGGTTGAATTACTGACTCAACATGATCCCCTAAAGTACTTAGTAGACAAATCGATCCTAATTGGTAGAATCTCAAATTAGCAAATGTTATTATTAGAGTTCGACATTATGTACGTGAACTGAAATTCAATCAAAGGAAAGCTCTAGCAGATCAGTTAGCAGAAAATCCCTTCGATAATATACCCCGAGAGGTATAAGTTAATTTCCTCGATGAGGATATCTTAGCAGTTGAGGGAAGCTTGATAAAGGAGAAGATGATGAGCTACCGAAATGAAAGATACTCTTTGATGGGGCAGCCAACATGTTTGGGTGTGGAATTGGGGCAATACTAATATCTCCTGAAGGTACCTAGTACCCTATGGCTATGAGGCTCGTTTTCCCATACATTAATAATATCGTCAAGTACAAAGCATGCATCATGGGACTTAAAATGACCCTAGATAAAGACATTCAAGAATTTGAAGTGTATGTAGGCTCTTCACTCCTTATTGGCTAAGCTTGGGGAGAGTACAAGACTGAAGATTCTAAACTGGTACCTTATCACCGGCATTTGACTGAATTGATGGGGAAATTCAAAGAAATCACTTTCAATCACGTATCGAGAACTTAGAATCAATTTGTTGATGCTTTAGCTACTCTAGCATCTATGATCCAGATATCCGGTAGAGTCGAGATTCAGCCCCTTACTATTGAAATTGAAAACAAGCCTACTTTCTATCTAACAATTGAGGGTATAAATGACCAAAAGTCGTGGTACCATGATGTCAAGATATTCCAACAATAAGGCACATACCCTGAAGAGGCCGAGAAAAAGGATAGAAGGATGATTAGGAGATTGGTCACTCAATTCTTAATAAGCGAGTCCACCTTATACCGACACTCTTTTGATGGTACACTTTTAAGGTGTGTGGACGACAAGGAGGTCGAGATGTCAATGAAAGAAGTACACAAAGGAATATGTAGCCTTCACATGATTGGTTACATGTTGGCTAAGAAAATTATAAGGCTAGGGTACTACCAGTTTGTTACTCTCCGAAGTCGCAGAGTCGCAACAGTCTCACCATGTAAACCATTCTATGATAGTAACTGGCCTTACAGTACCTACTATAGACATGATCTATATAAGGCGTCGACGACTCTTTGCTTTGAAGTAAACGGTCCAATTAAATGTTTAACTACAATTATGGTAAATATCACAAATTTTTAATAAACATATATAATTATATGTAAAGTCCACATAACTTTCTAGGAAATTCTACATAAACATAACGGTTCACTAATTTACATAATAACTATCAGTCTTTCATCCTTAACTACAAAGGACACTCTAGCTACATATCACTACTAGGTAAATTGAACCTCATACTTGTGGCTTCAAAAGAACTAACATCTGGATAATTATAAAGCGGCATAATACTTGAAGTATTCAAAAATCAGGACCTATAAAAGGATCTATAAGGATATAAGCAACTACAGCTCAGTAAGTTGAATTAGAGACTTATGAATGTATACAAACACAAACAAGATTATCAAACAATTATTTTCATGCAATGCAACAATCAAGTGTCATCGCACAACGTAGTCCGGTTCGTTGTGAAATCAAAGAAATTTCACCCGCTTTAATCCGGGTTAAAGAGTTTCCATGTTATGCAACAGCTCACAACTAAACCCAGGCTAGTGCAATGGAGACATCGCTCCTCCCACTACTACCTTCGAACCATTGACTTCATCCTCACCGTAACCTCCTCACCGTAACCTCCTCTCCTGCCACTTAGTTCGACTAAGGATGAAGAAGGGACCATTATGCAATCTTGTGCTATCCCTTTCGAAGGAGTCGGTATTTGGTTGGAAAATCCTAATGATCCCCTAACAAGTTGCAATGCATGACATTTTAGGTCATTAGAGTCGAATAAGATTAAATTTCATTTAGGGTTTTCAAACAATTTCACACCAATTCAAGCATAACACAAAATCTAATCGTACTACAAATTTCAACACGAATTCAGATACATCAAACACATGCGTAAACTACTTACAATCACAACCATATACAATCCTAAGTCTCCGAGTACCATAAAAATAATACTCTAATACAGTAAGTAATAACCCAACTTACTTGGAATTTCTCAGTCGCCCGATCACTTAATTGCAAGCTGATTTGTCTCTGGGTATCCTATAATACAAATAAGTCTCTTTGTACTTATACTTTAAAGATTCATACTCTAAGTTATAATTTAACTCATTTTTTCGTGTATACCTATTATGTACTAATGATTCATTCTACCCTATTTCAGGGTTCGGTTCCTAAATTAGATTCTAGTTTTGATTCTGAAGTCTTAAATATACTCGAATCCTAATGTGAAATTAATCACATTAAGCTCAAGTATTCTAATATCTTATTGAATCTTAATTTAGTATTCTAAACTATTCAGTATATGCTAATCCTAATTAGGGTACCGGATTTATTCCTGATGTGAGAAAATCTTACATTTTTTATACAATCATCTAAAATTAAATTTTGTTTCAGATTTAGTATATTCTAATTTTTATTATAATATTATCTAAATAACCCTAATTTTTCATATTTATTAAATTTTCAATTCCTTATATTCCTAATTTTCTACAATTACTACCTAATTCCTAAATTAATTACACTTAATACTCCAAAGACTAGGATTAGGTTTCCACATCAGAGATTAACATCCCTAAACATGTAATTACTATTTAAATCAGTAATTAGTGTCTTAATCACCAAAATTACCCAAAATTACTCAATTTTTCCATCATTTTAGGGCTAAAAAATTAACTTAAAATTTTCAAAAATTCATTTTAAAAAAATGGCTTTGTAGCACTATTCTATATCACTTAAGAATTTTATAGAAAAAATTTGAGCTCCAAACTACACTCCTAAGCCTATTTATTTCTAGTTCTAATCATGTTTAGTTTTGCTTAATTTTTTGAGAACCCTATATTTTCAAATGTGATTAAACTTAATCACTATTTTTCTCTAAATCTACATACAATAAAACCTCAGAATAACAAGTTTCATAATTTTCTGGGTAAAATAACTAATTTTAAGAAATTATACAAAATTAGGGCAAATAAGAGACTCACTCGGTTCGATGCCTTTTGGTCATCTAACTCTAGTCCAAGTGTGTCGGCTGGCCTAGATGGTGGGTCTGGAGTGGGGTAGTAGTGGTGGCTCGGTCCCAGGTGGTGGTGGTATGTGGGTTTGGCTCACTAGCCCTAACTGTACAGTTTTCCTTTCTTTTTTTTTTTCTCTGGTTTTTCTCTTGAATTTCAATGCTCTCTATTTTTCTCTGATTCCTAACTGTTTAAAGGAGCTCTGTAATTTTTTCCCTATTTATAGAGCTTTGTGGTAATTAATGTGCATTAAATTAGATAAGATATTGTCCAAATCCCTTAGTTTTTGGCTTTTGTGTTACTTGATTTTAATTGGCTAATTTTTTTTCTTCAACTCCTGACTTGCCACGACCAGATATTCATCATTCCCTATCCCTCTAATTTTTTTCTGATTTTTCCTTAATTAATTAATAATTTTCTTTAATTATTTAATAAGTTTTTGGCCAATTTAAGTGATTTCGTGTATTTTTATCTACACGTAAATATATGTAGGGTGCATGTAAACATTCCCAATTATTATTTAGGTCATTCTATAATTTTTATTATACATATAATCTATCTTTAGTGATTTATTAGTTATTAGATTACACTTTTCGTTTTTTCGATAATTAACAATTATTATACTTAAAATTTAAAAATTTTATAGTCTCCTATTTTATTACTTATTTTCTTAAATTCAAGTTTACGGAGTCGTTTTTACAAATTTTTCTATCGATAGTTTATAATTTGGGTTTGATCGGATTCTTTAACTGATCGTCCTAAACTTTATATTTTAAGTTCAATCCTACGGTCATTTAACTTAACTTTAGGGCTTACATAGTCAACAATGGAAGGCAGTTGCATCAAACATGTTAGGCATTGTCACTTATGCTAAGTTTATGTACATAAGATAAACGCCATGCCTTGCCTCAAGAACTACACATGCTCTCATCACCGTGGCCTTTTTCAATGTGGGGCATGGACATCATCGGCCCAATTACTCTAAAAGCATCCAATGGGCATCGCTTTAGACTGGTCGCCATCGACTTCTTCAACAAATGGGTTAAGACTTCATCTTACTTAAGCGTTACCAAAGGGGTCATAGTTAAGTTCATCAAGAAAGATATATTAGCCCGATATGAGACTCTAGAAACGATTATCACTAATAATGGCACCAACCTCAACAACATGCTTATGTCAGAATTATGCTGACGGTTTAGGATCATCCATAGGAACTCAACTCCTTATCGACCCTGAATGAATGAAGCCGTTGAAGCAGCCAACAAAAACCTCAAAAGAATTATTGAAAAAATGGCTTTTATGTATAAGGACTACCATGAAATGTTACTATTCGTGCTTATGGCCTATCAAACTTTCATCAAAACATCGATTAGGGCAACACCTTACTCTTTGGTATACGATAGTGAAGCAGTGTTATCAATAGAGGTTAAGATCCTATCACTCAGGGTACTATCAGAAACTCAGTTGGATGAAGCTGATTAAGTAAAGAAATGTGTTGAGTAATTGAATTTGATTGACGAGAAGAGATTGACAACCCTGTGTCATAATTAATGTTATCAATAGAGAATGGCTTGGGCTCCTAACAAAAGGGTATGACCTTGAAACTTCAAATAGGGTGATCTAGTGTTAAGAAAGGCTTTTCCCAATGCACAAGACTTTAGGAGGAAATTTGCTCCTAATTACGGAGGCCCTTATGTCGTAAAGCAAGTATTACTAGGAAAGGCTTTAATTTTGTCTCAAATGAATGATTTGAAATTAAGAGACCCTATAAATGCTGACGCTATAAAGTTATACTATTAACGAGAAGTTAATGGAAATTTTTACTCAGAACACAGAAATGTCAGTCATTTTGAATGTCATTATGGTCTAATATTCATTATCTACAAGTAAAGTTGGTATCTTTGGTCGTTGTTAACGTTAGAATAATCACCCTCTCCATTGAATTGTCCAACTCCCCTTACTTCATTTAATCAACCCCATACACTGAAAACACTAGAGAAGTTGAGAAATGAGATCTAAGACATGGGTAATTCACAAAACTCTTCAAAATACTTTATTACGCATTGATCCCTCTTGACGGGGAATTTTATTATCTATTTTTTAGGAAAGTGCGAAATCCAAGTAAGCAATCACCTCACAGCAGATATTCATTGGTCAGGATTAAGGGTTTTGGTTTAAGACAAAAATAGTAAGTAGCTTTCTGTATCGAGCTAATTTTCGTGATTTCTCCAAAAGAGTTGGCAAAGTCTCAAGCATTCTGCATCAAGATCATTTGAGTTGACAACAAAGGATTAAAGTGGGAGCTAGTCAATTCTGATAAGGCTTTTCAAAAAAAGGTTTGACAGTTTGAGCACTATCAATAAAGCTAGGTAAGTACTTCCATACGATGTTGGCACATTTGTTTTTGAACAATGCATGTGCATTTAAATTATATGACCAACATTTCTATGACTCTATCTATAATAGTCTTTTAAGCCAACCTATAAGCCACATTTCAATTTAAGGTCTTAGTCAGCTCTAAAAGCACTTTGCCCACCTTGGTTAGTTAGCTCATTAGGGCATGACTAAGTTTTCTCATTTCAATTTAGGGTCTTAGCCAGCTATAGGAGTGTTTCACCTGCCTTGGTTAATCAGCTCATTAGGGTACGACCAAGTTTTTTCATTTAGTTTAGGGTTTTAGCTAGCTTTAGGAGCGCTTTACTCGCCTTAGTTAGTTAACTCATTGGGGCATTACTAAGTTTTCTCATTTCAGTTTAAGGTCTTAGTAAGCTCTAAGAGCACTTTACCCGCCTTGGTTAATCAACTCATTGCAATACGATCAAGTTTTCTCATTTCAGTTTAGGGTCTTAGCCAACTTTAAGAGCGCTTCACTTGCCTTGGTTAGTCAACTCATTGGAGCACAATTAAGTTTTCTCGTTTAGTTTAGGGTCTTAGCCAACTTTAGGAGCGCTTTGTCTACCTTAGTTAATTAGCTCATTGGGGTATAACCAAGTTTTCTTATTCAGTTTAAGGTTTTAGCCATCTCTACAAGCACTTCACTCGCCTTGGTTAATCAGTTCATTAGGGTATAACCAAGTTTTCTTATTCAGTTTAGGGTTTTACCCAACTCTAAGAGCACTTCACCCACCTTTGTTAGTTGGCTCATTGGGGCATGACCAAATTTTTTCATCTAGTTTAGGGTTTTAGCCAACTCTAGGCGTGCTTTACCTGCCTTAATTAATTAACTCATTGAGGTATGACTAAGTTTTCTCATTTTTTTTAGGACCTTAGCTAGCTCAAGTAGCGCTTTGCTCATTTTACCTAGACCAGACTTCGATCCTTCTTTTAATCTTTTGGTCATCTCTTATAGCACCACCTCTCTATTTACCAAAATCCCTAATGAACCAAGTTTAAGATAGTTAGCTAGTTAACTATAGCTATAGTGCTTCTTAGGATAAAATTTACCTTAAGGGCAAAAATAGTGTTTCTTTTGTTTTTATGATAAAGTTTTACTCAAACTTCATAACAAAAAGAGACAGCTATAAACACCTCATTTTAGAGTTTTCGAAAATAA
This sequence comes from Lumnitzera littorea, assembly GCA_024138015.1. Taxonomy (NCBI): domain Eukaryota; kingdom Viridiplantae; phylum Streptophyta; class Magnoliopsida; order Myrtales; family Combretaceae; genus Lumnitzera; species Lumnitzera littorea. Next base: position 274,916 of record JAMXBB010000012.1, on the reverse strand, counting down.
AATATCGATTAGGATCGTTTAGGAAAATTTTCTTAAATAAATCGAATCAGGTAAAAACGTAAACTTAACTTCTTTCAAAACTAAAATCAATCAGTCCACTAAAGTTTTATAAGAAATGAACTATATATGTCTGATCTCAAATAGCGAGTATGTAAACACTTACGGGGTGACAGTAAAAAAATAAAATAATTTTCCTTTTTTTAGTTTAAATTACTTAAGTTATCCAATTAGAGTAATTAATGATTAAGTTTTGTCTTATGAAATTAAAAAAAAAGTGATTTTTAAGGTTAATATTAAATTTGGAAAGTTAATGACATCCGCAAGGGTTTAAAAGTCTTAACCCTTGAATCCAGACCTTTAGTTCTTAAAATCGTTTTCAAAATAAGTTTTTATCGAAAGACTAATGGTTAAGTTATGACCAGTGGCTAAGTTATAACCAATCCATCCAATTAGTTATAACTTAACTCTTTTTTCCCCACTACGGTCAGGTGGCGACCCCAATACATTTTTAAATTAAGAATCGGTTTTCTTTAAACCTTAGTTAAAGGTCATTATTAAATGGGTAAGGTTTAGTACTAATCAATTCAAACAAAACTTAATTTAAAAAAAAGGGGGTGAGGTGAAAAAACAAGGCTCAACATCCAATAAGGTGGAATTCAACATATAAAATGCTTGTAGCGACATACGAGGTTAAGGATAGTTTATTCACTTTTTATAAGTATTTTATAGTTACTAAATCTGATATCACCCTCGGTTCGATGATGGAGAAAGATTGGAACATGTGCAAAAGAATGAAGGCAATCTTGAAGGCCTTCCTAATGGCGACTAAATACCTGTCCAACTTGTATTACACCACGAGCAATCTCGTTCTCCCTTGCCTAGTTGACATATTTTACATGTTGAAAATGTTGATTATCAAGCTATTACACTTGATGCTGAAGCATAAAATATGCTCAGAACTTTGTATACTTTCTGTGAGCAAAGATTACAGCATTCATCACAACCAGGATTGCTTAGCAGTCTTGTACTCGATAGCTACTCTAAACGAAGTAAACTGATTGCTAAATGCACCTGTGATGCTTAGTTAAAATTTAGTGAGCTATTGCTATACAAGGTGCAACCACGGGTGGATACAAAGTAAGATGAGTATGGAAATGATAATTTCGATATTCTCTCTTAGTGATTTAGTAAGTTGAATGTAATGCCAATCCTTTCCATTATGATTTAGGATATTTTGGCACTTCCACTTCCACTTTAACAGTCTCTTTCAAGTTAGCTTTCAGTTTGGGAAAACAAATCCTTAATCCTTATTACCTTTTGCTCAATCCTGAGATCGTCGAAACCTACGTGTGCTTGAAAGATTAAAGTAATGTTGAGGATCAAAATAAGGGAGAAACATCCATTTTCTTAAGTCTCAGGTACTAACAGCAATACGAGGTTGAATAGCTCAAATTCACCACTAAGCAATTGTGGGGTGATGAGAGGGGAGGAGATGACAATAAGGGTGATTGGGATGATTACAATTAGCTTGTCTTTCTATTGTATTTTTCAAGATTTCTTTTGTTTTTTCTTTAATATTCCATTGACATTGACCGGAATTTATATGATTGAAAAGAATTTATCAATAACAATGTTGCTTAGTGCTTTTTCCTTTCCCCCATTTTACCTTTCTTACAAATGGATTATGTTATTAAAAAAAATTGTTATAGTATCCATTTTATAGAAAGATTAACAAATACATAGTTTATGTTTAATTATGTCAATCAATAGTAAATTAAAGTAGAAAAGCACACAAGAAATTAACACATTAATGGGAATTTATATTTTTGCTATAATGGTATTGAACTATTTAAATATATAAAAAGTTAAAAAACCAAAGATATAGTTATTAATTAACATTTGAATACATTTATCAAATAATTTATCGATAATATAAATAATCTATTATATTAAAGGAAAAATCTCTTTTTAACTGTCTTAACTAACAATTATTAATATTTTTTCATAGCAGTTATAAAAAAAAAATCAAACCTATCCTACTACTAATTTCCACTACCACTTAAACTTTTTTCCTTACATACAAATTAAACACACTATATATCCATAAAAGACATATTCCATTATTCATGTAACTATATTTTCAACTTACAACCACATATAAATTTAAATTTACTACATGGATATTATTTGTTATTCATTGTTGTCGGATAATATTATTTTTTATTCTTTTATTTTTTTTCTTCTTTCTTTTTATAGATTTCCTCAATTTTTTTTAATGTCTCTTAATTTACTTTTTTTTTGTTTGCATACACAACATGTATGAGCTATTTGTAAGTGTCTATTATATTAAAGAGAAAACCTTATTTTAATTACCATAATTAACACTTTAATACACATAGATTTTAACTATTAAATATATATTTACATGGCAATTATTAAAAAGAGTCAAATTCAACCCTCAAAAATCTCAACTATCATGTCTAACTTACAATTTTCCATCACACCTACTTTTACCATTACTATTTTTTTATTTGTTCATTATTTTAACTATTTAATATTTTTATTATCTAAAAAATTAACTACACTTTTTAATCCAATTAATTGTTTTATTTTTTATTGATACGTCAGCCATTATCCATTAGTATTTATTAAACAAAACAACTACAAAAGTATTTATACATTACATTTATAATAAATAAAAGTCCTATGCCTAGACCCCCTGCAAAGAAATCGAGTCTGGCATGCCCGAGTACGCATAGCTGAGCCACGTGGCTTAGCTCGCTCTTCGACTGCGTGCCTTTGCTCATTTACAAGGCCCATAATCATTCCTCGACCCATTTTTTTTTTTTTTAAAAAAGGAAATTCCAGATGCTTCTTAGTTTCAATATCAACGGAAGGATCTGGAACCCCAAATTTAACTCCCCACCATAAATACTCTCTTCCCCACATACGCATTATTCTCGCCCATTTCCTCCACTAAAACCCTAGTCTCTCTCTCTCTCTCTCTCTCTCTCTCTCGTCCGTACGATCACTCTTAGCCACTTCTTCGCCGTCGCCGTCTTCTATCTCTGAGCTTCCTCTACATCATTAATCAATAATGGCAGAGACCGAGACGTTTGCTTTCCAGGCTGAGATCAACCAGCTTTTGAGTTTGATCATCAACACTTTCTATAGCAATAAGGAGATCTTCCTTCGTGAACTCATCAGTAATGCTTCTGATGTAAGTAACTCTTTCATTTCTGATGATACCACGAATTGTTGTTCTATGCTAATCTCGTTCGTGAGAGATCCTCGGCAAGATCTAAGCAATTGCGTGCGTAAATGATGCAGTACCGTAAGCGTAGTTCTTTTGCTTATTCCCATGGATCGTGATTCCATACACGTAGTCTCCGTTCCTAGATGACACCGTAGGCGTATTGTTATATTCCTATTCCTTTGTCTGTAAAATCACACATTCATATAATCATGTGTTGATATGTAAGTTCATTTATGAGTCTTTGTACTGCGGTAATGTGGGAATGTGTTACGACATTGAAGAAATGGTGATGTTAGAATATGCATATTTCAGAATGAGACAAAATGCTAGAATCTGGGGAGGCTGTTGCAAGATATTTGAATTCAATGTATCAATTTTTTGTCTGAAGATGTATTGACTCCCACGTATGTGGCTTGTGTGCAATTAGATGATTTGCCTGTGACTCTGTGAAGTTGGACTGACACTGTGGATATACTGTTATTTATGGAACACCAATATAGTGTGAATGTTAAGAATAAAAGGTTTTGTCTTGTTTGTTATTGAATTATCCTGAATTTTTGCAATGTAATCGTGTTATCTGATTGATTTTGGCACTAACCTTATGTAGGCTTTGGACAAAATAAGATTCGAGAGCTTAACAGACAAGAGCAAGCTCGATGCGCAACCTGAGCTTTTCATCCACATTGTTCCAGACAAGACTAACAACACACTATCTATTATTGATAGTGGAATTGGCATGACAAAAGCTGGTACAGCTTTTGTGCTTTTGACATGTGAATTTTTGTTTTATGGCTTTCTATATTTAGTAGTTTGCTCTGTCTTTCCTAATGTGGATTAATGTTTGATTTGTCAGATTTGGTGAACAATCTTGGTACCATTGCCCGTTCTGGAACAAAAGAGTTCATGGAGGCACTTGCTGCCGGTGCTGATGTGAGCATGATTGGTCAATTTGGCGTCGGGTTCTACTCTGCCTATCTTGTTGCTGAGAAAGTCATCGTAACCACCAAGCACAACGATGACGAGCAGTATGTGTGGGAGTCTCAAGCCGGAGGGTCATTTACCGTCACCAGAGACACTTCAGGGGAGAATCTTGGTAGGGGTACCAAGATCACTCTGTTCCTCAAGGAGGATCAGCTTGAGTACCTCGAGGAACGCCGTGTCAAGGACTTAATCAAGAAGCACTCCGAGTTCATTAGCTACCCAATTTCCCTCTGGATTGAGAAGACTACTGAAAAGGAGATATCCGATGATGAGGATGAGGAGGAGAAGAAGGACGAGGAAGGAAAAGTTGAGGATGTTGACGAAGAGAAAGAGAAGGAAGAGAAAAAGAAGAAGAAGATCAAGGAGGTGTCCCATGAGTGGTCTCTTGTTAACAAGCAGAAGCCAATCTGGATGAGAAAGCCCGAGGAGATCGCTAAGGAGGAATATGCAGCTTTCTACAAGAGTCTCACAAATGACTGGGAAGAGCACTTGGCTGTTAAGCATTTCTCGGTTGAGGGTCAGCTCGAATTCAAGGCCATCCTTTACGTCCCAAAGAGAGCTCCTTTTGATCTCTTTGATACTAGGAAGAAGCTTAACAACATTAAGCTCTATGTCCGTCGAGTGTTTATTATGGATAACTGTGAGGAGTTGATTCCTGAGTACCTCAGCTTCGTGAAGGGTATTGTGGATTCCGAGGATCTTCCCCTCAACATTTCCAGAGAGATGCTCCAGCAGAACAAGATCCTTAAGGTTATTCGCAAGAATCTTGTGAAGAAGTGCATCGAGCTTTTCACTGAGATTGCTGAGAACAAAGAGGACTACAACAAGTTCTACGAGGCATTCTCTAAGAATCTGAAGCTCGGCATCCATGAGGATTCTCAGAACAGGAACAAGATTGCTGAGTTGCTTCGGTACCACTCAACCAAGAGCGGTGATGAAATGACCAGCCTCAAGGACTACGTTACCAGGATGAAGGAAGGTCAGAATGATATATACTACATCACTGGTGAGAGCAAGAAGGCTGTTGAGAATTCCCCATTCCTGGAGAAATTGAAGAAGAAGGGATATGAGGTACTCTTCATGGTTGATGCCATTGATGAATATGCCGTGGGTCAGCTGAAGGAGTTTGAAGGAAAGAAGCTGGTTTCTGCAACAAAGGAAGGACTGAAGCTGGATGAGAGCGACGATGAAAAGAAGAAAAAGGAGGCATTGAAGGAGAAGTTCGAGGGTCTCTGCAAGGTTATCAAGGATGTGTTGGGTGACAAAGTCGAGAAGGTGGTTGTTTCTGACCGTGTTGTCGATTCCCCTTGCTGTTTGGTGACCGGTGAGTATGGGTGGACTGCCAACATGGAGAGGATCATGAAGGCGCAAGCATTGAGGGATAACAGCATGGCTGGATACATGTCTAGCAAGAAAACCATGGAAATTAACCCGGAGAACCCTATCATGGAAGAGCTTAGGAAGAGGGCTGATGCTGATAAGAACGACAAGTCTGTTAAGGATTTGGTCCTTTTGCTCTTTGAGACCGCTCTTCTCACCTCTGGTTTTAGCCTCGACGACCCCAACACGTTCGGGAACAGGATTCACAGGATGCTCAAGCTTGGTTTGAGCATTGATGAGGATGCAGCAGATGGTGATGCGGATATGCCTCCATTGGAGGACGCTGATGCAGATGCTGAGGAAAGCAAGATGGAGGAGGTCGACTAAGTTTGATTATGTTTTTTTTGGATCCCAGTACGTGATTCCTTCTATCAACTAGTGGAGTTCTGTTAGAATTTTTATTTTCCCCCTTTCCTAGGTTTTCTTTTCTTTTTTCTTTTTTCGTTCTCGGACACTCGTCCCTCTTTTTGTGTGTGTTCCAGTAAATGCTCTGGTTAATCTGCTACTACTACCATGTGGACAAGTTTTTACATAGCACGCCCTATTTAGTTCCTCCTGGATTTCACAGTGTGTGTGTGTTTTTGGGTTCCTTGCATTGGCTATCACTCGCTAGTTCGTGTCGTTACCATCGTGTTTGGCAATTGGACGTGTGATTTTAATTTTATATTTTGAGGAAGAAGTGGAGAGCAATTTCTATATCCGTTCTTTAATTACATTATATGATGAAGAAGTGCAAGACTTAGTTTAGGGTTTTTGGCTTTTTAGATTATAGCTAAGAGGTTTGGAATAAATATCAAGTTAAATATTAGGCTTTTTATCTTTCTTTTTCTGTATTTTAATTTTTTCAAGATAATAAAAGTTTCCTTCAACCAGTCATTCTTCATTCTCTAGAATTCCTTTGCCATTATGTCCTCTCACTAGTGAAAATGTAAAAAAGTTCAATAAATTTATAAATAGAACTTCGAAATCATCATTCTTATTTGTATTTAAATTTCTTTTATTTTGTTAAATAAAGTTTTATTTTTTTCTTAAAAAAATAAAAAAAGAAAAATGAAAAAGAAAAGAAAATAAAAAAAGTAAGAAATTTGCTAATAATTATAAATTTATAGATTTTTGTGGGCCCAATCTAAACATAAACTAATTATAAATTTTTATGGCCATAATCTAAACACAAGTTACTTAGCCGATTAAAGCAATCATAGCTAATACAATCACTTGGCTCGTTGAGATAGCTAACCTAACAAAATCGCTTAAGTTGTTAAAATAGATCTATTAAGGTAGTTAGTTTAAATTCAATTGCTTGGCTTATTGAGGTAGAAAACTAAACATAAACCTGTAGCCCATTAGGAAAGTTAATCCAAACACAAATTTTGGCTCATTAAGGTTAGTCTAACCAAGATAAAGCTTGTGCTCCATTGAGAAAATTGAACTCAATCATAAATTAAGTCGATACATAAAGTCAAATAAAACTTCAGTATCGAATTCAGATCAAATAAAAGGTATCGTTTTATATTGGGACATATTTTAAAAAACTGGGAGGCAATGTTAATCTCTACTCTAAGAATTGGTATCTCACATTTAAAAGGTTTAATATAAAAAGATATAAATGATATTTTACATATTGACTTTTAAACATTTTGAGAGTTGAGTAATAACGTAGTGATGATATGTTGGATTCATTTCTTAAAGAAAGTTCATTTTAAATTTGATACGCAGATTAAAATGAGATTAAGCAATCATTTTTAAATTTCAAACATAATTGTCCTTTGTTAATTTTGTTATACCAACTTAGAATATTTTTAAATTTAAACCTTGTTAAGAACCATCCCACAATACGACAATTTCGAGATTAAGGTTATTGATTAGAAGAGAAGAATAAAATTAGTCTATACTTGTTTTAATAACATGAATTCAAAGAGTATCTTTATTTCTAATAAGTTATTTTCTTTGAAATGAAAAAGAGCCAATTCTTTTTCCAATACGTTAAGATTACACATACCTCGCTTAAGCCTATACACGAAGAATCTATGGATTTAAGGCCTTGAATATCTTAAAAGATAATAACTCAGGCAATGGAGATGATCACTCATGGGGCTAGAGAAAAGAAAAAAGAGCAAAAAATAATTGGGTAAAGTAATAAACAAAAAAACAAAAGAGCTAAAGGAAGAAGAAAAGAAAAAGGCTTAAAAATTAGGCTTGTATATAAGAAAAAGAACTTCAACCAAAAAAGGTCCGAAAAATGCAAAGTCCTAACTTACATGCCCAGCCTAAAAATATAAACCCTATATATCTATCTCGAATCACAAACATAAAACCCCTTACCAATGACAAACACAAGGCCTTTACACCTTTAGTACCATCCACACTTAATAAAAGTTCTTTTGATCATAAGGAATAATTTATTCTAAATAAAAATTATTTGTTGAAATTAGGGTAAGTATAATTTTAATTCTTCCTAAAAGTTCTTGACTTATATACTAGGGTTGAATAAGTAAATGTTTCAAAATAGATTTTCTCATTAATCTCTCTTGAAACCATTTGGCTAAAAACCTAAATTTATAATGTTGAATTCAAAAAAACTTAACAAATTGATCAAAGTATATCACCTACAAAATAGACAATAATTTTTTAAACAATAATCAAGAGTGTAATCTAGATCAAGAATATTTTAGGAAGTCTTTTTGACTAAACTAATCGTGAGTTACCTTTCCTTTAGGAAATGAATGTTAAAAATCACAAGATCTCACCAAAAAGCTCAGCATTAAAGTTAATAGACATTTTCAAATACTAAGAAGAATATGAGATGCCTTATATAGTTACTAATGAAGGGGATGATTATAACACTTGCTTATTAAATAAAAATTTATATCCGTTAGCAAACTTTAAAAAATAAAAAATAAAAAAAAGGGACAAAAGAAGAAAGAACAAAAGAGAGAGAGAAAGTAAGGGCTTATTATAAGTTTTTTATCCATTTTTAAATCCTTATCGACTTAAGTGGCCAATCTTTCAATTCATGTAGTTACACTTTTGAAGTTTGCCACAACAGTCTAAGTTATTCTTCTTAATGTAATTTTTTATGTTTACTAGCTCTTTTTCAAATCAAAAGACCTTATCCCTAATACTTTTTTTTTTTTTTGTCATAAATGGTTTTCACCAATTTCTTTGTTTGTAAAAATTATTTTCAAGTCAAGAAGTTTTTCAAATTAGTCACATTTTCCTATTGCTTCTTTTATCATCATTTAAGGTTTTAGCTAGCCCATAAGGCGCTTCCCCTTCATCACATCATCTATAGGGTTCTAACTAACTCGTAAGAACGCTCTCCCAACTCACATTTCTCATAAGATTTTAGTAAGCCCATAGGGCGCTTCCTGTTATCAATTTCTCTTAAGTTTTAACCAGCCCGTAGGGTACTTCACTTCATCAACTTCTCTTAGGGTTTTAGCCTGCCTATAAGGCACTTTCTTTCCCTTTTTCTCTTAGGGTTTTAGAGAGCCCGTAGAGCACTTACCCTTTGTTTACCTTTTTTAGGATTCTAGCCAGCTCAACGAGTGCTAACTTATGTCACAATTTCTTTTAGGGTTTTAGCCTGCTCAAGGACCGCCATTGTAAGTCCTAAATATAAGTTCTATAACTATAGGATCGGGCTTAATATGTAAAATTTAGAGCGATCGGCTAAAGGATCCAATCGAGCTTAAATTATAAAATAAAGCTAGAAATATTAGTAAAAGTGATATCGTAAATTTGAATTTAAGAAAATAAGTAATAAAATTATAGAATATTATAACATCAAATTTTAAGTAAATTATCCGTTATTTATCAGAAATATATAAATTGAATTCCAATGACTAATGAGTCGCTAAAGATAAATTATATGCATACTAAAAATTATAAAATAACTTAAATGATATTTAAGAGTATTTATTTATACTATATATGAATTTACATATAGGTAGAAATATGCGTAATTACTTAAAATACACGAAATATGTTAAAATAATATTAATTAATTAAATAAAATTCATAAATAATTATGGAAAAATAAAAAAATCAAGAAAAATAGGGAATGATCCAGATTTGGGTCATAGCAGCTGGGGAAAATAAAAAAAAATTAACCAATTAAATTAAAATAACAAAAAAGGCAATTTAGAACATGATAAGGTAATTGTCTAATCAATTTAACGCACTATCATTTCTCTAGAACTCTATAATTACCCAAAAATATTTGAAAAGCTCATTTGGATAGTTAAAAGAGTAGAAAAGATAGAGAGGGTTGAAATAAGAGAGTTAAGGTTAGTTTTAAAAAATTAGACAAAAATTTATGTAATTGGAGCTCGTAAGAAGATCCTTAACCAAACTACCACCTAGGAGTGGACGCCTACTACCACCACATGGTGGTGGTAATGCCCAGACCGGCCAGTAAGGCCTTGGTGGCTAGAGTAGCCAATGCCGATAAGTTTCGATTTCTACCTAATTTTTCTTAAATTGTTAAAAATATAAAAAATGCTTGAAAAATTATGAAACTTGTTATTCTAAGATATTTTAGTATGTATATTTAGGAAAAAATTTTATTTTGATAAATTTATATTTAGAAACATACTGTCCTTAAGAAACTGCATAAAATTGAGTTTTATTCGATTTAGAAATAAATGACCTTAAGAGTGCAGTTTTGAGTAAAAAAAATTTTTGTTGACTAGTTAGAGCATTTAAAACAATGCTATTAAGCCCTTTTTTAAAAATGAATTTTTGAAATTTTTAGATAATTTTTAACCTTTAAAATGATACATAAAATGGGTAATTATGGGTTAATTAGGTAATTAAATAGATAATTACCGATTTAGTATATAATTAAATATTTTAGGATGTCGAAATTTGCTGGAGTATGCTATTTGTAGCATTTAGAGCGTTAGATGTAATTATTAGGGTATTATGTAGTAAATATATAATAAGTAAAAATGGTAAATTTTAAGTTAATTTTGTAATTTATGATAATTTGGTATAAAATCTAATTTGGGATGAATTCAGATATTTTGAGATGTTAGTTGATATTGGAAGATGATATTTGAAGTAATAGAAATATTAGATATATATATTATGAATATATTAAGTGATAATGTGTAATATGTAAGTATAAGAAATTAATAAGTAGGAAAATATTATATTAAAATTGATATTGTAATAATAATAGGAATATATATAAATTTTGGTATGAGACTTAAATTTAGGTTTTTATATGAAAAATGTAAAATTTTCTCACATTGGAAATAAATTCGGTAGTAAAATTAGGATTAAAATATACCGCACGGACTAGATCGTTGGTTAGGAACTAAAAATGATATTTAAGATATTCGAAAATAATGTGATTAATTTTACATTATGGGTTGGAATGATTTCCTAGGGTTTATGTATAAAATCCATAATCAAATATCAAGTTAAAAATCTAATTTAGAAATTGATTAGGAAACTGAATTAGGACCTAAGTCAAAATTAGGAATTGTTGTAAAAGACCTAAAAACTTGAATGAATGAATATATTAAACCTTAAACAAAAGATAACAATAAGCGTTATAAGATAAAACTAACATATAGTGGTTATGTGGAAAAATGAAACAATATTTGTACAATAAGGATTTTTAGAGATGACTAGTATGAGTTGTACGTTGAGTGAGCAAGCGAGGAGTTCAAATAAGTTAGGATTAATACATTACTGTATTTAGGAATACTAATTTGTAGTATTTGGAGACTTAAAATTGTATTGGATTGTTCTTGTTAGATAGTTAGTTATGCACCTGTACTTGTTTTGAGTTGTTGATATGATTATTGATTTACTGTTTTAGCTTATATTTGTATAATTTGTTTGAAATGATTGATTACCTTAAACCGGATTTAACTGAATATTTCACTCATAAATTTTAATTGGACCTGCATAGCAACCCATTAGGGGAAATCTATGATTCTTTGGCCAAATATCGATCCTTTTGAAAGGGATAGAGCTGAATAATATAATTGATCTCTTTATCATCCTTAGTCAAATTAAGTAATAGGTGAGGAGGTTACGGCAAGGGTAAAGTCAATGGTTTTAAGATAGTCATAGGAGGAACGATGTTTTTATTGCATAAGATTGAATTTAGTTATGAGCTATTGCATTAATGGAAACTCCTTAACCTAAATTAGAGTGGGTGCAATTTCTCTAATCTCACGACAAGCCGAACAACGTTGTGCGATGGCATTTGCTTGAACATGCTTTGCATTTAATAATTTAGTTGATAACCCTATTTTTATTTGTTGTATGGTTTTAAGTTTTACCCCAACTTACTGAGCTGTGATTACTCATATCCCTATAAACGTTGTTGTATGTGCTAGTTAGGAAGTGGTCGTATAATTACCTCAAAGCTAGTAATTACTGGATCTTAAGGAAGTAAGGAAATACATCTAAAGAACAGAGTTAGTTTTAAGGTCTCAGCTTTTATTTTAGAATTTTCCATTTTCGGATAATGTATTGCATAGGAGATAAAGTACGATGAAAGCCTGTAAACATTATTTGTAATATCTGAATTTTAATGTATTTTTCTTACTTTCTTAGGTAATTAACTTATTAAATTTTATGAGTTGTTTGCTTTAAAATGGGTTAGTCGTGAATGCTTTGTATAAATCTGGTTTAAAATGATAGCTATATGGTTAGCTTTTATCTTAAAATGGTTTACATAATAGAATTATTACGACTCTGTCGCTTTGGGGTGTGATAGCCATGCCATCTTATGTTTCTCTTTAGAGTTCTAACTAACTTAAGGAGCGTTGTCCCCTCTTTTTCAGTATCTTTTATGGTTCTTGCTAGTTTATAGGGGTGCTACTGACTTTTAGTATTATTTTAGGATTCTTGCTAGCCTATAAGGGCATTGTCTTCCATTTTAGTATTTTCTCGGGTTTTAGCTAGCTTCAAGGAGCAATGTCCCATCTTGATTTCTCTTTAGGGTTTTAGCCAACTCAAGGAGCGATGTCTTATCTTGATTCTCTCATTGAGTCTTAGCTAGCTTAAGAAGTAATTTGCCCACTCACCTAAGTTAGTCAGTTTAGAGGAGTATAACTAAGTTCTCATTTAGGTCTTAGCTAGCTTGAGGAGTGCTTTACCTGTTTACCCAAGTTAGTCAGCTTAAAGGAGCACGACTTGGTTCTCATTTAGGATTTTAGCTAGCTCAAGGAACACTTTACCCATTCACTTAGGTTAGTTAACTTAAAGGGGTACGACCAAGATGCAATTTGTCACTTAGGGTTTTAGCTAGCTTAAGGAGTGCTTTGCTTAGATAAGCACGATCGGGTTCTCATTTAGTGGTCTTGTCAGCCCATAAAGGCGCTACCCTCTTTTAGTATTGTTTAAGGTTCTTGTAACTCATAGGGGTGCTACTATCACACTTTAAAGTTGTAGAGTCGTAATAATCTTATCGTGCGAACCATTCTAAAATAGAAGTTAACATTACAACTGTTATCTTAGACCGATTTATATAAGGCATTTATGATTAATCTGCTTTGAAATAAATAGTTTATAAATTAAACATGTTAATTACCATCTTGCCACTTACTGTTGTGTTGAATAATTTTTGGCCAAAAAATTTTCTTATGCTTGTTGTCCTATTGGATATTTTTTTGGCTAAAAAATTAGTTATAGATTTGTTACTACTTGCTGTTGTGTTAATTAGTTTTTAGATAAAAATTCTCCTATACTTGCTATTGTGTTGAATATTTTTTGGCCAAGACATTCTCCTATATTTGCCGTTTTCTTGAGTAGTTTTTTTGAAAATTAGTAACAAAAAAATGTATGAAACGACTTATCTGGTATGTAGAGGTTACAATGAAGTATAATTTTTTGAGTTTGATTAGTTATATTTTACTTAAGATATATACAATGCATGAATATGTGTGTTATTAATTGATTAATTTGGTTATAGTTAAGCTTTTATGGTTCTAATTTATATTTTTAGGTATGCTTATGAAGGATTCCATATCTAGACCATCTCGACAATCTTTTCATAAATCTACCATATGTAAAATAACATACATAATACATGTATAACTCAATACAAATGTTTTAACAAAACATTTTAATAATTTTTACAGTTCCTCAATAGCATCAAATAGAAGGAACGATGGACTTCAATTTGGCAGATTTCAAGTTAGAAATAGGGGTTAGGTGTTTTGATTTTTAATTATGATATTTTAAGCTCCTTAATCGAGAACTTTATTTTTGGAAGAATTCACCTACAATTTTTTTTTTTAATGTTGTGGTATTTATTTTCTCATTTATTTTAGCTATGTAGCTAGTAATTTCATGTAAGTAATGGACACACATCTAAAAATTGAGTCTACATTTAATTTAGGAGTGTAAGTGCTTGATTTTAAAAATAAGGAGTGTTTGTGCAATTACGATAAGGTTATGCAATTTACCTAAAAAAAATTGAATTTTTCTTTTTATATTCCAATTTTTTTTTTTTGTTCATTAATCTACTTTATTGGCAAAAGAAAAAAAATCCACTTTATTATTATTACTAAGGTTCATTACAAATACATGACTTATGTTTTGTATTTTTGTAAAGAGGCAACTAGTTTTTGTTTTCAATAAATAGATGATGTGAGTTTTGATAATTTTTTGTCAATTAAATAGAAGGACATTTATTGGTTGATATAATTATAAAATAAAACAAAGTGGTAATATTAATATATTTTAATCAAAAGATAGAGAAGATTTATGAAAAGAAAAGAAATTTGGAAAAAAGAAAAAAAGAGTAAAATAAGGAAAGTGGAAATGAAATTAACCATAAAAAACAACAAACGAAATTGTTATAGAGAAAAGAACCACAAAAAAGATGGGAGTGTGTAAGAAAAGAAAACTAACAAAGAATACGAAATTGAAACTCAAAAGACTTTACTAAACACCAATAACAGTACCAACGGAGAAGAAGGATCACATCAGAATACTAGCCAGCCAAGTTTAAGTCTTCGATAACAAGGTTATGATCAAAACCTATGGTTACTTGGCAAAAGAACCTAAAAAAAAAAAAAGATCAACATTGTACATAAAATTTAAAACAGAATAAGGTGGTTACGAGAGCAATAAGAAAAACAAAGCAAAAACCAAAGGCACACTCATATTGCAACTTATTCACTAAAACCTAAGGGGAAGTGGTGCAATGTCATTGGAGAAAAGAAACAAACTATGAGAGGATGCTGAATGGAGCAAAGCAGTGGAATTGTCCAGATTTCCTTTGTCTATTCTAACTACACATAATTACTAGATGTATAGCTTTCATCGTTGCCGGAGAAAAAAGAGCATGGAGAAGTTGAGATTAGAAAGCTTCCAAGTTGCTGCATTTTCTTTCTTCCTTTTTTTTTAGTTTTCTCTATTTTTGTAAAAATATATTAGTATTGTTTTATTTAATAATTGCATCAACTGAACAAAAAATTAACAAACTTATGCTATGTAGTTGCAAAAATAAAAATTCAAGTCATCTCTTTATAAAAGTATTTAAACACAAGTTATATATTTATAATTTATTCTTATTATTATTATTGTCATCTTTTTCATTTAGTTATATAGTTCTCTTTACATATATTTTTTTACTTTTTAATTTTTCTATTAGTTATCTATTTTTAATATTTACTTGTATTATTTATTTAATAAAATTACATTCATCATGAGATGGTGCTATGTATCATTTTTAACATAAAACTAATGGCAAATTAACTACATACTTATTTGTAAGCAGTTAAGAACCCAAGGGTTGAAAATTAATAAAAAACTAGCAGATTTTGCATCCGTATTTTGTATTTATAAAATGAATAAAATTATGTAATATAATTAAATATATTATAATATTGATAAAAATAATAATAAATAAGGAAGAGAGAAAGATGGAGGTCGTGGGGAGACGAATAAGAAGCAGTGGGAGTATTGGAAATGAGAAAGAGAGAGAAGGGGAAAGTAGTGGAAATATTAGGGGAGGGAAAGAGAGATAGGGAAGAGTTATATTTTTTTAAAATCCTTAAATTATTTTATTTCGATAATAAAATGTATTAAAAAATTATTTATCACTAATGAAAATTTTACTTAAAAGGTTAAATAAATAAAAATAATCAAGATATTGTCTCAATGGTTACTGAAAGTTTTAAATACTTTAATAATATAGATAAAGTTTGGGAATTCAGTTAGAAAAAATGATAGAGGATATGATCTCGATTTAGACTTTCCCATTATATAAATTCTTAATTCTTAAGATCTTAAACCATCTAAAAAATTAGAAAAATCCAAACCAGCATTGAGTAATATCATTTGGATTTTGTTGGATTATTTATTTTGTCTATATTTTATTTATATCTTATTTGTATTTATTCAATATTTAATCTATATCTGCTTAAAAAATGTTATTTAGAAAACTATCTTATTTATTTTTTCTTATTTATGTGGATTTCATAATCATGATATAAATGATGATTAAATTATCAGAATTGAGAAATGAAAATTTATATACTTTTAATAGAGATGATTTAAAAGAATATATTTTATGTATTAAAAATGGTTATTTTAATTGATATTTGTATAAATATAAATAAAGTAAATGATAAATAAATTAAATTTTATAGAGATTTATTAGATATTTAATTTTAAATAAATAATATATATACAAATATATTTTCATATATTTGATGTTTTATTATTATTAAACATATGATTTAAATAAATACCTATAAAACATCCGAAAAATCAAAAAGATGAAAAAAGATCTACGCGTGTAGATATATAGTACCAAGTACGATAGGAAGTTAGAAAGCCATCCTTAAGGAGCATAGCAGAATTTTGTATCGTATTCCACTATTCAGGACGGAGCTTAGCCGAAACGAATCGAATTCGAAGGCTTCAGAGACTGTACCCTAACCCTACACCTAACGGTAATTCTAGCGATAGCAATCGCAAGCGGTTTCTATGGGAAGGAGAAAGGAACGCCGCCTTGCGGCGAAGAGTAACGCTGGCCGTCGTGTTAAACTCGATCTTTTCGCGGAACCCTCCGGTACTCTCTCTCTCTCTCTCTCTATCTCTGTGAATTATTACGTTTTCTTGTCCTTAATTTTACATTTTCTTGATCTTAAAGTTAGGGTATTTGATTGCGTAATTGATTTTTATTTCTTTTAGGTTATTGTTATGAAATTCGGTTATGATAATGATGTGAAATCAAGTGACTTGTTTACCCCAAAAGAAATCAAAGTGACTTTAGTCTGTGGTGTAATTAAGACTTTGAAGTGTGACTTGGAAACGTGCGCGATTTGGTTCTTAGGGTTTTGTGGTTAGCAGGAGCGGGTTCTGGATTTTGCGTGGATGTGTCAAGTTGTACATTTCAATTGTGAGAAATAAATATTTAGGCTGGAAGTATAAGAAATAGCAACCGTTCTCAAGTTAGGGTGCAGCCATGGGAGTCTGCCCTCCGCCTTGTCCACCCCTGATGATTAGTGATAAGTACAGTAACTGAATATTGGAATTGTTTTAGTTTGTAATACGTGTAAAATTTCCGGTACAATCTCCTTTTATTTATTTAATCATGTTTTGATGGTTTGTTATTAGTGACAACTATTGACTGATTTGTGCTGACAGTGAATGACAAGTGTTAGAACTGTAAAAGCACAGTATGGGAACAATCCGTGATTTGAAAATAAGTGAGGCAGTTAAATCCTTCAAGTTTTTGGCTTTTATATGGTCATTTCTATTTCTGTGGGTTTTGTTCCTTTACCTGTTGTCTGTTTCCATCTCTCTTGAGCAACTGCCTTGTTGGCATGGATGAATGCATGTGTGATGTGTATGCATGTGCTTACATGTCTCTGTGTACCTTTCTGTACCATTGTGGCATTCTGCTACGTACGACCTCCCTTGCAAGTTTATTTGTTCTTAATGGAGAGAGAGAGCAGTAAGTACTTTGCTATAGTTATTTATCCAAAAAAGTGTTTTGTGATAATTAAGGAGAGAGTGAAGCATGTTTAATTATGGTAAGAGGTTTGGGTTTCTACTTAGGTTGCATCTGAGTGTTAGGCTGGCATTTTTAATTTGAGTTCCATGGTAGTTGAGTTTACAACTATCATTAGCAGATGATTATGCTAATATTTTAGATTCTTGAAGGGTTTCAGGTTTCTTACCAATACATGCATATCTAATTCACACATAGCTGTTGCGCTTGATTGGCAGTACTTCAACAAGTGGCTTTTTCCCCGTTTGTTAAAACTTTTGTCATTTGTTCATTTTGTTTGGTTTAGGAGATTTGGGTGGCTCATCTGCACACAATGAAGTTGAAGAGAATTCCAAACGTGATGATGGGTTACCCAATTCACCTTCTTCTTCAGGTGGGTTCCGCAGTTTTCTTCAAAAGGACTATGTAGGGGAAAAATGACTGGTCAACATTGTTTGGTGGAAATATGCCTCTATTTGTGCAAGACATGTTCTGTTTTTCTGTCCTTAGTATTTGTCACCAGACTGTAAGATAGCTGTGGTATAGGGAATCGTTCACTGTCGGATCGGACCAACGCCCTGCCACAGTGATATTTTGAATGACTCAAAAAATTTCATGCACTTTGCCACTGCGCAATTGCCCTGGGAGACAGCAAGGGGATTTTCTACGGTTCGTATATATCTCTGGCTTTATCTGTTTCTCTGACCTACCGCACTGACGAGTTTCTTCAATTTGGAACAGGTGGTTGTCATGAGAAGATTTTTAGATTTCTTTTGACACACTATGGCTGCTTTTTTGCAGTCTCTAATCTATCACATTGCATGAAATTTGAGATTATGCATTGAGATTTGGAACTTGCACTTAGTACAATGAATATATCCAATGAGTAGTTAAGTTGCTCATTGTTTATGATATTGACGTTTTGACTGTTGTCCTCAGGTCAACAACCACAGAATCCTTTGCTACTACTTGGTCAGTATACTGATGATGAGACAGACAAGGACCCAGGTAGGAATGCTGATAAAGCATTGGGGGAGAGTTTGTTGGCTAACGATGATGACCAGGCAAGTTATAGTTTGACCATGTTTGTTTAGTTCATATGCATTATTTAATTTTTTTTTCAAATTTATTATTTTGGTTGTGCATCTACAATTTTTATGCACGAATCCTCAGTTAACTAGTTGTAGTCCTTACTTATCTACTTAGATAAGAATTCAACTTGCAATATATTAGCAGCATGAAGGAGCTCGTGTGGTTATGTATCTGGAAAAGTAGTCTCATTTATCACTCATTGGACATGATTGAGGTTCACAATTTTCTTGAAAACTTTTAGATAACTTATCCTTGATTTGGTTGTTTCTTTTTTGTTACTTTGTTCAAGACCACCACTCTTCATATTTTGAACTGAGAGACATTTGTTGTTTATTTTTGTTTTGTTTTTCCCCTCTTTGATCCAGAAGACATTTTGGTTACATTTTGCAGTAAATTCTTGGCCCATGCAACCAATAAGCTTATCTTGTTGCTATATTATGGAAATTACAACGGCAGACTGTTTAATTATGCATGCATATGCTTGATTTTATATAGGTCAAACAAGTGCACAAGAGAGGATACGAGGGTGAACGTTCAGCTGAAGATGTTGTGGTTCAAAACCTTAGGGAGGATTTCAATAATTCTCACCATTTGGAAGGATGGGAGGGAAGTGGCTTTGAGGAAAGTCGTGCAAGTGCCTTGGGCAACCTGCATGAGGAAATAGCTGAAGGGGATCCCCAACTGGATGCAAAAATTTCGAGTTCACTGGCCCAGGATGTTTTTGCAGGCTGGAAAATGGTAATGCATGAGGAGACTGGCCAGTATTATTACTGGAATGTTGATACTGGGGAAACATCCTGGGAAGTGCCTGCTATTTTGGCTCAAATGACTGAAGCCAGTAAGGATCAAATGTACAGTGGTGTAGAGGCAACAGAAGATCAACCTATAGGCACTCATGAGTCAGTTTCTGTTCCTGCATTTGATGTAGAGGCGAATGCTGTTTCAGCTGGTCTCTCGTATAATGGTTCTGTTGGTGCTTGCTTGGCATCTACCGGTAGGAAGTCAGATGACTGTGTTGCTGCAGTTGGTCAAATGACTGCAGAGCAGGAAAGTGGTAAAGATAATTACCTGGAAAATGATGTCAAGGGCTGCATACCAAGTAGCAAATCTACTTTGGATAGTAGGCTTTTTGCTGGAAGGAAAGATTCTGTAGAAGATAAAGATAATTTGTCATGGGTAGAACAGTCTTCTCAACTTATAAAGCGAAGTGAGTCTTTGCTGGAGAGATTGAAGTCACTTCAATGGTAAACAAAATTTAATAAGTTTCTCTTATCATCTGTCTGTCAATAATTAACCCCATTTGAATTATGAGTTTATTATTTGATGTCTATAGGCTTGCTGACCATGCAAAATTATTATTTACAGCTCTACGTATATTCTGCTTGGTCATGACTGGATATCAAGGTATATATTGGAAATCCAGATTAGACTTTCTGATATGAGATCGCTCTCTTTATATGGCTCAATACTTAGACCATTTTGGGAGCATTCTGAGAAGCAAATCCAACAGCTTGAATCTGCAGTTAAGGTAGAGATTTGTCAATCTAGTAAACCTGAACCAGATGATGCTACAAAGGAAACGGATGTCCCTTTGGCAAGGGAAAGTGGCAAATTTATTGATTGCAAGGAACCTGAATTTGAAGTTAATCAAATGGGTAGTGTTCCTGTGGTTTCCAAAGCTGAAAATGCTTCTGTTTCCCCTGAAGTTGTGGTATCATCAAATGCTGATCAGACTGCTGCTCATCACATGAAGGATGGAGATGCTGATTGCTCAAGAAGTGATATTGAAGAGGGTGAACTGATTGACTCTGCCACGATCCCTGAAGCTTCTACTCCAAAGCCTGCTCTTGATGATGTGGACATGGATATTGACATGGAAGTTGAAGATTTGACTCTTGTTGACAGCAGTGCTATACTAAAAGCTGGGGTGACTGAAACATCTGGTAGTCCAGAGAAATTGGGGGAACCAAATCTGCTGCCCGAATGCCCATTGCATGTCTCTGAACATGGAACTTCAGTCCCCCCTCCACCGGATGAGGAATGGATTCCTCCTCCTCCTCCTGATGGGGAACAAATCCCTCCTCCTCCACCTGATGACCCATGTCCTCCACTTGTTGCTGATACACTAGGACATCCTCTTCCATATGCAGATCACTATAATTATCCCAACTCTAATTATCTCTATGGACATGGTGAGACAAGTGTAAACTTTTATGGGCATGCTGGAGGAGGTCAAGTAGCTTTAGAACATGGATCTGTTTTGTTTGGAGCTGTACTGCATTCATACACAGATATGGGCACTGTAGTAGCTCTGGGACCTGCTGCTTCTGGAGTCAATGCTGTGGAAGCCTCTCAATTTCAAAGTGTCTCTGGTTCATCAAGTTACAGCACTCTCCCCTCAAGTGAGATTCCTTCAGTTCCTGCTCTTGCTCAAGGGGGGTCATCTGCGCTGTTCCCACAAACTGATGTGAATACCGTAAAGGAGTCAGCAGATACACCATCTACTTCATCTGCTATTATGTCTGCTATCATAAGAGCTTCTGCAACTACTTCTGTTAAGGAAACTGTCCCTGTTTCATCTAGTACATCTACTAGTGTGGTCACATCAACGGCGTCCATTGATGCTAAAACTCAATCTAAAGGTAGCAATTATTTTCTTTTCTATTTTTATTTTGTGTATGGTTGTAAATTACCCTCCTAATTCAAGAAGTGTATGGTGCATTCTATGATGAAGCTCCTAATGCAGCAAATTATGATGTGTAATATTTTTTCATCTCACCTTTATTACATGTCTCATTTATTTGTCACTGGAAAAATTTTGCTATTGGCTGAGGC
Source organism: Lumnitzera littorea (assembly GCA_024138015.1). Classification (NCBI taxonomy): domain Eukaryota; kingdom Viridiplantae; phylum Streptophyta; class Magnoliopsida; order Myrtales; family Combretaceae; genus Lumnitzera; species Lumnitzera littorea. The sequence continues at coordinate 253,395 of JAMXBB010000012.1, read as the reverse complement.
ACTTCCATTTTGCTAAATTTTGACTGATCAACAAATCAATTTGTTGGGCTTTGCGCTATTGTAAAAAAAGTGCTCCTGGCTGTTAGTCAACACATTGTTTACAAGAATGAATGAAACATTTACTGCATATTTTTTCTTTTTGGGAGATAGTAATCTTTAATTACTAAGGGTGTGTTTTGACCATCCTTTTCTTATCAGTTTTGCGTAGTAAGAAGCGGACCCTTGCAGTTGCTCCAACATTGAGATCTAATAAGAAAGTCTCCAGTCTGGTGGACAAGGTGAGGTTTGATTGTATGAGAAATTTTCCTTCCTGGTTAAGTTCATATTGTTGTTCCTCTTATGCAGTATTTTTCTTTGTTTTTTCAATAGTGGAAAGCAGCGAAAGAGGAGCTTCAGGAAGACGAGGAAAATGAAGAGAAAAATGCACTTGCTATCCTAGAGAGGAAGCGTCAGAAGGAAATAGAGGTTTGTATATTACACTTTCCATTGACAACGAACCATTTTACGGTTCCTATTTACCAGTGCCTTCATTTTCTATGGTGTAGGAGTGGCATGCCCAGCAAATTGCCAGTGGAGAGGCCAAAGATAACGCAAATTTCCAACCATTGGGTGGTGATTGGTATGTGAATTGAAAGAGATCTCTGTCTGTCTCTGTGTCCTCTCTCTCTATATCTATCTATCTATCTTCTCCTCTTGTTATACTAGCTGGATTCACCAACTGCTGATTCAAGATAATATTTTCCTTATTTTAGGCGTGAAAGGGTTAAACGGAGAAGAGCTCAAGCTGCGGCAGAAGCTGTGCAGTCTCAGGAGGCTACAAATGGTGGAACCCAGCAAAAACCTAATTTAGTGGAACTTGGTAGAGGTCTTCCATCAGGATGGCAGGTATATTCATCATCATGTGCTTATCAGTCCCTGAACTAAATCAATCAATTGATGTTCATCAAGATCCAAACTTGGGTGGTAGTGTGCTCAAGCAGGAACTTGAAAATTTGGTTGTTGCCTTTTCCTTTTCTTGTTGCTTAATGCTGCACAATTTCGTACTCTCATTAACTGTCGCATCTTAATGAGTACTATCACTTGTGTCATGCATCGGAAAGGTGGGTGCAGCATTTGCATCGGCTAGTAGATTGGCATGCCATATTATGCATGGTGAAAATTTTCGACGACAAATTCACCTTGGGCCTAGCCAGACTAATCTTGCAGTAGAATTTAGACTAGCTATATTCTTTGAACCATCAGTAGTGATAAACGTATTGAGAATGACTATAGTGAAGACATCATGTAAATATGAAAAGGGAAAAAGGGCTGTTTTTTTCCCACCCCCCAATACCAACCAATCCCTCTCGATCTGGCAAATGCATCTCTAATTCAGCTAATTCGATTAAACTAGAGATGTTGAAATCTTGCATCTGATTCAATTTCTAATTTTGTTTTATTTTATCTTCTTCTTCATGTGCTCAGGCCTATTGGGATGAATCTTCGAAGCAGGTTTACTATGGGAATCTCATTACCTCTGAAACTACCTGGACCAGACCAACAAAATCATAGGATGGTTTTTCCCACAAAACCGGTACCACTGTTCTTTCTGGGAGTGACTTGTTCCCTAAGTGAGGGCCCGTTCTTGGAGATGCTGGTTTTCCGATGGAGTTAATCGTGAGAAGTTGGGAAAGTATGGGAATCAATCGTGCGTGGATCGCTAGATTAGATGTGTAAAATATCATTGCAATTTGCAGTTGTAATGTTTACTGTGGGCCAAAAATGCTTTCTAAGTGGAGCGAGCCCAAATGCGTGCGCGGTTGGCATCTGGTAATCTAATATAAAAAGATTGCCCTTCTTAGTTGATTGATATCTTGAAAATGGCCCAGGATGCCCATATTTTTTTTTTGGAAGCAGAAGCAGATAAACACACTCTGGTGTCGAAAGTTACATGCCTTTGTTGTTATTATTATTAATTAGGCTCTACCCGTGGAGGTTTCTGTAAAATTGGTGGATTGAATGTTATTGCATCAGGTCCATGGCTTTATCAGTCAGTCAGTCAGTCGTGGGGATGGGGACAGCATACAAAATTTTGGTTTATGATGGGAGGGTTGAGTTATTTGGCACTGTCTTGTATGGCAAGAAGATAGGATTATGTGGATTAATTTTAATTAAGAAGATGGGGGTTGACATTTATAACTTGTATTATTTGATAATATCATGCATACAATACATACATATTTATATATATATTAACAGGGGAATCAAGGAAATGAAAGTCAATTATAAAACCGTAAGAAATGCTTCTACAGAAAAAGAAGCTTGTGAATCTAAAATGATTGACCCACGTTATTGGCCTTTTTTTTAAATTTTTTCCCCCATTTTAGGCCAGATTCAATTGAAAGAGTAGTGTGAATAAGTTAAAAGTAAGCTATTCACTGTTGAGACTTGAATTTGTTGTTGTTATTATTCTTCAATCAACGGTTGGAGCTGCGCAACTGCTGGAGTCGGGTCTTCTTCCACTTCCGCTGATTGAACGCGTTGATGATACGATGAAACAACAGTAATTGCAAAAGCAACGCTTTCTTCTTTTTTTTTTTTTTAAATTTTTATCATATTAATAATGATAAAAATGATTCAACCTAGTTATAAGCTTTTTCCACGTCTGACGGGGCATGTCAATACTTTAGCCTATTTTAGTATTTCATAGATATGTGTGTGTGTGTTTAGGGTAATTTTCCACATCACCAATGACTGAGAAAATCTAATATGCGATGATGAGCAAAAATCTTGGCGAAATCCATATAATTTGGCCTGCCGCTGCAGAGTCTTCTATTTTGGATCAGAATTTCATTTTTGAGAAGCTGGTGATATAATAATCTGTCCCGCGCGAAAAACAAAAAACAATTGATTTTCATTTTTGAATCCATCCACCTTCATCTGTAATTCATCCAAAGTAAATTGTAAATTTTATATATATTTTATCTCAACTTTACACTATATTAATATATATATTTTTATATTTTTAATAGGAAATTATGTGAATTTAGAAAATACACATGAATTATTTCAAGTGTACCGATGTTATGGAAAAGGGATAAAAAACTCTCTTACGTGATACAAGTATTGGACTGGATATACGAAGATATATGACCCATATGTGAAATATAGAGTCAAGCCATATATCTCATTGGAAAATATTAATCATGCTATACCCAATTGAAGGCCATCCAACGCCATGCAATTTGTGGAGTCAATGAATTGAAGCTGTGAAGCCCACATGCTGAGTCCACCGAAACCACGTTTCAGCTCTATAAGATTCAAATTCTTGTAATGGAATTTTCCAAGGTCAACATATATGAATCGAAGGTCCGGTTGTCCATAATCTAACGTCATCATGCAAATCACAAAATTTAATAGATTGGAAATGTCTAAAAGCAATTGATAATTGAATTTTGTTCGGCGCATTCTGACGTCCAAATTGAAGTCTGAACACAAAAGTAAAGTCGGCGAAAGGGGAAAGATATATACACATTCATGCTGCAAAAGAGGGATATATATTTTTTTATTATTTTTTAATTTTCTATTCGGAGCCGCAGGATAGACGAGATTTTATTTCCAGATATTCGTAGCTACATACAAAGGATCGAAGAAAAATTTTAAGGTTTAACACAAGAGCACAAAAGATTAAAAGAAGATTAGATTTGAAATCAAATTTACCCTTCAAGAATTATAACTAGGTTTTTTAATTCTTTATACTTTTTACTTTTGAGATTTATCATATTTCTTGAATTCTTTTGTATGATTTTTTTTTCCTCATGAATTAAATTAGATTTAATGAAATTTTGACATGGCTTAATGATTTAATTGACGCATAACTTTAATATATGTTACTATTTAATTGATTAGATTTTTAATTATTCAATTTCATGATTTGAGATTTTATTATCTAGTTAATAGTGTTTTCATGAATAAAGCTTGAAAAACTCAAAAAAGAATAAATAGTTTATATGGAATTGGAATAGAATTGATTTAATTGTTGATACGAAAACATGCGCTTGGAATTAATTTTAGGATTCACGTTCGTAATGCGATTAATATTAATTTTTATGATATAGAAATATACATGAATCTTCATATTAATTAGGATAGTAAATTTTATAAGAGGACGTTTACTATATAATTGGGGATTATAGATAAATGACTCAAAAGAGATATTTTTGCTATAATTAGGGTAATATCAACTCGAAAGGGAAGTGAGCTCTTATGAATTTAATTAAAGACGAATTAATGAATTTTATTATATTTTATAAATATGTGTTGATTCGTCAAATGATGACTTTATTGAGATCTTATGCTATTATTAGCGAAATTTTTCCTTGTGACGTTAGTATTTTATTTTTAGTTAATTCACATTCGTATCAATTAGTTCTTTTTATTTTAATTTGTTTTATCATTTTGTTTTGATTGCCTAACTAAGAAATGAATTGAAATAATTTAATATTTAGTTTCCAATCTCTGAAGACAACTTGGTTTTACTAGTTATTTCTACTACAGTGTACTTTCACTTGCCGAAGTTTTTTTATTGAAAACTTATTTTTAAAAGAAATTGTAGACATTAGTATGTGTGTATGAGCACGTTCTATTTGCATGATATTTTATGGTATGAACGAAGAAAATTGTGAGTTTTTCACTTGCTGATAACCAATTGACTTTAATCTTTTTGTTTCCAATATTCCTCCTTACATTGCGATGGTTTCCTTCACATATTTCTTACATTCATTTTTGTTTTTTGAGTTGAGTGCAATACATGTCTATCAATTTTTTAAAAAAAGTTATATAAATATGAATTAGATAAAAAGAAAAAGACCTTAATGCTAAGGTTAAATTGCATCTTTAAAATACAAAAATTAAATTAATAAAGATCTTGTATTTAGAAGATGTATTTTTGAATTTGTATACCATCGCTATATTATATTTTTAGATGCAAAGTTAATAGGTACAAAAAATCGCATCTAAAAAATACGACAAAGTTATGTCCTTGTCTTTTGGTGTAGACATATCACATCTTTTAGATGTAAGGTTAATAAAACCGTAATAATAGATATGATAAAGTTGCAACTTTGTTTTTTGGTATCACATCTAATAGAAGAACATGGAGGTATCAGATTAGGTGATCTATTTCTACAGGAGCAGCATCTTGAAGGGTATCCAACCAAAGAGAAAGAACAAGGATGAGGTCAAGGTCGAACTCGAGATTAGTAGCTACAGGTAGTAGACGAATCTCGTAGTTCTCTTATGAATGTTGATATAGATATTCCTGTAGATGATGCTGTAGATCCTCTTATAAATCCTCTAACTATTGATCTTCCTACTGTAGATCCTCCTATTGATGCTTTGACATATTGTACAACACATAATGCTCCATCATTTGAGCTACTGATTGACTACTCTATACTGAATATACCTTGATCCTTATCATCTGTTGTTACTCCATTTTCTCCCATGAAATCGAGACTCCAACACCATAAGATATGGGAGAGGGAGTCACATAAGTATTTCTTGAATGATATGATGTTTGTTTACCGATCTACTTCTAATTTGTATAATCTCTTAATTACTAATTCGATTCAATAATCTATTGTAGGTGAAACCTCGACAGATTTCATTAGATATACAATGTTTGATTGATTTATCATAAGTTGGAGATACAGTGAGAAAATATAAGAGGAGGCATAAAGAGACTTAGATGATTTGTATAAGATTAGGCACGAAGTTGACTTCTATATGATAAAAAAAATCATTACAATGTATACTTGTTATTCAATAGTAATGATGTGTATATATGATAAGTATAAATCACTTTATACTTTTTAGGCATATTTAGGCATAAATCGACCATAATTATGTTTATTTCTCAAATTCTTGGTACTTAATTGTGTAATATATCAATTTTAAATGATTCAAGAGTAAGGAGATGATGTTTATTCAAGATAAAGTGAAGAGGAGATGAAATTACATAAGAATGAGTAAATTTGGAGTAATTATGGGTATAATAAAAGAAAATTTGAGTGCCCAACCCTCATCACTCCCTTGATCACAGGGAGTAATCAAGGTTAAAGCTATTTTTCCACTTGTTCATCACGGTTGTGACTCCATCTTAGAAGAATGATCACACCCTCAATCATGGGTATGATGATGTGGAATGTTTGCGACGAGAAGATCATTCCCTAAGTCACGGGTGTAATGGGAATGGATACGACTGTTCTTTTTTAACTTTCTCACATGAACCGTTGCGTAAAATAGGTCTTAATACTAGGGAGTGTCTTGAAGTAGCGTATTTCAAGCCCTTTGACGAGAGGAGTATAAATATATCGCAACTTTTAGATAAAAAAAAAAGATTTTACATCAGATCATAATAATCAATATCATTAAGAACATCACATCACCAACCTACATCACACTTACTCATCTATCTTTGTACCCATTATGTTTCTATTTTTAGTATAGTTTCTAAGTATTGTATCGTATTTTTCTCGAAATTACTCAAGAGAGGCAACGAGAATTCATTGTTTGTGTGTTGTAAAGATTTCTAAAGTAGAATTCAAAACGGGGTTGAATTCTTCTACTTGTCTTATCTTAATTTCTTTGTTAATTCTACATTTTGTTGATACATTTTGTTTCTTCGTCATGTGTAAGTAATAATTTAGGACTTACTGCATCCACTTAATATGATCAAGTGCGTGGAATAGTAGTTTCTTGATGTTGTTATTCCTAATGAATTGAAATTAATTAATTAAGTACGATGTAGTGAACGATATTGACTTAGGCCATATTTCAGTAGAATATGTTGAGAGACAATTTTATTGAATAGATCTAATTCATTGGATATCTTACTTTTGATAGTAGAGATATTATTAGGAAAGTTGCTGCATTTTTAAGTAAATTGACAAATTAACATATCATTAATACGATCCGAGTTGGCTATTAATTCAGAAGAGATTCTAATAAATACAATTAGAATTAGATGTAAGTAATTATGAGAAGAATACTTACATACTAGTGATATCCTGTGGATAAAATCATTAGGATTAAATTAAGGGTGATATCATGCTATGTGGTAAACTAAATCTACATGTTAAGTGTTGTGTTAGTAAGCATTATTGTAGCCATTGTTTTAGTTGAAATTAATTTGTGAATTAGTGTAGTTTAGCTAGTGAGATATTTTAATCTTTTCATCACTTGATAAATTTGGTTGCTAGATCATAGGAAAATTAATTAGTAGTAGCACTTGTATCTGTTTTCAGTGGAGACAACCCTATACTCATTTGTGCTATAAAATGATAAGTACACTTATTTATTGAACCAAGTTAAGGATAAAATAGAGGTTTATAAATTTTAAAACTCAGATGCTCTATTTAGAGGTGATCAATGTATTTTTCTTCATATATCACATTTATTGGCTACTTATTAATGTTGTTATAACTGGTAGATCATAGGAAGATTAATTAGTAGTAGTACTTGTATCTGTTTTCAATGGAGACAACCCTATACTCATTTGTGCTATAAAATAATAAGTATACTTGTTTATTGAACCGAGTTAAGGATAAAATAGAGGTTTATAAATTTTAAAACTCAGATGCTCTATTTAGAGGTGATCAATGTATTTTTCTTCATATATCACATTTATTGGCTACTTATTAATGTTGTTATAATTGGTTGATTGAATTTATAGATTGATTAAAGTTATAGTATTTAATGATTGAATAGGGATGAGAAATCCAGTTGGAGCTCCTTGAAGTGATAGATTGAATTTCATACATGTTGATCAGCTAAAATGATATATGGATAGAGTTATAATTACATGAAATTAAATAAAATGTACCATGTGCTGACTTTACACGGATAAATGTTAGCGTTGGGTAAGATAGTGCATAAATTGCACTTTGAAAGTGTGATATAGTTGTAACAGTATTAAAGTTGCATATTTTAAGATACGACATATGATTGGGATATATATTGGTAATATTTTTTTATATAATTTGTTTTTATGTAATATTAATTAATTACTCGTTGTTTTTGCTATCTAGTTTCCTTTAAAATTTTTATTTTCCCATATCTTATGTCTACTTCTAAATGGATCGTTGGCTTTTTATTCCTAAAATCTAATATTGCGTTAAATTCATCGTACTAAGAACTGGAAGGGTATGATAGTTCTCTATGTTTCCTCATCGTTTGGTGAGAACATTTGATGCTTGGGTTCGGGGGCCTTACATTATCCAATTCTTTCCTTCAAAATCTTTTGATATCTATAATGCTAAAAGAAGTTCCCAAAATTAAAAGGAACAAGTTATGAAACCAAGCAAATAGATAATCTACTAATAGAACATATGATGCGAATTTGTATGTGACTTAAAATTAGTAGCTAAATGCATCAACAAATCACGCAACCATCATGGTACAGTTAAGGGTTACTTGAGCAAGTACAAGTAAACTTATTACTCTACACCACAAGAGTCATAACTAGATCCAGAAACTGTACATATAAAAACTTAAACAAAATCATCTCATGCTATAATTATTGCTAGTTCCACCACCAATAGTTTAGTCAGTGGTTCCCACCAATAGAATTGTCCTATCCCATTGGTACAACCTATCAACATGTTCATATTGGATTTTCAAACTCGTATCAGCCATAGTTCCACCATATGAACGATTCATGTATTCACAACTAAGGTCGGTGCTTGGCTATAAGTCATTTCATCTCGATAACATGTACCTTTAAGTGGTGGGCAAGCAGCCCATGGCCCATCTATCAAAATGTTTATTGATTTTGGATGCATCAACAACAAACATACTAACTTTAAGGCCACATGTAGTGAAAGTTATTCAGTACTCTTAACATAGACATCTAACTAAATAAAGGAGAGTGACCACTCAGCTTCACTTATTTTCATTTAAGCATATGTCTCTTATAATTTATAATTCTAACTATATAAATTCTTAACTTTTAGTTAATTTTTGAAAAAGATGATCTTAAATTATTTTAATTTGGTTTAAGTTAAATTTAAGTTTCAAGATGCATTAACTATGGTTTAGAATAAGAAATCGAGCTTGGAAAGGTCTATAATAAGTTTTAGGTGAAGGAAAAAAGAATTAGATTTGACTTAAAGAAAGAGTGATTAATAAGATAAGAGACAGTTAACTATATAGTGGTAGTGGTCGACCACATGATGTGATGGTTGACCATTTGCTTAGTTTTTTCAACCATATTGTTAGGTTAGTTGTTTGACTCCCTTTTTACCCTTTTTTTTATTTTTTTATTTTATGAATCCAAGTTATAGCTTAATCTAGTGTTTTAAGGTCTCAATTTATGATTGCACAGGCTCCTTTTCTAGAAATTTTAGCCTTAAAATCATCCATTATCCTTAAGTTGTTTGTAATTGTGGTGTTACAGCTTAATCTCACTATGTTACTCATTTATGTTTCCAATTGTCAAGATTAGGGTTTTGTGTTGATTAAATTGAAAGATTAATATTTTTACATAATAAATTCTCATCTTGCAACTCGAATCCAATCTTTGGATTTTTCTAGATTTTTTTTTTCAATTGACAATCTTACTTAAGAATTGAAACAAAATATTTAGAGTTAATGATGGCATTCTTAGATTTATGCATGGATTAGGTTAAGGTTAGGGTTTTAGGGTTTGAGGTTTGGTTCTTATTAACTGGTTTATAATATTTAAAGCTTGTAAGTATCTAATATACATTTTTGGTTTTTTCTAGAAGCAAAAGGTAAGAATCGGTGTAATGTACATAATATCTTTAATAGATTTTGTTTAAAATTGTATACTATAGTTCCATAAAATCCTGGAAGCTTAGCTTAGAATTTTGGCAAACAAGATGACCTTGGCCCATTTACTGTGTTGGACTAAACAAATTCATGCAAGATATAAATTGGATTATGATGGTTTATCTATAGTTGATTTTGAAGTTTATGGGAGAAGGTTGTAGTGAAGCGCATGATGAAAGTAGGAAAGATTATGGTTTTCTTATGGGATACATCATCTAAATCTAGCAAGATATAACTATTGATTTTGCATTGCATTTGCATAAAAGGTTTGAACATTAAGAACATATTAGTATAGAGTAAAACTGGACTCACTGCTCCATTAAACAATGGATCTCTAATGTAACAATCACTTACATCTACACAAAAACCAAATAACACTAGTAAGACAAGCAAGAATTTCGAAAATTGATTTTGCTATTACTGACCTTTTTTTTTTTCTCCTTTGAAAATTCTTGTGGGGGTATACTGCTGAGGCCTTTATTGTCAGTTCCTTAAATTAGAATCCAATATATAGGAAATGGAGTAAAAGTTTCTTCAACATAATGTTCCTTAGCAAGGCTATGTGCGTTGTCAAAGGAACCATAGTTTTTTTTTTCCCTTCCCTTTTTTGCTTATTTGGTTGGTTAAAAAGGTTTTTTTTGGGCCTACAAAAATTAAAAAATAAATATTAAAGAATTTGTATGAAGGAGCTTATAGATAAAGTTGTGAGTTCCTTGAAGAGAAGTGAGTTTTTTAATATGTTGATGTGGTATCTATGAATCTAGACGTATTTTTATAAGATAGAGTTGCTCTAATGGATCAGAAATCTTGTCTTTATATCCTTTGACGATGTAAATATTTGTTCAACTTTTTAATAAGCAAAAAGGTTTTGTTTGGTGCAAAAAGAATTAAAAAAAAAAAGGGCATGTATGCATGGGCTTACATTACTATTATTGTACATATGCCATTCATCTTTAATTAATGTTGTAAGTTTTGGGATGTTCCATCAATCGTTAAAATAATTTGTTATTTTGTTAGCTCATATGATCGTTATTATTTTATGCAATAGAATCGAAATATTTGTAGTACTAATAATACAATTATCATTTATAATTTGACTATTAATAAATATCTAGAGTTTCAAAACCTATTTAATTATTATAATTTCTAATGTATGAAATTAATTTTATTTGTTATTGTGAAAATAAAGTAAAGCAAAAGCCACAAAGAAAATGAAAGCCAATTCTTGAGAGAAAAATCTAAATAATCACTTTTTATCGTTTCATAATAATTTCACCATTCAAGTTGATATAAAAATGAATGAAATTTGCAAAAGTAACATGATTTAAATTTGTATCAAGACAGTTAATTTATTCAAAGTGATCTCCCAAAAGCTTCCATTACTTTAAAGATGTACGCAAGATTGTATTGTGTTAGTCAAACCTACCTTATTTTAGAATAAGATTAAAATTATTCATGATAATATCTACTTGTTATTAGAATTATAGCACATCTTATATATACAAATGGATATGTTGAGAAGTGCACTTGTTATATGTTTTAACATCTAATAGGACAAATGTTAGAATTTGGACTTAATTCATTTGCACTCATAGGCTTGTCACATTTGGGCACATGTATGTACATGCAATTGCAAAAAATGAAAAATAAAAAATGATTGTATTGAAATATTACATTAGGAACTCAAGAAGAGGGAGGGTGGGTTGAATAATCACTTTTTACTTTGACAACAAATCTTTGATCAAATTGGCAAATAGATGTAATATGGAAATATAAAGAAAAACAATTAGATTGTAGAAATTTAAAGAGAAAGGGATAGAGAAATCAAGTTTGGAATTTTAACGTGGAATTTGTACCACCTCTTATTCTCCACGATCACCTAATGCCAATCTCTATCACAAACGATCTCACAATCACAACGATTCTTAATCACTTAGTATAGTGCTCTCTTAAGTAAAAATTACAGATATGAAGCTTGACACTATATGTAATATCTTATAAATCAACAATCCAGACATAAATATTTGAATATTAGGACAAAGCCTTGTCCTTATACGGTTAGGGTCAATAATTGATCTAGGACATTTGGGAAAGTGAACCAATTAGGCTAGAAACTTACGAGAAACATGATAACCCTAATTAAGGAATTCCCATATGTTTGGAAATCCATAATATAATAAGCATATCAAGAATATAATCAAAATAGTGAGAATTAATTTTATATGAGAAACAAAAGTCGTATTTAAGGCGTTCGTACTTAAATTTAGGGTTTTGGGGAAAACATATCTGATTAAGTTTAAACTTTACGATTAAGTTAAAAAAGTTAGTTGAAATACTTAGTAAGATTAGATTTCAAAAATAATGACAAAAAACTCTAATTTTCATTGCATTCTGAGCTCAATTTTAGGAGTTTCGATCATTTTTATTTTTATGAATATACTCGATATATATATAATAAATATACCCATAAATTAACCTAAAAGTATATAATTATGTATAATAAGCGATAAAATCGTAGAATTAAATAGGAAAAGTATCTTAAAAAATAAAAGATATGCTAGAAACATGATTATATGTATATAATTACTCATTATGTGTATGATATATATACATGTATATTACCAAAATAATTAAATATTAATATAAAATACCAAAATAACCCTAAAAATATCATCTAAAAATTATTAAAAAATAAGAAACAATATGGAATATGATTGGATTAAATGTTGAGTAACTTAAAAAGAATAACTAGTTGCATCAAAAGCAATTAAACAAAAAATTGACACCTCATACTTGCAAATTCCTTAAAAGAATAACTAAATAAATAGAAAAAAAATTACTTAATGGCTAAGAAAAATTCTAATCGACCTAAAACACTATAAATAGGATACTAGGACTTAGATTTAACATTTTAGCAACTAAGAAAACTTAAGAAAAATTCAAAAAAATTTTAGAAAAATTTGACAAAAAATAAGAAAAATAAAGCAAGCATGAAACTTAGCTAGTTTCTAGACCAAACCTTGATCTATTGTGACATTCTTCCACCAACGTGGAGCACCACCAATGCCTTTGCCGGCTGACATACCCCCATTGGTCAATGGTGGCCGGAGCATTGATGAATAGGTCGGTTATATTTCTGCCCTATTTTTCTTATAATTTCTAAAAAAATTAAATTAAATCAGCAAATTACAAAAAAAATAATATATCTAGATTATTTTAGATATACTTTCATGTTGTAATTTTATTTTTTTTAAAACTGTAATTATTTTATATACATGCTTAAGAAAGTTATTATTCATTCGAATTTTGACTTTTAAAATAAATACCCTAAACGATGTAGTTTTTAGCTCAAACTTTTTTTATAGTATACATATGATATATATTTAATTTCTATGTAGCCATATTTTTAATTTAGGTACTTTTCATATTTAATGTAATTTTTGGCCCGAAAAATAGCTAAAAATAGGGTGAAATGATAAAATAAATAGGTTTTTATGAAATAAATTGATGGAAATGATAGGTTTTGACTTCTGGTGAATTGTAATGATGTTAGGATATATTAGAATTAATTTTGTATAAAAATAATAATATTTAGGTAATTAAGTATAATTTAGGGGTAAAATTATAATTTTGAATATATAGATGATAAATCGATAACATGAAACCAAATTATGATTGAGTTTCCCATATTTTTAGGAGTCTATAGAAATTTTTGGGGAATTATTTGGTAACCCGAGCTATTTATTACGAGTTTATATAGTGAAATAACTTAAATTATGAACCAAGGCTCATTTTTAGTAATAATAGGTTAAATTGTGATAAATAATTAAATAAAACACTATATGTATGTATACTGATTAGATTTGATAAAAGTATATTTTTAATATATTTAATAATATTTTGATGATCAAGATATGTTACATGTGTACTAAGGTTAGATAATATCTATATTATAGAGTTATGTAGACAAATTATGTAAAATATAGTTTAATTATATAAAATACTTATAATATGATAATATTTACTTAGATACGAATAACTGTGTTAGAAACTCGAACTATTTGCTAGACATCATCTTTAGAAATAGGATCCGTAATATGTGTCGCTAAGTTTGTATAAACCTAATGACACTATTTTTACAAAAATCGGGTAATCTTATGTAATATAACTTATATCTCTATGATGTTATGAGAATTTATGTATTATGATAACTCTATTGTAATTGAAATATGATTTAATCGATTAAAAGTACGTTTCAATTATATCGAAACGATATATTATCCATAATAGTATAATTACGTATATTATTAAGTAATAACTTAACTTAAATTATATAATAAAACTACATATTATTGTTATAATATACTTTAGATAAGACCTTAATGTTTTCGTAACTATTACGAAAACTGAATTTAAGTTTTGTATTTATAGGGTCTCCTAGTGATTAGATCGTTGACGATACAAGTTTTTTGAAGTGTGCATTAAGATAAGTAAGTGGGATCAATACTTTACAGCATTTTGGGATATTATTTCAAAATATCTAGAGATTTTGGTATGTATTGGCTTGTGATTGTAGTTAGTTATTTGTATGTATGTAGCGCTTGTGATTGAGTTTCGATTGCTGTGATGGGAGCTAAGTTCCATGTTATGGTTGTTTTGTGAATATCGTTATACTTGAATTATTGGAGCTTAGTTGATCATCTTAAAAAGATGAATTAACTTAAACTTGGCTTAATATCTAACCTGATATGCATTGCAATTCACAAGAGGTAACGATTAGGATTCTTGGGCTAAACACGGACTCCCTTCGATGAGGATAGCTGAAATAGCCCTTTCCCACTCTTAGTTGAACTAAGTAATAGGAGAGGAGGTCGCGGTAAGGTTAGGGGTCGTGATTCGAACGTAGTTACGAAAGGAAGGTGTTCTCTATTGCACAAGCCCTGGTTTACTTTTGATTCGTGAATATGTGACGTCAATCTTCTCAACCTGGATTAGAACGAGTGTAATTTCTCTGATTTCACAACGGACCAGATAACGTTGTATGATGGTATTTACTTGTACATGGATTGCATCTAATCAACTTGGTTGAAAACGCTATTTGTGATGTACTGAATGCATACTTTTGTTTCTGCCTTACTTATTGAGCAAGTTGTCACTCATTTCTCTATGGTTTGTTTTATAGGTTCCAAATGGCTTATAAGTGCCCATCTAACACCAGAACCTTGGTAAATTAGGACGAGGAGTAAGATACAACAAGAAATAACCAGTTATTGTCCTTAGTATTAACTTTTTATTTTTTAAGGAAAACTACACATGACTCCTCAAGAGGCTTGGTAATTTTCAATATTCTGGTTTGTATATGAAATGAAAGGTACTTATTGGATTTACTATCACTCTTTTATAAGGTCAAATTACAAATTTAAGTTTAACAAATTATTTTAAAGGATTACTCTATAAGTTTATATTAAAGAGGTATCGAATTGGATGCTTCAAAAGGGTAAAGTCAAGTATGCTTGGTGTGAACTAGGTCTAGGATAACAGCTGTGATGACAGTTTCTATCTTAGTATGGTTTACACGGTAGGATTGTTACAACTCCACCTTTTCGAGGCATGACACTATACTAAGGTTTGCAAAAAATTATAAATAATGAGCACAAGACAATTAGAATGAAGTACGAGTAGATAAGAGAAATAATTGTTGGAATATAGCTATATTAATTATCCTTCAATTGCCTACAAACTCGCATTTATATCCTTTTGAAAAATCCAACCGTTGGCCTTGTTTATCCTGCATTAAATGCACTGTAACAACTAATTTTTGTGTGAACTAGCCAGACGGTTCAAGAGGGACTGGCTAGACAATTTATTTAAATAGGGTTACCATTCAGACGGTCTTTAAGTCACCAATCGCATGGTCCAACATAGCTTATTAACCTTCATCAACTAGCTAGATAGTCCATGTACAACTAGTCGCACGGTCCAAAACCTGCTGCTGATCTACAGCAACTAGCTGAACGGTCTAGGGACAACCAGCCGTACAGTTCATAACCGACCATTGACTATAGAACAGTTGATGTAACTAGTTGAATGATTCTAACACAACGAACTGAACAGTTCATACCAGAATAGCTAAAAAGCATGCTTCGATATAGTAGATAGTACTTGATCACTTTTTCCTCTTTCAATAACATTAGAATCAATTTAATAAGTTATAAAATATTTCTAAGTTAATTGTATTTCCTTAAAAGATATAGTTAATAAAGTTTTTGTAGGAATTTGCAAATTGGTTTATAACAATATTTGATTAGCTATGACTTGTATAGATTTGATCTCATCAAAATTACAAATAAAGACCTCTTGGTTCAATAATCTCCCTCTTTTTGATGAGGACAAAATCTTACAAACTCCCCCTCAATAGTAATAAAGGATGTAAAAAATAAACACTTATGAAAGAGACAATATGAGAATATTCATTATTTACTTTAGAAGATAGTAAAAAATAATTCCATGATTCAAAATTGCATGCTAATCTTCATTTTGCAAACAAGCACATTCACTTTGTTTAGACAAATTGCATGCTAATTTTCATTTGGCAAACAAATTCATTTTACAATCTCATCCACTTTGTTTAGATACTTAATTGGGTGACTTGAATTCTTCTCCTCCTTTGGCCTCATCAAAAGGATGAGAATCCAGGCAGTAAAGTGATAAGAATCAACAAGAGTTTGGAAGACGAGTTGATAGAAGAAGATGTCTATGTTGAAAATTTAGATGGACTCGTAGCCATGACGAACAAGCAAGCCGACCTAAAAGTAGATTCCGGACAAAGGGAAAATTTATTTCATATGTGGTATCTAGTAAATGGGAAGACCTGTTCCTTGATTGTTGATAGAGGTAACTGTACCAACATAATTTCTGTCGAGTTAGTGGAAAAGATAAAATTGCTAACTTACCCGTACTCTCGATCTTATGGATTGAAGTGGTTTAATTATAAGGGTATGGTCTATGTGCATAAAAGAGCTTGGATAACATTTAAGGCAGAATAGTACGAGGACGAGATTGACTTTGATGTGGCCCCTATGAATGCTGCAAATTTACTTCTTAGTCGACCATGGGAGTATGATCGGAAAGTGATCCATGATAACTTCCTTAACACTTATACAGTTCAGAAGGATGGGACAAGCTATTACTTGACGCCTATCAGCGTTGAGGAAATCTAGAGACACTTGGCACCCATGGTGAAGTGAAAAGGAAAGAGAAGTTTGTTTGGCATCCCGACCCGTGCTCAATGTTTAACATCTAAGACAACTTCCTTTCGGACTTGCAGTAATGATAGGAATTAACCTCCAACTACATCTAAGCCTAGGCCAACCTATCCCAAGCCGAGGCCAATCAACTTTTGCTGAGGTCGAGCAGATGTTAGAAGGACAAAAGGAATAAAAAAAGCCACTCAACATGAAGTCTGTTGTTTGTCGAGAAGCCGAGAGATCATATGGCTAAGCACTCAAGACCAAAGAACCATTCGGTACAGCACAGAGAATCTAGTGCTGACTAATTCTAGTACTTGGCAATTATGGGCCAACCTTTTAAGTATCTCAGCCAAGCACTGCAAGACTTCAGAGACTCCTCCTCGGACTCAGACATCCAACTATCGCCTCCGTTCAGTTCAGATCCTACTCCTTTCAGGACAGGCCGAGTGATTGTATGCCAACTTCTTCTATTAAATGTACGATTTTGTATTCTTGTACATGTTTTCTTTATTTTATTTATGAGTCCAATTCTTTAGGGTTTAAGGCCTTATATATTACTTATAGTTTTGCTACTAGGGTTTAGTACTTACTGTAAATAGCAACATTTGTAATTAACAGAAGGAGATCAGACAATCATTTAGATAGTGAATATACTTGAAACTTTCCTCTTTCGAGCAAGGTTATACTAGAGCTCTTAGAGCTTGCTATTGCTGGATTATTGAGTGTTGATTAAATTCGTTAAGATTTCCCGCATTCTTATCGATCTTGTTCTTAAGATTGTAGTGAACCCTTCATTTAAGTGAGTTAGTGAGTTGCATCTAACCTCTCATTTGAAATCCGAGCGACATTTAGTGTTTGTGAGTCGTTTCGAACCTTATTTTTGAGCTTAAACCCTGATTGTGTTTATGTCTCAGTGCGTAATATTCATACACATTCACAGTCAAAACCCCATTCTCACTCTCTGTTTCCCGTTCTCATTTGAACCCAGATTACCTCATCCTTGGTTTCGAGACCCGATGCCGTATCAGGGTAAGAGGAAACATGGCAAAAATTTAGGTATGACAGTAAACAAGCCAATAGGCAAACAAGAAAAACATAAAGAGCTATTCCTCATTATCAGCACAAGAACAACACCATGATTGGATAATGCTAATAATATAAAAGAGATCAGACTCAGCATATTCAAACAAGAACAACACCATGAGCAAATGCATACATCATAATAGTTATCACATAAACATAACAGAGGAGCCAAAGGCCATACAAAAGATAACCGAAGAGGGCCGAAAGGCTAATAAACATCTAAAGGAACAACATAAGAGATGGCTAGAAGCCGAGTCTTAGTACAATGATGAGAAAAAGGAACTAAAAGATAAGATAGAAAGACTTCAGGAGCTAAGCTTCTGGAGGTGAAGAAGAGCTGCTAGATGACCTGGGAGGAGGTGGTGGCGGTGGCTAACATTAAGGACCAGAAGTGGGCGAAGGGAAGGGGTATGGTAGCTGGAAGTGTTGAAAAAGAGGATAAAAGATGTAATCTTGCTAGTGAGAGACCCGTTGGTCCATTTGATAAATGTTATCATCAATGTGGTGGCTAAGCTGACACTTCATTTGGTCAATGTAGGTATAGATAGATGCTAGATGACTCCTAAGAGATGGATCAGTAGGGGGAATGGAAGTTAAAGTGCCTAGAGGAATATCTTCATTGACATGAGCTACCCCTCCTTGAGGAGCATTCTGATCAAGGGGTTTGACTGGTTCGGCATCCTCTTCATCAATGAGTTTACTGAGTTCTTGAGAGGCAACACTAATAGGAGGAGGTAGGGGTTCTTTGCTAACTCATCTAGCTTACTTATCCAGTTTCCACCCTCTTTTGCTAATGTGATGCATGGTAAAAGGTTCAATTTGGGGATTAATGCTAGGAGCAAGAAAACTAACCCCCTTAGCCAGTAGAAGATGAGTAACTAGGCGAGGATATTGAAGAACGGGGTACTTAGACTTGTTAGTGATCATTCTGAAACAATGGAAAATCAAGTCAGTATAATCAATTCGGGCATCATTATGGATGTGACCTATAATCCACAAGTTCCCTTTAGTAACGTGCTTATGTTCGCCACTTCGTGGACAATAGTTGTAGCAGATGAATAAGTGAAGTGTCTAATAATGAAGGGGCAATCTAATGGCTTTATGATTATGCCTGTGTGCTCAGTTATGTTCACTAATGTAGCGTTCTTGAAAGACATCTTCATAGAGTATGGCTCCAATATTGTCAATTCCTTCCATATACCGAGCACCACCGGGTTCAACCCTTATAATTGTGTATATATTATTTTGAGCGATCTTAATCTCTTACCCATACACATAACTATACAGCCATATTCGTGGATGGTCATTAGTATCTATGCCAACTTATAAATTACCATCAGAATCATGATCATTGGTGTGATTATAGTAAAAGTACCTAACTGCTTCTTCATTAACAATATTAGGTATATCCATGGTATCAAGAATATGATTTGTAATAAACCCTTCTATATTAAGTATCCTGAAAGCATGAAGAACATTCTCATTAAATTGACACCCATAATCAATTTTTATGAGACGAAACTTGTCATACCTTTATAAATGGCATAATGTGGGAAAGAGATGATTGTCGAACTGAGCCGATGGAGCTTACCTTCCTCGACCTTGAGCACGACTACTTTAAGCTCAGCTACCTTATCCAGCCATGGAAAGGAATAGGAGATAGTTAGGGTTTAGCGTCATGCCCTGAAGCAGTAGAGTCGTAACAGCCTCGCTGTGTAAACCATTCTAAGATAGATAGAAGTTGGCCTTACAACCGCTATCCTAGACCTTATCTAAACAAAGCGTCTACAACTAAACCGCTTTGAAGTAAATAGTTTGTAATTTAAATAAATCATTTACCTAAGAAAGTGAGAAAATATATATATATACTCTATAATTCAGTTATTACAATTAACGTTTACAATATTTTACCGTAATATATTTCCTAGTTATTACATTATTCAAAAATGAAAAATTCTAAAATAAAAACTTAGACCTTAAAAATATAGGTTTGTTCTTCAAATGCTTTTCCTCACTCCCCAGGATCTAGTAGTTGCTAACTTCAGAGTAGTTGTAAGCCGCTTCTTAGCTAACACCTGTACGACGTCTATAGGGATGTGAGCAACCACAGCTCAGTAAGTTAGGATAGAGGACTTAAAACTATACCATAAACATAACAAGGTTATCAACCAACTTATTAGGTACAATGCATGTTCAAGAAAATGCCATTGTAGGACATTATCCGGCCTATCGTGAGATTAGAAAAATTGCGCCCGTTCTAACTCAGGTTGAGGAGTTGCCGTTAATGCAACAACTCACAACCAAACCCAGGCTTGTGCAATGGAGACATCGCTCCTCCCGCGACTACCTTCGAACCATTGACTTCACCCTCGCTGCGACCTCCTCTCCTGTCACTTAGTTCGACTAAAGATGAAGAAGGGACCTTTATGCAATCCTACGTTATTCCTTTCAAAGGGGTCGATATTTGGCCAGATAATCCAAGGTTTCTCCTAATGGGTTGCTATGCAGGTCCGATTATGATTATAAGTCGTATATTTGATTAGGTCCAGTTTAGGGTGATCAATCATTTCATACAAATCACACAATACAAGCTAGAATAATAAACAGAATCATAGCATTACTCATAATCAAGCACATGCACACAACAGACTATCTAACAAGCACAACCAGGCATAATCTCAAGCCTCCAAAATACAGCATCGTATTAATTCCAACTTATCTCGACTCTTTGCTCACTCACTCGAGGTCCGATTCGCTCAGGCCATTGTCGATCATCTCTATAACACAAACGTGGCTTCAGTTTTTCATATAACTATTATAGGTTCGTTTTATCCTATAACACTTATTGTTATGTTTTGTTCAAGGTTTAATATACCTAATTATCTAGGTCTTAAGTCTTTTATAATTATTCTAGGTTTGGGGTTAGGTTTAGGTTTCGTTTTCGCATCAATTTCTACATTAAGTTCTAGTTTGATTTTTAAGTATTGTTTTATACCCAAACCCTAGAAATTCGTTTCAACTCATAATGTGAAATTAATCACATTACTTCTAAATATCTTAAATACCATCACTACCCCTAGTCAGTATTTTATTCCACCCAATACACTTAAATCCTTATTAGTATACTGAATTTACTCCTGATATGAGAAATTTTTATATTTTTCATATAATTACATAAATTTAAGTTTTCTATCAGTTTTATTATATATCCCTATTGTTTATATAATATCAATTTTTATCCTAATATTTTCTATTTATTATATTTCCAATAATTTTATATTTCCAATAAATGTATTATCATCTATTATATATATAATACACATCTAATATTTCTATCACTCTAATTACCATCTTCCAACATCAATTATCATTTCAATGTGTCTAAATTCATCCTAAATCAGATTTTACACCTAATTACCCTAATTTACAAAATTAACTTAAAATTTACTATTTTTCCCTATTACTTATTTACTACATAATTAACCTAATAATTACATCTAATACTCTAAATGCTACAAGTATCATACTTCATCAAATTTCAACATCCTAAAACATATAATTATTCAATAAATTAGTAATTAACCTTTTAATTACTTAATTAACCCTAAATTACCCATTTTATGACTCATTTTAAAGCCTAAAAATTATCTAAAATTTTCGAAAATTAATTTTTGAAAACAGACTTCATAGCTCTATTCTATATCATCTAAGTAGTCTACACAAAAATTTTGGGCTCAAAACTACACTCCTAAGGTAATTTATTTCTAAACCGAAACATGCTCAGTTTTGCATGATTTCTTAAGGACCATATATCATGAGACATATTTTCATCAAAATAATATTCTTCCTAAAAACTACATACAAAAATATTCCAGAATAACAAAATTCATAATTTTCTAAGAATATTTACTATTTTTTACAAAATTACACAAAATCGAGCCAAAAATCAAACTCACTGGTTTGGGTGGCTCCGGCCACTGTGGCCTTATTGGCTGGACTAGGCATTGCCACCACCGTATGGTGGTGGTGGTTGTCTACTTCCAGTTGCTTGTCTGGTGCTGGTTCCCCTTTATAGCCACAATTGCACAGTTTTTCTTATTTTTTTTCTTAACCCTAATTTTTCTCTTAATTTCGCCTCTCCCTATTTTTCTTACTCTTCAAACTGACCAAATGAGCTTCTGAAATTTTCTTGTTATTTATAGAGCTTTAGGGAAATTATTGTGTATTAATTTGATTAGACAACTACCTTATCTCTTCTTCTTTTCACTTTCTATTTGTTGCATTTTAATTGGTTGATTTTGGTTCTTCAATTCCAGATTGCCACACCTCATTTCTAGATTTTTCCTTAATTAATTATGAATTTTCTTTAATTATTTAGTATTATTTTAGCACATTTCGCATATTTTAAGTAATTACGCGTATTTTTACCTACATGTAAATTCATATATAGTACAAATAAATATTTTTAAATATTATTTAGGTCATTTTATGATTTTTAGTATACATATAATTTATCTCTAGCGATTCGTTAATTATCAGAATGTATTTTACGCATTTTCGATAAATAACGAGTTATATACTTAAAATTTGGAATTTTTATATTCTTTTATTTTATTACTTATTTTCTTAAATTCGAACTTACTGGATCATTTTTACTAATATTTTTTGCTTTATTTATAATTTAGGCTTGATCGGATCTTTCAACCGATTGAGACCTTGAATGGCTAGTTGTAGGGCTTACATTTAGGAGAAGAAGGTTGGGGTTTAGGGTTTGTAGAGGGAGAGAGTGAAGAGAAGGGAAGATGGGTAGGGATGAGATTTGAAGAAAGAGAGGGAGAAGGGAGTGGTATGAATGGTGAGGAAAAGGGAGGATTAGTCAAAGGAGGGAGAAGGTGGTGCAGATGGTAGGATAGAGGGAAAAGAAATGGAAAAAAGAAACGATTAGGCTTCCTTTTTTTTTATAGTAATAGTACGAATTGTACAAACGATTTAAGGAGAACTGGCCAGATGATTGTTGACAGAAATTGGATTTTTGAAGCAACTGTTAAAACCATGCCCATGGTTCAAGGCAACCGTTCGAATGGTCAATGGAGGTATTCTATGGTCAGAATCCTCGATGCAACTGTGCTCATGGTTATAGGGAACTGTCTGGACGGTTGCATATGAGTGTCAAAACTATAGGGTATCTGTTGAGACTATCCGGATGGTTAAAGTATAATCGTCCAAACGGTCCGAGTAAACATTTTGAGGTCAGGAGACCTAATGCAATTGTGCGCATGATTAACACCACTAGCTGATTGGTTGACTATATTTCACAATAGCTTATTCGAAAAGAAGATTAGCTCATGAATTCTTGATGATTGTTATAGGATGGACATTTAAGCTCTCATTAGTTTGACCAAAATGAAGTAAGCTTTAGAACAACCATTTCAACCAATTCATTGTTGTTTGTAGACTTAATGCAAACCAAAAAAACAAAAAAATGAAAAGAGATATGTCCTAATGAGAAACAAGGAAGATGAGGAAGTTTGCACAAAGCATACAAATGAGGGAATTTATCAAGCCTACTTAACCATATTTCTTAGATTGAAAAAAAAAAAAAGGTGTTCTAAATTGGTTATTTAAAAGAGAACCTCATTATCTATGTTTATGGGTCTTAGTACTCATCCTGCATGATCATGCCTAACTCTCTTCTTAAAGTGTAAAAGCGATCTTCACTTAAAGGTTTAGTCAAAATATAAGCTATTTGACTACTTGTATCCATAAATTCTAAGCATACATCATTATTTTGAACATGATCTCTAATAAAATGATGCCTAATCTCAACGTGCTTAGTCCTTGAGTGTTGGATTGGATTTTTGGTAAGATTAATGGCACTTATGTTGTTACATTGAATTGGGATATGGGAGAAATTAAGACTACAGTCGTGTAATGTTTGCTTCATCCATAGAATTTGAGCACAATAACTACCGGCAGGTACATATTTGACCTCAGCAGTTGAGAGTGCCATGAAGTTTTGTTTCTTAGAGTACCAAGATACTAAAGAGTTTCCTAGAAAGTGACATGTGTTACTTATGCTTTTCCAGTCAACTTTACATCCAGTAAAGTTGGCATCAAAATATCTTACAAGGTCGAAAGAAGTGTATTTGAGATACCATAAGTTGATTTCAATAGTGCCCATTAGATACTTGAAAATGCATTTTACCACATTCGAGTGAGATTCTTTCGGGCAAGATTGAAATCTTGCACATAAGAATATGGCGAACATAATATCCGGCCTAGATGCGGTTAAGTATAATAGGCTTCCTATCATACCTTTATAAAGCTTTTCACAAATTGATTTACCATGTTCATCTTTGTCTAGTTTTAGTGTTATGCTCATAGGAATAGGCCTAACTTTACAATTATTCATTTTAAAATGTTTCAAAATCTCTTTTGTATACTCAAATTGATTTATAAATGTTCCATTTTTGGTTTTCTTAACTTGGAGACTTAAGAAGTAATTGAGTTATCCCATCATATTCATTTCAAATTCTTTCTTCATTTCAAGATCCATGCTAGTAGCTTTAAACAAAATATCATTTACATAAATTTAAACAATCAATGTATAAGAATTATGATTTTTAATGAACAATGTTGTATCTAACTTTCTTCTTATAAAGCCATTTTCTATTAGAAAGCTACTATACCTTTCATATTAAGCTCTAAGAGCTTGTTTAAGTACATAGAGTGCTTTGTTGAGTTTAGAAACATGATCGGGTAACTTATTTTGCTTAAAACCCAGAGGTTATTCTATGTACACTTCTTCTTTGATATAACCATTTAAAAAAACACTTTTGACATCCATTTGGAATAGTTTCAAATCTTTGTGTATCGCAAATGCCAAAAGCATCCTAATGACTTTTAGTCTAGCAATTGGGGCAAAGGTTTCATCAAAATCTATCCCTTCTTCTTGTTATAGCCCTTAGCAACTAATCTAGCCTTATTTCTAGTTACTATACCAGTTTTATCAAGTTTGTTTCTGTAAACCCCACAACCAATCACTCAAGGTTTCGATCGGCTGAAAGATCCAATC
The DNA here is from genome assembly GCA_024138015.1 of Lumnitzera littorea. Classification (NCBI taxonomy): domain Eukaryota; kingdom Viridiplantae; phylum Streptophyta; class Magnoliopsida; order Myrtales; family Combretaceae; genus Lumnitzera; species Lumnitzera littorea. The sequence continues at coordinate 228,156 of JAMXBB010000012.1, read as the reverse complement.
GAGCCTGAATTATAAACCATTGAGAGAAATATTAGTAAAAATGACATCGTAAACGTGAATTTAAGAAAATAAGTAATAAAATAGGAGATTATAAAATTTTCAAAATTTAAACATAATAATTGCTAATTACTGAAAAGGCAAAAAGTGTAATCTAACAACTAATAAATTACTAGAGATAGATTATATGTATACTAAAAATTTTAGAATGACCAAAATAATAATTAGAAATGTTCACATGTACCCCACATGTATTTACGTGTAGATAAAAATACGCGTAATTACCTAAATTGGCTAAAAACTAAGCAAATAATTAAAGAAAATTATAAAATAATTATGGAAAAATCAGAAAAAATCAGAAGAAGATAAGATGAATCAAGATAAGGTCGTGGCAGGTCCAAAGCTGCAAAAATGAAAATTAGCCAATAAGAATTAGACAACCTAAAAGCTAAAAATTAAGGAAAATGGGCAAAGTCTTGTCAAATTAATGCATATTAATTACAGAAAATGTCTATAAATAGCAGGAAAAATCACAGAGCTCATTTGGGTAGTTTGGAAAGTGAGAAAATTAGGGAGATTCGAAAATTGAGAGAAAATTTCGGTTTAGAAAAAAAAAAAAAAACTGTGCAGTTAGGGCTTTTAAAGGGAACCCCTACTAGACGAGCAGCTGGAAGTGGACGGCCACAACCACCACACGGTGGTGGCAGCGCCCAGGCCGGCCGACAAGGCCACAGCAGCCCGCGGTGGCCGGAGCCACCCAAATCGGTGAATCCGATTTCCAGCCCGATTTTGTATAATTTTGTAAAAATAGTAAATATGATTAGAAAATTATGAATTTTGTTATTCTAGGATATTTTTGTATGTAGTTTGTAGAAAAAATATTATTTTGATGAAAACATGTTCCGTAATATATAATCCTTAAGAAATCATGCAAAACCGAGTACATTTCGGTTTAGAAATAAATGACCTTAGGAGTATAGTTTCAAGCCCAAAATTTTTTTGTAGATTACTTAGATGATATAGAACAGTTCTATGAAGCCTTTTTCAAAAATTAATTTTCGAAATTTTTAGATAATTTTTAGGCCTTAAAATGAGGCATAAAATGAGTAATTTAGGGTTAATTAAGTAATTAAATGATTAATTACTGATTTAGTGAATAATTATATGTTTTAGGATGTTGAAATCTGATGGAGTATAATACTTGTAGCAATTAGGGTGTTAGATGTAATTATTAGGTTAATTATGTAATAAATGATTAATAGGGAAAAATAGGTAACTTTAAGTTAATTTTGTAAATTAGGGAAATTAGGAGTAAAATCTGATTTAGGATGAATTTAGATATTTTGAAATGATAATTGATGTTTAGGGATGGTAATTAAATGATAGAAATGCATTATGTACATAATAGGCAAAAATGCATAATATGAAATTTTTGGAAATATACTAAATAGAAAATATTAGAATAAAAATTGATATTATGATAATAATAAACATATACAATAAATTTGATGGGAAACTTGAATTTATGTAATTATATGAAAAATGTAAAAATTTCTCACATTAGGAGTAAATTCGGTACACAAATAAGGATTTAAGTGTACCAGATGGAATAAAATACTAATTAGAGGTAATGATGGTATTTAGGAAATCGGGAAGTAATGTGATTAATTTCACATTATAGGTTGAAACGGATTTTTAGGGTTGGAATCTAAAACATTACTTAGAAATCGAACTAAAAACCTGATTTAGAAATCGATGTGAAAACCGAACCTGAACCTAACCCCAAACCTATAATAATTGTAAAAGACTTAATACTTAGATAATTAGGCATATTAAACCTTAAACAAAACCTAACAATAAGCGTTGTAGGATAAAACGAACCTATAGTATTTATATGAAAAGCTGAAACCACGTTCGTGTTATAGGGATGATTGGCGATGGCCTGAGCAAATCGGACCTCGAGTGAGTGAGCAAGGAGTCGAGGTAAGTTAGGATTAATACGATGCTGTATTTTGGAGGCTTAAGATTATGCTTGGTTGTGCTTGTTAGATAGTTGAATGTGTGCATGTGCTTGATTATGGGTGATGCTATGATTCTGTTTGTTGCTCTGGCACATATGGTATGAATTGTATGAAAGGATTGATCACCCTAAACTGGACTTAATTAAATATCCGACCAGTAATCATAATCGGATATGCATGGCAACCCGTTAGGGGAACTTAGGACTCTCCGGCCAAATACCGACCCCTTCGGAAGGGATAGCGCAGGATTGCAAAATGGTCCTTTCTTCATCCTCAGTCGAACTAAGTGACAGGAGAGAAGGTCGCGGCGAGGGTGAAGACAGTAGTTAGAAGATAGTCGCGGGAGGAGCAAGGTCTCCATTACACAAGCCTGGGTTTGGTCGTGAGCTGTTGCATTAACGGCAACTCCTCAACCCGGATTAGAGCGGGCGCAATTTCTCTAATCTCACGACGGGCCGGACAACGTCGTGCAATGGCATTTGCTTACACATGCATTGCACCTAATAAGTGATTGAAAACCTTGTTGTGTGTATGGTATAATTTTAAGTCCTCCGTCCTAACTTACTGAGTTGTGGTTGCTCACATCCCTATACACATCGTGTAGGTGCTGGCTAAGAAGCGGCAACAACTGCTAAGAAGCGGCAACAACTACTATGAAGCGGCAACAACTGCTGGATCCTGGGGAGTGAGGAAAAACATATGAAGAATAAACATATACTTTTAAGGTTTAAGTTTTTACTTTAAAACTTTTCATTTTGAATAATGTAACAACTAGGAAATATATTACGGAGAAATATTGTAAACCTTAATTACAATAGTTGAATTATAGCATATATATATTTCCTCACTTTCTTAGATTAATGATTTATTTAAATTATAAACTGTTTACTTCAAAGCGGGTTAGTCATTGACGCCTTGTATAGATCAGGTCTAAGAGCCAACTTCTATCTTAGGATGGTTTATACGGCGGCGGCTGTTACGACTCTGCCGTTTCGGGGCGTGACAGTTTCTATAAACCTATTTTGCTCTAATTACCAATCTATCACTAGGTCTAGGTATTAGATCCCTAATGAATTAATTAAGTTCCTCTTGTATTGCTTGTATCCAACATTCATCTTTTAGAGCTTCATCAATATTCTTAAGCTCAACTTGAGATAAGAATACTAGGTTGCTTATATTTTTAAGGGATGATTTTGTTAATATCCTATTTGAAGGTTCTCCTATGATTAGTTTTGTAGGGTGATCTTTAAAAAATTGTCATTCTCTAGGAAGGTCTAAATTTGATTGATTTGTATCTTTATCTTCTCTAAGAACATCTTTATTAAAAGCGTTGTTTTGGTTATTGCTTAAGTCTAACATATCTAAATGAGCACTTCTATCATTTATTTCATTAAAAGATACATTATGCAATGAAAGCAATGAATCATCAAACACAACAAGTATTGATTCTTCAACAACTAAAGTTCTTTTATTAAATACTCTATATATTTTACTTGTTTGTGAGTATCCAAGAAAAATAGCCTTATCTGACTTAAAGTCAAATTTGCCTAGTTATTCTTTACTATTATTAAGTACATAACACTTGGTACCAAAAGGGTGAAAGTAAGAAATTTTAGGCCTCCTTCCTTTCCAAAGTTCATAAGGGGTTTCCTTTAAAATTGATATTATGAAAACACGGTTTGAAATGTAATATGTGATGTTAATGGCTTCTGCCCAAAAATATTTTAGCAAATTGTTTTTACATAGTATTGTTCTAGCCATTTCAATTAAAGTCTTATTTTTCTTTTTGGCAACTCTATTTTCTTATGGAGTTCTAGGTGTCAAAAGGTATATTCTATGTCATATTGATTACAAAAATCATTTATTTCAAAGTTTTCAAATTCTCCCTTATAATCACTTCTAAGAGAAGTAATTGTAAGACCTTTTTGTAATAAATATTGCAAGAAAATAGGTCCATGTATATCTAAAGAAATCATCAACGGTGACCAAGATGTATTTTTCCCACTTAAACTTAATGTTTGTGTAAGGCTAAACAAGTCCAAATGTAATAGTAGTGACCTAGAAGATGAGATAACATCTTTTTGTTTGAAAGAATTTTTGGTTTGTTTTCCTTGTTGACATGCTTATCATACTTTAACCTTTTGAAAATTCATTTTTTGTAGACCTTTTACAAGATTTCTTTTAACAAGCTTAAATATAACTTCCATACTAGCATGCCTTAATTTTCTATACCATAACCAACTATTATTATTTTGGATAGATAATTATGTTTCATTTTGACTTGAAAAATTGTTAAAATTGATTTTATAAATGTTTCCTTGTTTATATCTTTCGAAACTACTTTAATCGTTGTTAATTCTTTCAATGATACACTTATTTACTAAGAATGTAACCTTATATCCACCATCACACAATTGATTAATGCTAAATAAGTTATGCCTTAGATTATCAACTAACAATACATCTTTAAAAATAAGATCATTGTTAATAAGAATGTTATCTTTACCAAGACGGTTGATTTTCTATTGTCCCCAAAGGTAATATTCTTTTCATCCTTCAAGGTTAATGTGGTGAATTTGGTAGCATCTCCTAATGGGAATCGAGCTACTGGATCGTTGAGCTCAGGGACTAGAGGGATTGACAAGACGAATCTTCCTGCTCTAGCCATTTCTTACTGAAGCTAAGTATTTCCTTGTCGACCCATTATGCATGCCAAGCTGAATGACTACCTATTTCTCGCAAATAGTATGCCAAGAAGCGAAAGGTTAAGCAATAGCCAATTACTTACTTGGCATTACTTTTGCTGAGATGCTAAGAGAGAGAAACTCTGGACTAACTAAGCCACCCTTACTCAGATAAACAAGTTGACCAAACTTTTTTGTCTGCATTTTCCAACGGTATCACTAATACGGCATCGTCATATGTACAGAATCATATGTAGAATTTGTTACACTAATGATTATTTTTCTTGAATATTCATTTTTACCCTTTTGTATCTTGTATATTACTTCTTTAGGAAATATCCTTTTTTTCTTTTCCCTTTTGGGTAAGTTGCCCTAACTTATGGGTATAAATACCCTTGTATTTGTAGTCACAAAGATTAATCATCATTAATATACTTGAGTATTTTCTTCCTTACATAAATACTGCTTGTTTACTTTTGGCATCGCTTTTATCTTAACTCTTGAGCGAGACTAGATAGTGAGTAACTTCATCGGATCGATTCATGCATTATATCGAATTGTGTCGTAAGTTTTCAGAAGTTCCATTGGTGCGTTATATCCTTTGAAGTTATTCGTGGGTTTTTGCTTACTTTTCGTTTATATTTGTCTTTTCATACATTCCCTATCACTTCCTTTTCGAGCTTTCAATAAGGTTGGACCCTTTCAGTAACTAGCTTTGTTTGTTCTTAGTTACGGTTTGCATCATCTTGGTATCAGAGCGAGGGTTTTTGTTTGAGTTGTGGTTTGTGTTTGAAGTTTTGTTTATACTTTGTTTTACATGTATGAAATAGAGTAAGTTACTGTGTTATCTTAACTGTTGTGTTTATTGGTTGTTTAGTTTCTGGTTTAGAGAAAATGACTGACCTAAGTGTAAACATTGGTACTGGAGCTAACAATAGCGGAATTATACATCATGGACGACAATCTCAGGAGACTCCAGGAAGTATTGATGAGAGACTTGATGAGGTGGCTAATCTCTTAATAGATTTGACTCGAGTTGTTCATGCGTTGGCTTCTCGACCCACAAAGGTTATATAAAACACTTCACAAGTTAATTAACCTGTTAGAGGTCAGAACCGAGCTTGACTAGGTAGAGGTGGAGAAATAGACAGACGAGTAAGACGAATGATAGACTTGAAAGAACTAAATGAAGAGGACAAAGAAGAGTATTTTGAAGAAGAGCGAGCTAAAGTTCCCAAAGTATCTGACCATGTGAAACATTGGATTCTAAGCTTTAATGGATCTGGGAGTACTGATGAATATTTGGAACAGGAAGAAAGAATGGAGCGTGTTTTTGAATATTATCAGGACAAGGATTACGAGAAAGTGAAAATTGCTACTGTTAAGTTCTCCGAATATACCGCCATATGGTAGAAAAATTTCTAAGCTATGAGGAGGCGAGAGGGCTACCGAGAGATTAATATTTGGCTTAAGATGAAGAGAATACTTAGAAACAGGTTTGTGTTGGAAACTTATTTGCAAAATAATTTTACTCAACTTCCGGAGTTGAGACAAGGAGGCTAAACAGTTGACAAGTATATCTGGGAATTCCAAATGCTCATGATCCGATGTGAAGTAAAGGAACCACCGACTCAAATAATCTTTACATTCATTACTGGGTTGAGAGATAACATTCGAGACATTGTGGAACTCCAACAATTTACCACAATGGTTGAAGTCATAAATGGAGTTGAGTATCGACCAGGCTATCGACTAGCTGACTTGGACAGGTGAGTCATCGAGCTCAATTGAGTACCGAGCAGATTTAAAAGGTCAATGTTCGAATCGAGCAGAAGGGCCAACCCAATAGTTACGCATTGAGCCAAACTTATGAGAAGGGGTAAGGGTTTGGGAGAAAGATAATAAAGTTCTTGTGAGAATTTGTAAAATATTTCTAAATTAATTGTATTTCCTTAAAAGATATAGTTGATAAAGTTCTTGTAAAAATTTGCAAATTGGATTATAATAATATTTGATTAGCCATGACTTATATATGTTTGTTCTCATCAAAATCACAAATAAAAACTTCTAAATTCAACATGTATATTTATCACAAATAAATTGAATTATTGGCCTAAGATTAGTAATCATTTTATTATATGAATAATGGGCCTTATCATCTTTTAATATTGTAGGTTATATATGTGTGTGTAGACACCCTAGACTGCTGCTGATACTAAATAGGCTCTTTAACTAACTCAGCCCATATGTTTTATTGTTAGGGCTATGATCCTTAGTTGTGTGGAGCCTCCATTTCACTCACTCTAACGAGTTCTTCCATCGCTTAAAGAAAGAGTTTATGCACACAACAATTAGAAGACTATTCACTCACGCTTTGGATTATTGTGAATTTATGAAACAAGGTACACCTACGTTTTTCCTTCTTATATCGAATAACTTCTATGTGAGGTTATCTAATTTTGGTATTAGGGTTTGAAGATTTTGTTGAATAAATTCTATCAAGAGAACTTTAGACCATGCTATGAAATTACTATGGGTTCTTAGTATATTTTGAAAAGATCAAGGAAATAAATTATTTACACGGTCATTAAGATAAATATATTGATTGAAATTTAATTATCAATTAATAAAAAAAATGAAATCAATACATTAAACTTGTGTGAGTTTTCCTATTAAAAAAATAGATTATGAAAGATATTTAAAAAATTTACAAGTAGAATAAAAGGAACGGCATTATATAAAGATAAGTATTACATAGTTTTTAAAATAATGAATTTGTATGATTGTTTATCATGTATTTTTTTTTTTTTTTCCCTTTTCATTGAGCGCCCGAAGGGATAAAACAGGAAGGATGGTGAGGGATAGATCGTCGGCTTCTACACTGCTGGTCGAACCTTCCCTCGCATGCGGCACGGCACGGGTCATTCCGAGATCATGCTAACAAGCACGATTCCTCTTCATCATGTCCTCCTAAATCCTCCTTATGTACATGTAATGTAATTATCTCGGAAGATTTCATTAGAAACCAAATCCTGAAATTAAGGAATGATTAGAGCGGTTTCACAAGTTAAGAGGGGACAATGATTAGATGTTTAATATAATATATCTTTTGCATGAGGACACGTGTCTAGAAAGCTATTGATTATTATTATTATTATAATAATAAAGCTAGATCAGCAAAGACGACGACAACTGAGTGAGACAGGAAAGCAAAAGGCGATGCGAAAAAAGCCAAAACTTCCAAAAGGTGTTTTTTTGACTGATCAAATCCGTTAAGGAGTAGTTGTAAAACAAGACGACATTGATCAAAAGAGTCCAAAATGTGTGAAGTTAGAACTTTTTTACACGGTGCCGGCGGAAAGACCTCATAACCTAAATCTGCATAGTCTAAGAAAAGGTTTAATTGCAAAGAGTAGGCGTAGACCCCCTATAACAATTAGTTGGGTACTAACATACGTCTTTTAAGTTTTTTGGTTTCATGCGTTTACCTCTTCATCGTGAATTTTTTAAAACTATGTAACTGTCACTGGAAATATGAATATTTTCTAGAGTTAAAGCAAAGTGAAACTACGCTTTTAGATTTTAGAATATTGATGTACACTTAATGAATTTTTGAAGTTATATTTCTAACTTTAACTTCTCCCAAAGAAAATTCTAAACTGAATAAGATGTATGAAAGGATACAAATCTATGCTATCCAATTATTTATATTACTCGATTTGTTTGCTTAAAAATATACATTTGCAAGCTAGGGCTAGATAATGCTTCTTTTTTTTTTTTTTTAAAGGAAAACTAGAAAGTAATACAAAGGAACTCAATCTAACTCATCAAAGGACAAAGTGTACAACATGAAGAAGGCTAAACCAAGATCACAAAAGCTTTCAAGAAAGCAAGATTTGAATATCAAGGAAAACCATAATTTTATTCATAATTCAAGATTAATAATTGAATTTAGCTAACGAAAATACATGAAAGTAATATTGTGAAAGATAATACCAATAATAATATATAATAACAACGCAAGAAACTACTCAACGCGACGTGAGATGAGACAATAATAGAACATATAAATCCTTATGCTTTCAAATAAGAAAGACTAGAAACAACATAGCCGGCCCAAACATTATTAATTATTATATTATTCCTCCTCCTAGTTGTGCGTAGTTGGCCATTACATTCTCTATCAGACTCAAGAACCAAGGGCCACGCCCATGTAACGAGGGAAATAGGTAAATGGACGATGAAAGTTATTCAAAAAATTGGTCTTTTTTTTGTATTATTGTATAAATTATATAAAATGAGAAAATTCTTATTGAAATACTTTTTTAAATGTTTCTTCATGCATGGCGTAGGGATTAGTGTGAACTACTTGATCAGCATACAATTTAATATCACAGTAAACTATGGGACGGCATGGCTCATGATTGAATGCGATTACGACGCCTGCACTTTTCAATAATAATAATACACGTTGTGCATTTGTCATTCGCACGAACTCATTAACGTGTTTGAAAAGTTGATGTAAAAGGAAACTTCAGTCTTAACGTGGGCTTTTTGTTACCTGATGTCATCCTATGAATGTTGAATTTATATTTTTGGAGCGTCAATATACTACCATTGCGAGTAACCAAATTGATATATTAGTAAAGATTCAATCATTCGTATTTGGTCCCCCATTTTATACTTATTAATTGCATCTCTTCCGTTTTTGTTTTATCGTTTGTCGACTCATTATATTGGATACGTTCGACGAGGAGGAGATAGATGGGGTTCGAGTTGGCAACTTTTATTATTATTTTTTTAATCACTTCAATTGGAAAATAGAAGAGTTTGATATAAAATCATGTTAATCTATATCAAAATTGAATATACATAGATATAGGATTATAGCACATTAATCGTAACCCAAACGTAATATTTTTTGTATCTAAAATAAGAGAATGATCCATTTTGAATATTATGTAAGTTGTCAAGAATATTAAAGAATATTACTCTCTTTCTGACAACAAATTAGGGTTAGGTTAGAATTGTTTAATGGAAAGAAAGTTTTTATATCTTTGTCAATATGCTTAGTTGATTGGCATTAAGAAAATTATTCCTATTGTTATAAACATACTATTATATCCTATCAGTAAGAAAGACCCTCTATCGTCTTCTTATTACATATAATATTAGTAACAAGAATTAAATGCTGATCAAAATAAATGATCTAATCAATAAGTCAAAGAAAGAAACAAGATATTGAAACAAAGGATTTTGAGAGATCCAACCATTGTACCTTACAAATAGGTAATATTTTATAAGAATGACATAAGGAAAGTAAAAAGGATAAGGATGACTTTTTTAATAAATATTACAGATTAAGTGAAGTAAGCTGGATAGATAGAAGTCTCATATTTTACCTTATAGTATTTGAATACTTTTGGTTATTTCTTGCTACTTGTATTTATTTTTACTTCTATTTAAAGTAAAATAGACCGATGAAATTTTAAAAGTAAGTTTTCTAAGTCCGAATTTCTAAATACCCAATTTTTAAAATAGAAAACAACATAATCACATTTGGAGTAATCATAAGGAGACATATATTTGCAACTTACCTTTATTTATTTATTTATATATATATATATATATATAAGATAAAGTTGTTCATAAGGAAAATAAAAATAGTTATAGAGTGTGTAACATTATGGGAAATCAAAGGGTTTTATGTATTGAGGTATAGAAAGAAGAGGGGAAAAAGAGATGCATTAAGGGAAATAAGGATGTAAAAGCAAAAAGATAATCAAGATTAATTAACCTTAATACCGATTATCTTTAAAAAGTCACCTATTTTGAGAATACTTCTACTATACATATTTAAACCTTAAAATGTCACTAAAGTGCAGATTATAGCCATTAAAAGAATATAACCTACAGGCATGGTTTACATTTTAGCTAGTTTAGTGCATGTGGTTTTGATATTTGCATTTAAGTGTTTCAGAATTTAAAAGTTGTTCATATCAGTGTCTAATAAATAGTTAAAACAGCGATGGCCAACAGGTCAAGCCATGCAATTCTCGTCGCCTGCAAGAAGCTTTGTAATGATGAGTGTGTCTTTTCTTTGGAAATAAAAGAAAAAAGAAAAAAGAAAAAGCTAAAAATGGGTTAAATGTGGGCCCTGTAACCATCCTAGTCTATTGCTAATTGAAAGGAGATAGAAAGACGATGTTGTATTAACAATTGTGCGTGCGACATTTATTTTTTTTTTTTGAAAACTCACTATAATAAAATAGGGGACTTTTTGACATATTACCGTAAAATTATGATAAGTTGTAATACTCCAGGATTTTGAGTCAATTTAATAACCTTAGGATCTAAGCTCCTAAATTTAAAATGCTAGATTAAGTTATTTATTTTATTTCAAATTTCATAGTAAAAATAAAAAAGTTAGACAAATTAATTTAAGTAAAGTCAATTTCTTAAAATAAACTATATAAAAATATTAATTTGAGAAAAACATTAATTTATCGACAAAGCCGATAATCATAAAATTCGAGACTTTAGATATAACGAGATATTAGAGATAAATTAATTAACTTTCAAAAATAATAAATTAAGTTGAATTATATATAATATACATGTATTTATATGTGATATACATTATATGTATTAAATATATACATATAATAATAATAAATTAAAAAAAATTAGGACAAATAAGGGAAAATTAATAAAAAAAAATGAATGGATAAGTTATCAAATGATGTGTCAACCTAAGATTAATTATAAATGATGAGTTAATACTTGATTAATGAGGAGATGACACATGTTATTTAGGAAAATGGAAAATTGATATGTGTCACACATATGTCCAAATTCTATTTAATTATGCAAAGTTCAAAAAATATAAATAGGTCCCAAACCCTCATTTACAACATTTTAGCACTTTAAAAATACAAGAATATAATTTAGAAAAATTAGAAAAAATAAAAGAAAATAGTAGAAAAATATGGTGAATTATGGTTCTTAGGATTATAGGTAACTTGATAAGGAGTCACTTGGGACTTAAAGTTACGGTGGAGAGAAAAAGTGGTTTGACATAAGGCGGTGACTAGAGGGTGGTTGGAGCATTGTAAATTGGTGAGTCAAATTTTACTGTTTAATTTTTATTAATTCACTAAAAATATCAAATTATCTCATAAAATTATGAAATTTGGTTTTCCTAGGCTATTTTATATGTACTTTCATGTGGTAATTTTTTTTTTAAATAACATTGATTTAGAGTACTTGCTTAAGAATGTACCTTGTTTAGACAAATTTTAAATAAAATTTTCAAAATATTAAATAATGTTACTTCAGTCTAAAATTTTTTATATAACACACTTATATAATGTATTAATTTTTAGTAACAAGAATTTTTGAAAATGTTCATGTTTACTATTTTTTATAATTATTTTGAATAAAATTATCAATTTTACTAAATTATTGAAATAATTAGTTTTTTGATGAAATTAATGAATGAGCCTTACATGTTTAGAATTCTAAATATTTATAATGATATTTGGAATATTTAATTTTTATCTCACACATAAATTTGTTTATTTTCTTTAATTTTTCGTAATTTTGAGATAAAACCGTTATTTTTGTAGAAATTGATAATAGCTAGTTTAGTATAACTAATGGTTGATAATTAAACTATATGTTTTTGTAAGTTTATAGGATTTTTTGTGAAATTAATCGAGCTCGTACACTATTTGTTACGTATTTTTCTAGTATAAACCTATATATTAGCTTAATATGTGTAAGCCCCGCAATCAGATATTCAGGGTTTGGTTTGTAGAATTTAGAGCAATCGAGTAAATTATTCGATTTAGCCTAAATTTTACAATAAAGTTAGGAATATTAATAAAAGTGATTTCATAAGTTTGAATTTAAGAAAATAAGTAATAAAATGATAGAATATAAAATTTTTAAATTTTAAGTATATTCCCCGTTATTTATCGAAAATATGTAAAATATATTTCAATAACTAACGAATTGCTAGAGATAAATTATATACATACTCAAAATCATAAAATAATATAAATAATATTTAGAAATATTTATTTGTACCATATATGAATTTACATATAGGTAAAAATACGTGAAATTATTTAAAATACTGAAATATGTCAAAATAAGGTAAATTAATTAAATAAAATTCATAATTAATTAAGAAAAAATTAATAAAAATCAAGAAAAATGAGGAATGATCCAAATTTGAGATGTGGTAGCTTAGAATAGAGAAACAAAAATTAACTAATCAAAATGTAACAAGTAAAAAGTGAAAAAAGATAAGATAAGGTAATTATATAATCAATTTAATGTATTATAATTTCCTTAGAGCTCTATAAATACCCAAAAAATTACAGAAGCTCATTTAGACAGTTAGAAGAGTAGAAAAAATAGAGAGGGTCAAAATAAGAGAGTTAGGGTTAGTTTTAAAAAATTAGACAAAAATCTGTACAATTGGAGTTTATAAGGAAATCCTCAACCAGACAACCACTTGTGAGTGGACGGCCGCCACCACTTGTGAGTGGACGGCCGCCACCACTTGTGAGTGGATGGCTACCGCCACCACCACACGGTGGTGGTAGCACCTAGATTGGTCGATAAGGCCTTGGTGGCCAGCGGTGGTTGGAGTAGCCAACGTCAGTAAGTTTCGATTTTTACTTGATTTTTACTTAAATTGTTAAAAATATAAAAAATATTTAGAAAATTATGAAATTTGTTATTCTGAGATATTTTAGTATGCATATTTAGGGAAAAATTTTATTTTTATAAGTTTATATCTATAAATATACTGTTCTTAAGAAACCACATAAAATCGAGATTTGTTCGGTTTAGAAATAAATAACCTTAAGAGTATAGTTTTGAGTCTAAAATTTTTGTGTAGAATACTTAGAGGTTATAAAACAGTGCTATAAAGCCCTTTTCCAAAAATTAATTTTCGTAACTTTTAGATAAATTTTAAACCTTAAAATAATGTATAAAATAGGTAATTTAAGACTAATTAGGTAATTAGATAGATAATTACTGATTTAGTACATAATTACATGTTTTAGGATGTTGAAATCTGATGAAGTATGCTCTTTGTAGCATTTAAAGTATTAAATATTATTATTAAGATATTATGTAGTAAATAAGTAATAGGAAAAATAGTAAATTTTAAGTTAATTTTGTAAATTAGGGCAATTGAGTGTAAAATCTTATTTGGAATGAATTTAGATATTTTGAGATGTTAATTGATGTTGGGATATGATATTTGGAGTGATAGAAATATTAAATGTATATTATGTACATAATAGGTAGTAATACATAATATGAAAAATTGAAAATATAATAAATATAAAATATTAGAATAAAAATTGATATTATACTAATAATAGGAATATATACAAAATTTGGTAAGAGACTTAAATTTAGGTAATTATGTGAAAAATGTAAAATTTTCTCACATCGGGAGTAAGTTTGGTACACTAATAAGAATTTAAATATACCAGGTAAAATAGAATACTAACTTAAGACCAAACGAGATATTTAGGATTCTCAAGCCTAATATGATTAATTTTACATTAGAGTTCAGATCGCATTCTTAGGCTTTACGTATAATATCTTTAATTGAAATCACTGTAGAACTTAAATCAGAACTGTATTTGGAAATTGAACCCTAAACTAACCTAGGATGAATTGATAATAACTATATATATATATAGGAAGAATTGGGTTAAGTTATAACTTAGAGTATATATACATATACATATCATCAACACATAAATACTAAATAGCATATTGATATTATTGGACATACGGAGACAAGTTGACTTGCAGTTAGTTGAGTGAGCGACCAAGGATACTGAGTAAGTTGGGATTAATGCGTACTGGATTATTCTTATTAGATAGTTGGTTATGTATATGTGCTTGTTTTGAGCTGTTGATATGATTACTGATTTGCTGCTTTGACTTGTTTGTGTGATTTGTTGGAAGTGATTAAGCACCTTAAACCGGATATAACTGAATATTTGACTCATAAATTTAAACTAGACTTGCATAGTAATCTATAAGGGGAACATTAGGATTCTTCGACCAAATATCGACCTCTTCGACCAAATATCGACCCCTTCGAAAGGGATAGCGTTGGATGATATAATTGGTCCCTTTTTCATCTTTAGTCGAACTAAGTAACAGGTGAGGAGGTCGCATCAAGGGTGAAGTCAATGGTTCGAAGGTAATCACGAGGGAAGTAGTGTCTCCATTGAACAAGCCTGGATTTGGTTGTGAGCTATTGTATTAACGGAAATTCCTCAACTCGGATTAGAGTGAGTGCGATTTCTTTAATCTGACGACAGGCCAAACAACTTCGTGCGATAATATTTGTTTGAACATGCATTACACTTAATAATTTGGTTGATAATCTTGTTTGTGTTTGTTGTATGGTTTTA
Source organism: Lumnitzera littorea (assembly GCA_024138015.1). Lineage (NCBI taxonomy): Eukaryota > Viridiplantae > Streptophyta > Magnoliopsida > Myrtales > Combretaceae > Lumnitzera > Lumnitzera littorea. Next base: position 212,994 of record JAMXBB010000012.1, on the reverse strand, counting down.
AGTCCCTATCCCAACTTACTCAGTTATGATTGCTTACATTTCTATAGACGTTGTTACAGGTGCTAGTTAGGAGGCTACTTTCATTTACCTTAAGTTAATAACTGCTAAATCTTCGGGAGTGAGAAAATATATCTGAAGAACAAATATATCTTTAAGGTTTTAGCTTTTATTTAAAATCTTTCATTTTTAAATAATGTATTATTTAGGAAGTATAAGACAATGAACTCTGCAAACATTATTTGTAATACTTGAATCCTAGAGTATATATAGATATTTACATACTTTCTTAAATAATTAACTTATTAAATTTATGAACTGTTTACTTTAAAGCGGGTTAATTATGGACGATTTGTGTAGATTAGGTTTAAGATAGCGATTATGAAGTCAGCTTCTATCCTAGAATAGTTTGCACGATAGGACTGTTACGACTCTACCACTTTGGAGCGTGACGATATGTAATATAGTAATTAGTACTAGTAAAATACTTATCAAATTCACGTAAAATGAACAAATTAGGGTATATTAAGGGTTACTAGATAAGTTTGGAAAATGTGATTTTTAAGGTTTTTAGTTTAATACCGAAGCTTATTCGAGTCAATTACAAAATTAGGATAACGTATGGTCGAGTCGTAACAAAAAAAGGGTATTTTTAAATCTTGATAATATTGATAGACTTGGTTCTTAAGATATCTCTATAGTACTCGGAATAACAATCATAACGATATAAAGTTTACTAAAATCGAATAGGAAATAAGTAAGATACGATCATATAAAGTTTAAAAATGCAGAAATGAACGCATATAATAGTTCAAGTTTGACCCATACTTGATTTGAATACTGTGTTATATTTTCATAGGTGTGATAAATAAAAAAGGACTACGTGGTGAAGTTTAGGATTTTGCGCTATTACTAAATCTAAGTAAGTAGATCTAACTCATGCTTGGAATAAATATATTGCTACTCATAACACTACGTGCTATTTGATGCTGTGTTGATTAATATGAGTATATCTTAGGTGAACTAATATATTATTATAGTGGATGCTGATGTGGTGATTTTGAATGACAATAATTGTATCTTAGTTAAACTGTTATGTTGCTATGTTGGATGATGATTTGTGCTTAAGAATAATTGTGATAATTAGAGAAGTTGAGTGATTGCTAACTTAATCTTCTGGATATTCACCTAAGTGAACCCTAAGTTAGATACTAGAAGTTCGCTATGGAGAGTTTGAAAACTAGAATAAAATAACTAGGTTAAATAAAACTTAAAGATTGATTATGTTTATTGATATTCCTGAGTTGCTATTGCATATCACGGCATGGCACAAAAAGAGACCTACGCATATGAACTTTCAGAATGAGATTTCTAAGTGATCATGGAAAAAGTATAGCTTTATGAACTCAGTTTTTGAAAGTATATAGATTACATTGCCTAATCATTGTGATTATTTTGATAGTCAGATTTGGTAGAATACGGTGTATGGTCTAATTTAGCAGTATTACCACTTTGATTTAGTGAACTACAGTGTATAGTCTAATTTTGTAAAGCAAAGTTAGGGGCCCTACTCCTAAGCAACTCCTCGTTACCCCCTTTGATAATAATAGACTATTGTGTATAGTCCAATTTGGTAGGGGTCTTACTCTTAGGTAGTACCTTGTTGCCCATAGGTTCCTAGACGTTGTATTCAAACGCCTGACTATGTTGACTAATCAAAAGAAGATTGGAAGGCATAGGATATCGATACTAATGTATGCCACGTGTATGAGTATAATATGTTGCATTACTAGCAGTAAATGCCTGGTTGGATGGATACATATGTGAAGTTGAACCTGTAGATTATGATTGAAATGTTTCGGTTGTGATATACAATATTGTCCATCATATTGTCTATATTATATTATTTGTTATCCACTCTCACTTAACTTCAGTAGCTGAGATGATAAAATGTTTTATTTTCAAGTTAACTGTATCGTGAAGGGCCTAACACTAAGGGGGGATATATATATTGAGAGCATGAGTCAGAGTCAGCGACTTTTGTATAGAACTTGTACTAAAGTAGGAATCCTATTATTGTGAAGATGATAAAGGAAAAAACTGGTTCATGTTTTGATATAAATATTGTGCTGTACATGTAAGTTGTAACAAAATATCCAGCTAAACTTCGATGTAGCAACCCCTTTATCATGTAAACAATGTTGTATTTTGATAAATGAGCAAGTTGAATTAAGTTTTCAACAGGTATTTTTGTGTGGTAGTGCATTTCGTGCTAAGCTGAGATGTGACATAAGTCATATTTGATTTTAGTAAATCATGTCACAAATTGTAAAATAGAATCTATTCACAACTTTATTTTTATCAAATTTCAATAAATCATACACATTAATAATACGGACAGAGCTGTCAATTGCTTCTATTTCTACCATGATTTATCAAAATTAAATGCGATTTATCATAACATTATGGTAACATGATATCATGTAGAATTTTCCAATAAAATAGGGTGTAGTATAAGCAAGGAGAGCCTTCCATTTTGAGACTTATTCTATTTTTTATAGCAAGCCAAGACAACTTAATTAAGGTTAGTGAAAACCTATGTCTCACTTCTTCTTCAAGTGATGTTTTTCTTAATCTTAATCCACTACTCCATCGATCTAAGGCTAGAACTTACTTAGTAGAGTAGAGTGATAAAAAGGGGGCTTGATTTAGTTTTAATCAAATGGATTAGTAGGTTACTAGGGCTTATTGATACATTTAACTCTTAAGTTGGTAAAACCTCACCTTTTAAAAGACATTCCTTTTTTTTTTACGAAAGAACATCAAGGTTAAAAGTAAAGTAACTCTAAATACACACATGCGAAACTCCTCCTTTGATCAAACTACAATAACTGGCCGAGTCTTGAATAATTGTGTCGGTCAAGATTATAAATAACTTAATGAAAATTTTAATATCTTTAAGCACTTGAAATCCAGAACGTAGTTTCATAGTTAAGTTAGGAGCTGTGTGGACAATTTTTTCATTCAACATATATCTTTGATGGGTATTGTTTTTATGTAGGATGGGATACTAATATGGCGGTATTGAATGTGATTATAGAAATTAGAGATATCACGACTGTAAATGCTATAAAAGTCTTCATAATATGATCATATCCTCCATGATGAGTAACATGTGCTACTTCTTGTATACATATTTCATTAAAAAAAAAAAAAAATCACATATGGAATGGATATCATATCATATGGATGCGCCAACCTATTGAGGCCTCGTTGAATTTTTTTCCTTCTTACTTCAAACTCAGCCGGAAACATAACAAACAAACAAACGTGCCAATAAAATTTTTAATATAAATATTTGAGCCCCCATTACAAGACGCTGATTTGTAGTCCATATGACACAACACAACCTCGTTTAGTAATGACACTTGTCCATTATTCTTTTTGTTTAAGGGATATAAAGTTAACAATTTTGAGTTGGTTGTGGCTTTGTCCTTTCCAATTCAAAGGAAATTTTCTTCTCTGCTGCATCTTGTATATAGTAAACTGGTGTTACGGACCAATAGATGTGTATAATCTATATTCACCTTTTATATGGATCGTACGGATCTAACAAATGATATCACTACAATATATTTATACTTATACATATACAAGACTCTAAATCATAAAGTATAGTACCTTTCCTTCCCATCCCAACCCCCAACCACCCCACCCCACCTTCCTTCTCCGTTTTTTTTTTTTTTTTTTAAATTAAAGTCCTCAAGGCAAAAAAGCTACCCGACAGCATGACCAGATTTGCAGCTTCTTATAAAAGTATTATTCCTTCCATTGTCTTTTGCATGTGCACTTCACTAATCTATAATTTAGAACCCACATGCATTCACTACATTTCATTAAAAAACTATATATTCTTTGATCTACATCAAGATCTTAAAATTACTTGATGGTTTTGATTGTCCTTTTCCTATGGAATTAGCATTTAATGAGAGAATTGATAATTCTCATAAATTAAACGAGAATGTTAGAAGAAAGTTCATATTTTTCCTTTTTATTTTTTTTTTAAAAAAAAACTTTTAACTCCAGTTGACCTTTTTGTAATTCCTATCCAGCATGATATGATGAGCAAATGTGTAAGACTTGTACTTATTGTACTTATTGAATTTTAAATATTATTAAGAATGATTTTTTAATGCATTTTATATATGTGTCATCTTGTTATTTCAATTTACTATTTAAGATTTTACTTTGGTTTGTGGAATTAGAACCATCCACAAATTACTTAAAAATTTCCATATTCGTGCATTTATTCATTATCAAATATCCACACACACACATATATAATAATAATAATCTAAATTTTTTCTTTTTTTAGCTATTACTTTTACTTTTGCCTTTCTTTCCTATATTATCTGCCTCCTAGTTCACTTCCTTTTCGAGAGCAAAATCTTGAATCCAATATTACATATTTCGATGAAATCAATAAATTGAATTATTTCTTCTAAATGAATATTTGGATTTGAATTTCAGGCACACACAATTTAATGATCGAGGTACTTAAAATAACCAAAAAGAAAAAGAAATCTCATTTACTAGGACTTGGCCACTATATACTTCTACGTGGGTAATAATATGATATTCTGGTGAAATGTTAGTGATTAACATTAACAAGGCAGGCACATGGTTCTTCTAAGTCAATTGCTTGCATCCGCATCCACATCCACACACATATATTTGATGGACCACTTGTGTTGTGTGTGTCTTATTCATTTATTTATTTATACGTGGCACATGGGACATGGTGTTTTAGCAAAATGATTATTATGATTAGAGAAGTTGATGGCCAAACAGTAGTAGATGGATCGGTTTGTTGCCTTGACAAACAATTTTTCACCATTAAAAGGAAGTTCAACCATCAAACAAAGCCCAGCCCATCCACTTTATTGATGGAAGATAAAAAAACATTTGATAATGACTAATTAAGTTTACGTTCCCCCAATAATCAGCCCTTTTTTTTTTTAATTAATAGATTTAATCGGTTCGTTTTTTCTATCCTTTTGGTATCAGTTTTGAATGTCTATTAGTTAAAATAAAATACTGAAAAAAAAAAAAAGATAACTACTTGTGAAATTAAACACCTTGAAAAAACAAAGAAGAAGATCAAATTAAGTTTTCTTTCTCTCTCTTATTTACCAATTATTAAATCTTCATCATAATTATAATATAATATAGAAAGAACAATTATCTAGTAATACATTTTTACAATGCCAATTGATATTGATCCAGTGTGAAAAATAAATTGGAGAAATTTTCACATAAGGGAGGAGATGAAAGCACAACCTGGAGAACCATGCAAAGGTGAAAAAGAGATTGTGGTATTTGCACTTATAGTTGTACCGACTGAAAGCTACCAAAAGGAAAGTACAAAAAGTGGTAAAAGGGAATTTGCATATTTGACATATGACAGCAAAGCTAGAGGAGACTGGCCCATGTACATTACATAACAACAAAATGCCACAAAAAACACACTGGGATTAATATTAATAAACACAAGAACCCATCTACAGTCAGAAATTCTTTATTTAATAACAAAAGGGGCACTTGCATATTAGTAATATTAGAGTAAAGAAAGGTGCTTCTTGATCCAGATCTTCCGCTTCTATAAACAAATTATGGGGTTCCACCCTCAACAATCCCAAAACAGATCAATCTGTTTCCTGTGGCAGCAATGCCTGCAACTCTAAGGAATCTCCAGCTTTTCCCTAATATTTTCTACTACACCTTTTTTCTATCAATAAACTTTCTCATTTTCTCTTGTTGTGGTTCATTAGATACACAAGGCCAAGCCCTTTTGACATGGAACAAGAGTTTGAACGGCTCCACAGGTGCTTTAAAGTCATGGAACCCATTAGACTCTACACCATGCGGATGGTATGGAGTCAAGTGCAACCCAAAAGGGGAAGTGATCGAGTTAAGCTTAAAAGCAGTGGATTTACAAGGCCCATTGCCTTCAAATTTTCAGTCTCTCAAGTCCTTAGAGAGACTTATCCTCTCATCAACCAATCTGACAGGCTCCATACCAAAAGAGTTTGGAGATTACCAGGCGCTGCGGCTGATTGATCTCACCGACAATTCTCTCTCGGGAGATATCCCTGCTGAGATATGTCGGTTGAGCAACTTGCAAAGTCTTGCTTTGAACACAAACTATCTTCAAGGTGAAATTCCTCGTGAAATTGGAAACCTTACGAGCCTCGAATATCTGACACTTTATGACAACGAGTTAAGTGGTGAGATACCGAAAAGTATTGGGGCTTTGAGCAATTTGCAAGTACTCAGGGCTGGTGGAAACACGAATCTTCAAGGTGAGCTGCCTTGGGTGATTGGAAACTGCACCAACTTGGTCATGCTTGGTTTTGCTGAAACCGGCGTTTCCGGAACTCTTCCTTCATCTATTGGAAAGTTGAAAAAACTTCAAACTCTAGCCATTTACACAGCATCGCTCTCGGGCCCCATTCCTGGAGAGATAGGAAACTGTAGTGAATTGCGAAACCTGTACCTGTATCAGAATTCGCTTTCGGGTTCGATTCCGAGACAAATTGGACAGCTCGGTAAGCTTGAAACTCTGCTATTATGGCAGAATGGTCTGGCGGATACGATACCTGATGAGATTGGAAGCTGCTCAAAACTCGCAGTCATAGATTTTTCAGAAAATCTGCTTACGGGCAGCATACCGATAAGTTTCGGAAAGCTCCAAAACCTTCAGGAATTCCAGCTGAGCGTCAATCAGTTATCAGGCACCATACCTTCTGAGATTTCAAGCTGCACAGCCCTGACACATCTGGAAGTTGATAATAACGCTATCTCGGGCAACATTCCCGAGAGCATTGGAAATTTGAAGAGCTTGACTTTATTCTTTGCCTGGCAGAACAAGCTGACGGGCAACATACCGAAGAGTATATCGAAATGTCAGGCTCTCGAGGCTCTTGATCTTTCTTACAACAACTTCAGCGGGACGATAGATGGTGAGATATTTGGACTCCGGAATCTCACGAAGTTGCTGCTGCTTTCCAATAACTTGTCAGGTTTCATACCACCAGATATCGGGAACTCGACAACTCTATATAGGTTGCGCCTGAATAAAAACATGCTGACAGGCACTATTCCAGCAGAGATCGGCAAGCTCAAAAGCCTAAATTTCCTTGATTTGAGTGAAAACCAACTTGTAGGAGGAATTCCTCCATCCATATCAGGATGCAAAAAGCTTGAGTTTGCTGACTTGCATGCGAATGAGCTCACGGGTTCTATACCAGATACGCTTCCCAAAAGCCTGCAGATTGTGGATTTATCCAACAACACTCTCGAAGGATCTCTCACTCCGAAAGTTGGAACACTCATCGAATTAACAAAGCTTAGTCTTGCGAAAAACCAACTTTCTGGAAGAATTCCAGCCGAGATATCATCTTGCGGAAAGCTTCAAATGCTTGATCTTGGAAGCAATGGCTTCTCTGATGCCATCCCGAAGGAACTAGGCCTCATTCCATCACTCGCAATCTCTCTAAATCTAAGCTGCAACCTACTTTCGGGTGAGATTCCATCCCAGTTCTCGAGTCTTACAAAGCTAGGTATTCTTGACCTCTCTCACAACAAGCTCAGTGGGAGCTTAAATGCCCTAGCGGATCTCGAAAATCTCGTGTCCCTTAATGTCTCTCACAATGAGCTATCTGGTGGATTGCCCGACACCCCATTTTTCAGGAAACTTCCCCTTAGCGACCTTGCCAACAACAAAGGTCTCTACTTTTCAGGTGGTCTTGCAACTCCAGCTAATGGAACAGGTTCCACTTCCCCTGCAAGATCAGCTGGATTAGCTATGTTTATCCTTGTTAGTGCCACTGCAATACTGATTATACTGGCTGCCTACATATTGGTGCATAGTCGTACTAAAAGAGGGCTCTTGGAAGATGACAACTGGGAGACAACTCTATATCAGAAACTCGATTTATCCATCAATGAGATTCTCGAAGGTTTATCTACATCAAATGTTATTGGTACCGGAAGTTCTGGAGTGGTATATAAAGTGAAGATTTCCACCGGTGAAACACTTGCAGTAAAGAAAATGTGGTCTTCGGAGGAGACAGGTGCATTCCGATCTGAAATCCAAGCGCTAGGATCAATTAGACACAAGAACATTGTTCGGCTTCTGGGATGGAGTTCAAGCCAGAAAGGAAATCTCTTGTTCTATGATTACCTTCCAAACGGAAGTTTGAGTTCTCTCCTTCATGGTGCTGGAAAGGGAGGGGCAGAGTGGGAGACAAGGTTTGACATACTAGTGGGAGTAGCTCATGCCCTTGCGTACTTACACCATGATTGTGTCCCAGCAATTTTGCATGGTGATGTAAAGGCCATGAACGTGTTACTCGGTCCTAGATATGAACCTTACCTTGCTGATTTTGGACTGGCAACAACTGTAAACTGCAGTTCGGCGGATAATCAAACAAAACCAAGTCAAAGACCTCAGATAGCAGGTTCTTATGGATACATGGCTCCGGGTAAACAATCGACCCTTCTTTATCCTTAAATGGGGTGGCAATTCTTGTTGTGATGTCACGTTGTTGTGTGTCCTTTGGAAACAAGTCATAACTAATTAACGGTTTGACACAACAAAGCATGATCAACGCGATTATTGAACGAGTCAATAGGACATATGACATAACAAGAACCAATTTACAAGTTTATTAAATAGATTTGCCATCGACATGATTATCCAACACCACTAAAGTTACAAGAAACATGGAAGTATTGGTTAATGAATTCTCCATGTCATGCTATGGTGTTGTGTTGAATGAAAATTCCCATCCCTAGTGGTAGTGGATTCAACTACTTTCAATTTTTTTGGCTTGCTTAAAGATTTTCGATCTCTCTTGACGCAGAACATGCATCGATGCAACAGATCACCGAGAAAAGTGACGTGTACAGCTTCGGTATTGTTATCCTAGAGGTCTTAACGGCAAGACATCCACTTGACCCAACTATACCTGGAGGAGCAAACTTGAATCAGTGGGTTCGTGGTCACTTAGCAAGCAAAGGAGACCCGCTTGACATTCTGGACCCAAAGCTTAGAGGCAGGGCAGACCCTATCATGCATGAAATGCTACAAACTCTGGCCGTCTCCCTACTTTGTGCAAGTTTGAGGGCCCACGAACGCCCTGAAATGAAGGATGTTGTGGCGATGGTCGAGGAAATTCGGCCTGTACGACCAGAACCAGATGCGTTGAAACGGAGCTTACCATCGCCTCCACCTACGACACAAGTACTTCCAAAAAGATCTTCAAGTTGCTCGTTTGCTTTCCCTGATGACTCGGTCTAGAGCTATTATTATGATCGAATTTTTAACTAAATGTCCTTTTTTTTTTTTTCTTTCGTTGCATACTTAGACAAAGTCCTGCTGGGAAACAAATTGTCCAGTCCAATAAATCACTTGGTACAGTTTTGTCTGTTTTAGTCAGCTTGCTAGGAATGTCTTTGGGGTAATTGGGGAAGCCTGTTATTGAGAATATTAATTGCAACTTTCTGTGTATAAAAATAAGTATTTTAAGATGATTGAGATATCGAGGTTGCCTTAGTTATCGAAGGGCCATCTGAAGTGGTTCATGATCATGAGATATTATTGGTTGGATGACCTGCCACTTTCCTTCGTTTGCAAAATAAGGATTCTTGTGATGTGATGAGATGATGATGATGAAAACAGACAGGATAACGAGATACTTGTAATAGCAACGGTGGTCTTTCAACTTTGCTTAAATCAACGTGACCGTGCGCTGCTTCCTAAACTAAAAACTCAATTTAGTATAAAAAGTTCATTCTACACAAATAAAGTGAAAGCTTTTCTCTTTCTCTGTTTTTTTTTTTTTTTGGGTGTGGATGATATTAACAAAAAGTACGGTAAATGATTTCACTTGAAAAAGAGCGGATATCGTTTTCCATTGACATTCCCACAGTCAACCACCATTATCACATGCTAATGCTATCCACTACTAATTACCACTAAAATCTACTCATATAACTGCAGTCTGCAGCTACTTTTTTTTATCGTGTGTTATGGGACGATTGTAAATATTATAGTTAACATTTTTAAAAGCATATTCCCCAAAAAAAAAATCCACCCTCAGTTAAACCCTATTTTCTTACGTCCTACTAGTTCCACCAAATCCAAGAACAGAACCAATACATGCTACTTTTCCAACATCAACTAGAATAAAAATGAAATTCTCACCAAAATAAAAATAGCATACTTAAGTGCATTTGACATCACATGCTACTCTTGCTGGAGTTTTCTCAACTTGTCAAAGAAATCATGAAAAACTAAAGCAGCGGACTTTGTGCTAAAAGTGCTTTACGAATATGCCGTTGATATATACAAGAATAAGAGCAAAGTAAAACGGTCAGGAGAAGCTTGCAAGCCGTGACTGATCATTCTACAATATGATGTTATCTATGTTTCCAGTGATGATGGTGACTGATCATGTTGTCAATAATGAAAGTTCATGCAACTTGAACAGCTCACAAGAAAAAGACTTCCATATCTTGATGACTGACAGATCTTTATGACATGTCACTGGTCCACCTGGCAGCTAGGGAGGTTAAGAGTCTCCTTTCTAGAAGCCACACATTCTGTATTATATTTAGCAGCATACCCCATCTCAGAACAAAATCAACTTGCCTTCGTTGAGCATTGCTTTGGTGGCAAACACCGTATATTTGCATGACAGAAGCCCGTCATCAGCAACTCTGCATCCTCTAAAAGAATCACACCTCAAAAGAACCTTCATTCTCTGCCAAGAGAATCATCAGATTCTAATCTTTTCAGCATGATATTAATGACATTCCAGCCAAATCCGCGGTACTGGAGCCACCTAATAATTCTTGATTTTTGTATGTTAATGGACACACCTTGACTTCGGAGCCATTGCTTTGATGTCTGAACATATAAATGGTCTAGCGACTCTTTTGAAAGTCCTAATCTTGATGATTGATTTCTGCAAGAATCACCATCCTCAAAAACCAGCTTAATCACTTTATCCATGTCAACCTGACTAATTCCCTTCCTGAACAACTCCTGGCCCAACCAACAGCAATGACTAGGATTTTAGGAACAAGTAACCTAAAATATTTGCTCAGAGTCCAAACACAATGGGAACTACATTGCATGCACTTCAAATTTCATCCATGTTTGACATATTATCTTGAGGAATGCATGTATAATTAGTACCTCACAAACTATCTCAAGGCTGTATGCATGTATACATGTTGAGTCACTCTAAGAATGGAGTTCAGATACAGAACTACTCTTACCAAAAACTCCTAACCGTCTTGATCTTCAAGAAAGAAATACCCATCCTCGGAACATATAGAACTTAGAGTTTGATCTAAATAAGTGTTTTTAGAAATGAGATACTAGATATATAAAAGTGAATAGACACATATATCTTATTAACCATAAAACTACAACAAAAACTAAAACATCGAGTTTCTTCATCAATAATAAACAATACGTGTACATATATATGTCTCCTTCTCTTTAACCCAATTATTTGCGGATTACAAATGATTCCAATTATTATCGTCTTTTTTGTTTATCATTCAGCTCATTTACTCAGTTTAGTTTCAAAAACTCCATCCAATACTGTTTTGATTATTTCATCTTATGAACCAAACTATAACTCTGGTTCATGAATTTTTCTTAAACTAAAAACAAAGCAGAAATTTGGTGATTAGCACTAAAAAATTATCCAAAGAACATAATAAATTAAAGAGTAGATCAAAATCGTCAAAAGAGCATTTAATGTGTAAGACAAATAAATATTTGACCTCTCCCTTTTTATTTATTTACACCATCCTTCTTGTTCAAAAATAATGTTAATATCTTCTAACATGTTTCAAATACATAATTGAAAGTTTTCTTGAGATTGAGAAACCTAAACTTTGTCTATGAAGAGTAGAATAAATTGTATTAGAGTCTAGAATTATTTTCTTCTATATCATACTAATCGGTAGGGCCCATTGGTAAGTACTACACTATGTCATACATTTCATGGGGAGTTGGCTGCACCCATGAATGGAATAAATACTATTGTTCCTTTGGCTTTACTCGTGACAATAGCATATTTCTATATAGGTCTTAGTAAAAAAGGATTAGGTTACTTCAGTAAATATATTCAACGAACTCCAATCTTTTTACCTATTAATATCTTAGAAGATTTCACATAAAACTTATCACTTAGAAATCAACAACATTGAAACTTTGCTATAAATTATTCCCTCTCCTTATTGAGATCGGACATAAAAAGAACAATTGGGCCAACAAACATCCATTTTATTTGTATTTTGGATACCCATAAAACCATCTAAGATTGCTAAAGAGATGAATTCCTAGAAATTAAGGGACATTATTTAGTTTAGTGGCCATTGATAGCAATGAGAATTACACGTTTTTAATCCCAATTAGAGCCTCTCCCCGAGGTACTTTCTTTGAGTTTTCTAGGTAAATGTGAGTGAACAGGCAAAGTTTCAATTAATCAAATGCAAAGAAGACTAACTACATGAAATGATCCTAAATAACTAGCTGGACAAGGTCTCCTCCAAAGGGCATACTTGATTGACCAAAAGCGTGTAGCAATAAGGCATGAATTTCTAAAAACTAGACTTACATATGACTGTTCTGATCTATGGCTGGCCCAGAAAATCCATCAAGAAGGTGTTCAAGTTGTCGTTTAAAATTTCCACGTGCTCAAAGCAGAAGAAGGCTGATCGCTTCAGAAACTTAAAAAATTCTACCTTCTATTCCCTTAGGGGTTAGATTTTGTAGACTTTCATTGGTCATCTTGCTAAAAAAGCCAGAGAGAAAAGATAGAGATTCTGAAAGACCTACTTGCCATTAAAGACTGTTATGCACAGGGTTTACTTAAAAAACACAACTCCTTCAACCAAAGTAGAGTTTTACAAATCTTGAATACTCTAAACCCCTATTTTGCAAAGTAGGGCTAGATAAAAGATTCTTAGTGGATTAAGCCTGGATTAAGGGGATTTCTTGTCAAACCAAGCTAAATCCTTCCAATTTCTCTCCATAAAACTCTCTTGTTCTTCAGATTGTTAAATATGTTAAGGATTATTCCTGGTTCTTCTTTTTAATCTCTTCATAGTGAAATTCTTGGTTTATATTGATTATGGAGTTAGTTGTGTCTGTGTTTGATATCTCATTAATTCATGATGATTTAGGACAAGAACCTTAAGTATTTCCACTGATTCATGCAGCCTTTTTTTTTCTTTTTTTTCTTTTTTTGGCAAGGGGCAACTGAAACATTCATTAACTTGACAGAAATTACATATTTGGGGGCCTAGAAGCCAGATGACAAACAGCAAACAAAGTATCTGGGATGGGGGTGAAGAAACCCAAAAGCAACAGCACATCCCATGCTTAACTATGGTAGCTACCCAATGCATGCACACATTAGCTACCCTATCAACAAAAGAGACAGAACAACTCAAAAACTTAAGACTTTAAAAAACAGAATATATTGCACTACTCCAGCGGTCTTCCATGCTGCAAGTCTTGGTGAAGCAATTGATTTTTGTTATTAATTGAAAGAGGTTATTACAAATCCAAGCTGTTAGATTCTTAAACATTAAAATTATCTTTCCTATGGCGACGTAGACAGCAATAAGCTTAAGATTCAATTTAGCTCAAGAAAGTGCATGTTGAATGGTTTAGTCAACTTGCTACGAATCAGATCATCATGAACTTGAATTAATCATAATAGTTCTTGATAGAGTCGGGTGAAGTTGTAATCCCCATAATTGGAAATCCTTAGTAAGTTTTCAGATGAAAAAAAATTCTTAGTAAGTTTAGTTCAGTGATTATATAAACTTTTTTTTTTTGGGGTAACTCAGTAGATTATATTTAAAAAAGAGAGAGAATATTTATGATATGAAAAGTACAAGAGGCAGAAGGCCAAGTTATGACCAAACCAGAACTGAGCAGGAAGTTTTAGGAAAAACTAAAATTTTTAATTGTTTGTTTGTCCAGATAAAACCAATTAGGACATGGCTCGATAGACACTAGTGCAGTCCCTATGGGTACAATAACAGTCTTAAAGAAAACCATTTTTATTACTCATAATGACCATGTACACTTTCATGGAAAATAATTGTCAGCCACCCCCCACTAAGTTGGGGTACCTCTCAGCCAATGGGAACAAAAACAAATAATCAATCGGTGATGCTTTACTCAGCGAAAAACAACACTTAAGCCTCACCCCACTAAGTTGGGTACCTCTCAGCCAAAGGGAACAAAATCCTGCATGATTAGCACCAATAGCTAAAAGGATGCAAGTGAACTAACTTCAGTACTATTGATCGGTGATGCTTTCACTTGGAGCATAGTTTAATAATCTCTAAATACCATGACTGGAAAGACAGCTCATATCACTACTTGTCATTGAATTTTTTCCATAATCAGTTAGCAAAATAATATAACAGATTTCAGCTAATAAAAGGAAACACAGATCACATAAAAAAATACTGAATGCAAGCTGAATAGTTCTGAATTTGTTGCATTATGAAGTTGACAATAGAAGAGACTACATACATGCTTTATCCTCCTAGGCCCCCAACAAAATGATGACCATCTTGCCCGTGTAAATGTTTCAGCATAGAGCTCGTCATTGATCAAACCTCTGCGGTAAATTTAACAATTGAGAAACTTAAAGAGACAGACCATCTTGTCCAGAATAAGTGTTGGTTATGCAAAAATTAAATAGACATTTATTAATGGTCATTATTTACAATAAATTTAAATACTTCTATAAGATGTGTGCACATAAAAACACAAATAACACACCATGGGAAGTGAGACTAACAATACTTTTAAAGTTAAACCAAGTACAGTAAAGAGAGCAGTGGCAATAACTTTGCTATAGAATGTCAACAGAATGATAAACAGTGTAATCTGACCAAAGGAGAATGACAGCAATAACCCTCATATTACAAGATCCACACATCAATAAATAGCAACAAGCTGTTAGGTGGTCCCTTTTACCCACAATGCAAGGACTTCTGAGCAGCGAATCCACACTGTTTGACTCACCTTTTCTGAAAGTCGTTTAGCACTGAGTCAATTGTACCACTGGCGAATCTCCTCGCATACAATTTCTTTCTCAATTCAACAGCTGTAAAGGCCCTACACAATGAATAGAAACTAGTTTACTATGTTGACATTTCATACTTGAAAGCACTTAAACTCGTACCAAGCTATACCCTTTTGCTTTTTTTATATTATAAAACAAGATTTTGACTCCAAGAACATAAACATGCTGAGAAGCATGATTTGTAGAGATCTTGAGGTGACAATAATGTCAAAGTTTAAATGGCCAAAAGAATCCAGAAAGGACAATCAAACATCGAATAACATCTTTGATATATGAAATACAGTTAATATAACCCACATCCCAATTTTTCATATTTACTTTCACAAGGCACTGAAAGGTCAATATTCATAAAAGAAAACTAAATACACAAAGTAATAGATACAAAGAGACTTCTCCCATTTCCACTACTATGAGAAACAGAACTTTATAGTACCAATTCAGACCTATGATAATGAGCATGACAACCTGGTTGCTAATAACTGAATTGCTAACTCCTTAGCATATTTTCTAGATTTTCCATCTTGTGAAACCTCGTCTTTCCCACTATTCTCCAGTTGACTGATCTCAAGCTCCTCAGCAACATCATTAGGACCATCCATGAACTCTTCATTCGCAGCACCTAAATCGCTACTTGCCTCGTCTTCCAAGTCTACAATTTTCAAATGGAAACTTAATTGCATATCAATTGTATAATTCCAAGAACACAACATCTTAAGTCACTTGCATTTCATTAAAAAGGCAAGAGTCATCTCAGAATGAAACTTTCACACCCATACAAAGGCACACACAACAAAAGAGGTAACCACAAGAAGAACAAGAAGGCTACATCAAAATGAACATATAAGAGAAAAGCCAACTAAAGAAAAACAAACAAATAAACTAAGATTGCGAGGCCATGCTTTTGCTTATGACTGAATATCAGATGGTGATACAACAGGTTGTACAGATTATCACTTTGAAGTGCACATCACTCAACTCTTTTCGTTATTTGTGGATAAGAACTTAATTGCTACTCACATCACTTACAGGTACAAATTCAGTCAAAAGCACATCATCCATACCTAGCAAACTACGACCAGGAATGTGCTTATTATCCAAAAACACACTCTCCTCATTCATCAAAATATCCATTTGCCCTTCTCCTTCCTTTAAATGATAAACAGAACCGTAGAAGCTCAAGTTACTTGTTGAACTCCTAAGAAAAATTTCATCATCAACCTGACTCTTCTCTTCCCAAGACTTCAGCTTAGGTTCATTACTTTTCAAAACCATCCGCTCTCTTTTCTTCATCATATAAGAATCAGAACCCTCAAGTCTCATCTTACTCGCATGATCGACCAGGCTTTTCTCCGGCCAAGCCATCCCTGTCTCAGGTTTAACGTTTTTCGATGATTTCTTAGGGATGTACCTTACAGGAAACCCATCACTATAGTCTCTACCTCTCAAACACCAGACAGCACCAATCTTCATGACCCTAAAATTTGAAATTACAAAAAGCACATTACTTTCATATATAAAATGGACATTTTATTGGTTATAAAGACTAAATGTCAAACTTTTTTAATTTTTCACTTGAAAAAGTAAGTGCTTGCATGGAAAAGGTAATCAATATCGTGTAATTTCTCTTCCTATTTCTCGAGAACAAAAAGAAGGCCAAATTAGAAGGCGATTTGTCGGAATTTTCACCTGATTATCGAGATGATACGATTTTGAAGCAGGATTGAGACTCTGATAGTGGAATTTCCCGCCAAAAGCACCATGATCGATTTCAATTTGCAGGTCGATGTTCAAGGCTATAAACCGTAAACCCAATTGGAAAACATTTGCCCAAACCCCAATTTTGAAATTAGAGATTCTGTTTTGCTATGACTCATCGGGATATGCGTGCATGGCTAGACTTACACTGTGTTTGGTAGGGGAAAATACGTGGAAAGGAAAGGACGTGAAGGAAAATATGTGTTCGGCTAATTTAAAAGCAGGTCGAAATGAGAAAAATGTAATAGAAATGAGAAAAAACAGTTTCAGTCTGCACTAAAAAAAAAATGAAAATGGGTGGAAATATAACCAAATCATACAAATACTCTTCGAATGTTTCATTTCTTTTGATAAGTTGTAATAAATAAAGGATGAGTTAGTTAATTTAACAACATATTTTTACTTATTTCCTTCTATTTTATATTCAAACAAAATTAAAAGTTATATCTCTTTTGATTTTTTTTTTTCATTTTTACAGCTTTCCTTAGATTTCTCCTTTACTTAAAAGGTTGCCAAACATAGTGCTAAGCCATGCCAGGCTAGTTCCTAACAACTAATACTGAACCGGCTTGTGAGTGATATACCTGAACCGATCGAAAACACATTGGTTTATATAGGTGCAGGCAGTTTAAACCTCTGAGAACCAGCCAAAATATAAGTCAACAACAAATAAATATATACATTAATACTGAAAATGGGAAATTCAAATCAACAAAATATAAAGCCAATGGCAATAGGCTTAGCCCTACACATGAAAGAACGTGAATTTTAATTTTATTTCAGAAGCAACGGAGTTGATCACTCAAGGTCAAGGGAGCCATTGCTAGCTACTACTCACAGCTCGTTGGTGATAATGCCTCACCAAACGATTTGATCTGCTGTGCAGATTATGCTGATGTGCTGGATTTGACCATACCATAGAGGGTTGACACGGGATTTTATTTAAACTAAATGACTTTTGGAAATTGTTTGATTTAAATGGTTAATAAATCAAGTCATAACGATTTGATATTTTAAGTCGAACTGCTTCAAATGATATTTAGTTTGATTCCGTCAATTAAAACCATCTTTAAAAATATATTATTCTAGTTGATGATACTTATAATTATCAAAGTTATTTATTAAAAATCAAAGAACGTTATGCAAGAATTTAAACAGCATAGCACTGTATCATGATGAAATTGCATTTCGGAGGAGAACCTGTGTCTGCTTGAGGTATGAGAGACGATGGTAAAGAAAATGTGTGGATTATGAAGGTTGAGAGCAAGTTGAGAGAAAAAAAAAAAAAGAAAAAGAAAAAGAAAAAAGTGAACGGAGTTGGACTCAAATATGCAGAGGGTCCGAAAATGCAAAATGTTACTTATTTTCTTATAGGAAACGGTTTCATCTACGTTCAAGCAGTTCGGATGGTTCAAATTCTGAAACTAACTCTTGAACCGTTTGGACTTTTCTGAATTGAATAGTGATGGAACCGAAATATAAAAAACAGCCCTAAATAAATATAGCCTCTAGTCTATATGAATTAGACCCTATCATAACATAATATACGCTCTATATTTATATCTGTATTATTAGGGAATAACCCATCAGAACAACCTCGAACTTTAATTTTTTAAAACTGCCATATAAATCCCAAGTCCATGAATGACCCATCCTCTGTAAAACACTCTAATAGCTTTAGTTATTATGTATAAGCGCTGTATGTGGTTTGCCTATTTTTAAAATAATCCATGCCGAAAGTTAAAAATTGTCCATCACCAACATACCGTTTAAGTCTGATTATCGTTTCTTATCTTTTAAGATTAAACTTCATAAATGTTTTATAGGTGAAATCCATGTAATGCCTTCATATAATGATAAGCGCTGGCCTAGGTCGACTTTAAATCGTTAGTATCTTTAATATATAATTAATTTATAATTTTTTATAATATTATTTTTAAGAAATTATCATTTATCATCACAAATAAAATAGTTTTGATATATAATAACTTATTAAATATTATTCAATTATTTTTTTCACCTTAATAACCTCTATTTTCTCTTCTTCTTCTTTTTCCTTTTTTAAGAAAATGAACTGATCGAATTAATTTACTAGTTCAATAATAAACCGGTCTGTTTGTTTATAACTCACTGATTTAGAGGGCAGTTCAATCTGACTTTCTACGGATTAAACTAATTTATCAACCTACCGAACCGATACACAGCTCAAAATTAACACCCATCTAGATCTACCTTCATAAATTTATATACTACATTTTCGATTTTTCTTTATAAACATCATAACAATCATGTGAGACTTAGTCTCATTCATGAATACATAACACCTAACAACATGGTTATATTAAAGAGTAAGGTCCCATGTTGCCCCTAACTTAGGAATTCTTAAAAATTTGACCTTTAATTTCTTTTTAATATTATTATGTTATCTTCTTAGTTGCCTTTTTAACTTTTCTTTCTTCTTCTATATATAATGGCTCGTTCCCCTTTAATATAATGATGGGCCTACCACTGATAAAAGCACCAATTATCGTAAATGCAATACTGAGTAAGTACAGTCGTTTTATATATATATATATATATATATATATATATTATTAGCCTCGTGACATTATTAGTGTTGCAGAATTTAGACAGAGAGAATGAATGACGTAGTTTCAGTCTCATCTTTATTATATTTGAAATAAATTTCCAATTTCAATTAAGAAACATTTAAGAAAACAAATAGAAGAACAGTAATCTAATGATTACGTAGAAAAATTGCAAAAGCTAAATAAAATACTTTTAGACATATATTAAGACTACTTAAAAAACCAAAGAACGACTCTGCAGAGGGAAGACAAGTTCGGAGCGGATCATTTTGTCCTACATGTTATCGGTACAATACAAATGGATGCGATAGACCCCAATTTCGAGGAAATGTCGATACTCTTTCCCTTCTAATGGAGAAAATAGTTAATGGTTTTCAACATTTCAATGTAATTTCACAGTGATAAGTGTTAATAATAGTAAAATTATATTTTTATAGATCGAAATTTTATTAATAAGTACATATAAATATATATCTAATGATGAAAGTATTAACTTTTTCTTTTTCCTGTATATGTCACTCAAAAATATAAAACATTGATGAACTTAAATCAAGGCAAGGCAAAAGAAAATTAAAAAGAAGGTTTTCTTCACGTTAAGTTTTTTCAACAAATTGATGATTTTAAGAGAAACAAACTGAGGAATTGGTAGAAGAGAGATTGCAAATAAATGCAATACATACTTTCCCAAGCATTGAGGAGGCGAAATTCGGGGAGATGAGAAAAAAAAAGGGGCGTTGAGAGTTGTTTCAGCGAAAGTATGTATATTATCTTCATCAATGGACATTGGAACACTATTCAATTGGTAATAGGTAATTGTACCAAAAAATAGAGGTCGAGGCGCAGTTACCACGTAAAGTAAAATTTTTTTAAATTATCTTTTCATGAATTATTTTGTGGAAAAGAAAAATTATGCCGGGTTACTATTGTAATTTGGTATTAAAAATAATTTTATTAACACCTAAGATACCAATTATCTTTCTACTTTGAGGTAATTGTAAAACCTGAGTTAAAAATAATTAATAAATTAATTTGAGTGAATTAAAGGAAATAGGAATTTTTCTTTTACCTAGCCTTTGGTATGCTATGCAATTAAGAATTAAGCATTAGGGGCAAAACGATCATAAAAAAAGTTTCAGACATCGGTATAACTTGTGATTGTATATTAATGTTAGGAGTATTTTAGTTCGAAAAAAAAAAAAAAGAAGAGTTACGCTTTTATTAATCATCTAAACGTACTGTTGAGCCTGATTTTTCGATTTTCTATTTAAAATTGAATTCCCTATTTTCGATTAATACTAAACCCTAACTCATTTAATATTAATCATTGACTAAAGAAATTAAGAAATTCCGATTTTTTATTGAAAATAATTTTTTAAGTCGCCACCCGATCGAAGTCAGGAAAAAAAAAACCCGTAACCAATTGGATGAATTGATTACGATTTGGCTATCGGTATTTGATTTCAATTTTAAATGAAGAACCAGAAGGTTCCAAGTTCGGGGGCTAACTTATTAAACCCTAACGGGTATCACTATTTATTTACCGAAATTAAGATTATTCTTCCAATTATAATATTTAAAAATAAATAAATAAATAAATGATTAAAAGAAAAAAAAACCTAAGTTTCTACATATTTTATCGTCGCCCCGAAGGTGCCTACGTACCGGCTAGCCGGAATCAGACGATCATAGTTTTTTCCAAAAAATTTAGTGTGTTGATTGATTTTAATTTTTGAAAATCGACTCAGTTTACGTTATTATCAATTTAGTTTTTCAAAGAAAACTCTAAAAAGATCCTAATTCACTAAGTCTTTTATTCTTATTTTATGAAAACTCTCTAAAAGCCCTATTTTTCTAAAATGGGGTTTTTTATTTTATTTACTTACAAAATAAACTTTTCTAAGTGAGAAAATCCTAAAAATATACCTAATCTTAAAAATTCCTAGACTAATATACATATATATATTATATTATTTTTTAAACAATTATCTACCTACATAGATTAGTAATGTTACGTAACTTACTCTATATATATATAAAAATAAAATTAATACTAATAAGTCACCTAAACTGATATAGTCATACATACATATACTACATCAAATAACTAAAGAACTAATAATATAATGTAATAATAATAAATAAATAAATAAAAGAATGAAATAAATGAAATAAAATAAGAAAACTAAGATTTGGAAAAACTGAACCTAAGCTACAGTAGTTCAGCGAAGACAACAATCAACAGCAGGTTATTCAACGGCCTATGTAAGTGATCGAAGTTGGTCTGTTCGTGATTGTATTGTTGGTGAGCAGACGTGGTTTGGCCGGATCCGATAGATTATTGGGCGTGTGTGCAAATCTCCAGGCGAAGGAATACGTGTTTGGTCGGTCAGTGTTATGCCCCGAAGTCGCAAAGTCACAATAGTCCTACTGTATAAACCATTCTATGATAGTAACTGACCTTACAGCGGTTACCATAGATATGATCTATACAAAGTGTCGACGACTTCTCGCTTTGAAGTAACAGTCCGATTAACAGTTAAACTACAATTATGATAAATATTACAAAATTCTAATAAACATGTATAATTATAAGTAAGTCCACAGAGCTTCCCAGGAAGTTTTACATAAACATAACGGTTCACTAAATTATACAATAACTATCAGTCTTTCATCCTTAACTACAAGGACACTCTAGCTACACATCATTACTAAGTATATTGGTCCTCATACCCCTGGCTTAAAAAAAAAACTAACCTTTGGGTAATTGTAAGGCGACATATTACTTGAAGAGTTCAGAAATCAGGATCTACAAAAGGATCTATAAAGATATGAGCGACTTCAGCTCAGTAAGTTGAATTGGAGACTCATAAATGCATACAAACACAAACAAGATTATCAATCAATTATTTTCATGCAATGCAACAATTAAGTGTTATCGCATAACGTAGTCCGATCCGTTGTGAAATCAGAAAAATTTCGCCTGCTCTAATTTGGCTTGAGGAGTTCCATGTTATGCAGCAGCTTACAACCAAACCCAGGCTTGTGCAATGGAGACTTTGCTCCTCCCGTGACTACCTTTGAACCATTGACTTCACCCTCGCCGTGACCTCCTCTCCTGTCACTTAGTTCGACTGAAGATGAAAAAGGGATCATTATGCAATCATGCATTATCCCTTTCGAAGGAGTCGGTATTTGGTTAGAGAATCCTAATGATCCCCTAACGGGTTGCAATGAATGGTATTTTTTGGTCATTAAAGTCGAATAAGATTAAACTTCATTTAGGGTTTTCAAACAATTCACACAAATTCAATCATAAAACAAAATCCATCATATCACAATTTCAGCACGAATTCAGATACGTCGAACACATGCGTAAACTACTTACAATCACAATCATATACAGTCCTAAGTCTCTGAGTACCATACAAATAGTACTCTATTACAATAAGTAATAACCCAACTTACTTGGAATTTCTCAATCGCTCGATTCCTTAATCGCAAGCCGATTTGTCTCTAGGTGTCCTATAATACAAATAAGTCTTTTTAGTACTTATACTTTAAGAATTCATATTCTAAGTTATATTTTAACTCATTTTTTCCATATGTACCTATTATATACTAATAATTCTTTTTACTCTATTTCAAAGTTCAAACCCTAAGTTAAATTGTAGTTTTGATTCCTAAGTCTTAAATATGCTCGAATCCTAATGTGAAATTAATCACATCAAGCTCGAGTATTCAAATATCCTATTGGGTCTTAATTTAGTATTCTAAACTATTCGATATATGCTAACCTAATTGGGGTATCGAATTTATTCCCGATGTGAGAAAATCTTACCATTTTATACATTTACTAAAAATTAAATTTTATTTCAAATTTAGTATTACTCTGATTTTTATTATAATATTATCTAAATAACCCTAACTTTTTAGATTTATAAATTTTCAATTTCATATATTACTAATTTCTTACAATAACTACCTAATTTCCTAAATTAACCATACTTAATACTCCAAAGGCTAGGATTGGGTTTCCACATCATAGATTAGCATTCATAAACATCTAATTACTATCTAAATCAGTAATTAGTATCTTAATCACCTAATTAACCCAAGATTACTCAATTTTTCCGTCATTTTAGGGCTAAAAATTAACTTAAAAATTTCAAAAATTAATTTTAAAAAAATGGCTTCATAACACTGTTTTATATCACATGAGCATCCTATAGAAAAAAAAGATTGAGCTCCATACTACACTCCTAAACTTATTTATTTCTAGTTCTAATCATGCTCGCTTTTGTTCAATTTGTTAAGAACCCTATATTTTCAGATATGATTAAACTAAATCACTATTTTTCTCTAAATCTACATATAATAAAATTTCAGAATAACAAGTTTCATAATTTTCTGGGCAAAATAACTAATTTTACGAAATTATACTAAAACAAGGCAAATAATGAACTCACCCGGTTCGATACTTTCTAGCCGACCAAACCCGGTCTAAGTTTGTCGGCCGGCCTAGATAGTGGGTTTGAAGTAGGGTGGTGGTGGTGGCTCGATCCCAAGTGGTGGTAAGGTGTGGGTTTGACTCACTAGCCCTATTTGCATAGTTTTCTTTTCTTTTTTTGTTTTTTGAATTTTCTCTTGAATTTTTGAGTCTCTCTATTTTTCTCTAATTCCTCACTGCCCAAATGAGTTCTGTGAATTTTTTCCCTATTTATAAACATTTTTGGTAATTAATATGCATTAATTAGACATAACATTGCCCCATTTCCTTGATTTTTGGCTTTTGTGTTGCCTAATTCTAATTGGGTAATTTTTCTTTTTCAGATCCTGACTTGCCACTACCAAATTTGGATCATTCTATACTCTTCTGATTTTTTTTTTTTTTATTTTTCCATGATTAATTTATAATTTTCTTTAATTATTTACTAAGTTTTTAGCCAATTTAGGTAATTTCGCGTATTTTTATCTACACGTAAATACATGTGGAGTACATGTGAACATTCCTAATTATTATTTAGGTCATTCTATAATTTTTAGTATACATATAATCTATCTCTAGTAATTTATTAGTTATTAGATTACACTTTTCGCCTTTTCGATAATTAGCAATTATTATACTTAAAATTTGAAAATTTTATAGTCCCATATTTTATTACTTATTTTCTTAAATTTAAGTTTATGGGGTCATTTTTACTAATATTTCTCTCAATAGTTTATAATTTGGGTTTGATCGGATCCTTTAACCGATCGCCCTAAACCTTATGTTCTAAATTCAATCCTACGGTCTCTTGACTTAACTTTAAGGCTTACAGTCAGTTGCCGGCGTCGATGGACGAGGAGATGCAGTTAGGGACGATCCTGAAGCTGCTGCGAATTTGTTGTTCAGTGGACTTGCGGCTTCTGTCAGATTTCTGCTACTATGAGGACGTGCCACGCTTGGTCCGTGCTTGATGCTATTGCTGGGGCGTCGGCTAATTGAAACTTCAATTGCAGATTGGGTCGGGGAACTTCAGGCGTATTGAATTGCATTTAGCGACGTGGAATGGTCTGTTGATCAGGGGCAATGGTTTGGAAGATGTTAGAGTGGAGATTAGGTTTGTTTGCAGGCCGTGGGATTGCGACGGTGCTTGGTTATCGCGTGGATTGTTGGGTCAGGGAATTGAGTGCGTGAATTTGTTGGTCGTCAGGAACTTTAGTGATGAGGCTTGCGTCAGGAAGGCTTAAGCTACAGTTGGATTTGTTGCTTGAAATTTGGTCAGGCGATTGAGGGGCTCAATCACGGACAGCAGACAGTATGGTGATCCTAACTTCTGCATTGGTTATAGCAAAGTGGCTGTCACTGCTAATTGATTTTTAAAGGCTGAAGGAAATTGGGGTTGCTGCATTTTTGTGTTAGGTCGAATTGTAGTAACAAATTTTGGATGAAGCAGATTTTTTTTTCCCCATCTTTATTTTTCCTTTTATAGAGTTCAAATCAAATCCTATCATATCTTATCGTATTTGATTTAATAACCATTAAACCAGATTCAAATTCAATTCAAATTTGATTTAACTAGATTCATATGATTCGATTAAATATGAATTCGATTTTCGTCTCGCTTCTGCAAAGTTAGAAAAATAAAGACTGCTTACTGAGACTCGAACTCATGACCTCAAACTAAATCCACCCTAAATATTCCGCTACTTATCCGTCAGGCCATTGACTTGTATTTTGACATTCATTACTATTAAATTATATTTAAACTATCTGATTCCCTAAACTAAAATTTTTAACTAAACTAAACTAAAACTAACATTAAAACTAATTATTCCTAATATAAATTACTTCCTAAAAATCTATAAAATTTTTACAATTTTTCCTTTTCTTATTTTTTTTTTGGTATTTTCATTATTTGTTAATTTTTATTATTATTACTTCTTATTTATTTATTTATTTATTTATTCTTTTTGAATTAAGACCCTTTTTGTAAAAAATAAAAATTAAGATTATGGAGGAGCAAAAATTAGGTGTCTACAGCTGTCCCTCTTTGTAGTGAAATTTGAGCAAAACTTTGTCACAAAGACAAAAGAGACACTGTTTTTTCTTTAGGACAACTCTATCTTAAGGAACGTTAAGATGCTTAACGAGGGTTAGAATAACAAGGGGTAGCGCCTTTGTGAGTCGGCAAAAATCTCTAAAAAGAGTAATGAGAACTTGGTCGTGCCCTGATGAGCTGATTAACCAAGGTGGTCAAAGTGCCCTTTAAGCTGGCTAAGACCTAAAAAATGAAGGAAAACCTAGTCGTGCCCTTAATGAGTTGACTAACCAAGGCAGTCAAAACGCCCTTTGAGCTGGCTAAAACCTGAAGAATGAGGAAAACTTGGCTGTGTCCTATGAGCTGACTAACCAATGCGGTCAAAGCGCCCCTTGAGTTGGCTAAGACCTAAAAATATGAAGAAAACTTGATCGTGCCCTTAATGAGCTAACTAACCAAGGTGGTTAAAGCACTCTTTGAGCTGACTAAGACCTAAAAATGAAGAAAAAACTTGGTCGTGCTCTTAATGAGCTGACTAACTAAGGTAGTCAAAATGCTCCTTGAGCTGGCTAAGACCTGAAGACAAGAGAAAACTTGGTTGTGCCCTTAATGAGCTGATTAACCAAGGCGGTTAAAGTGCCCCTTGATCTAGCTAAGACCTAAAAATGTGAAGAGAACTTGGTCGTGCCTTTAAGGAGCTGACTAACCAAGGCGATCAAAGTGCCCCTTGAGCTGGCTAAGACCTAAAAATATGAAGAAAACTTGGTCGTACCCTTAATAAGTTGACTAACCAAGGTGGTCAAAGCGCCCCTTGAGCTGGCTAAGACCTAAAAATGTGAAGAGAACTTAGTCGTGCCCTTAATGAGATGACTAATTAAGGCGGTTAAAGTGTCCCTTGAGCTAGCTAAGACCTAAAAATAAAGAAAAATTTGGTCGTGCCCTTAATGAGCTGACTAACCAAGGCGGTCAAAGCGCCTCTTGAGCTGGCTAAGACCTAAAAATGAAAAAAAAACTTGGTCGTGCCCTTAATGAGCTAACTAACCAAGACGGTCAAAGCGCCCCTTGAGCTGGCTAAGACCTAAAAACATAAAAAAAAAACTTGGTCGTGCCCTTAATGAGCTGACTAACCAAGGCGGTTAAAGCGCCCCTTGAGCTGGTTAAGACCTAAAAACATAGAAAAAACTTTGAATTGGGATAAAGCTCCATGAGCTTGCTAAATCCCTAGGAGATTATAAATTGGGACTATTTTAGGAGTTAGGCAGAAGCTTAAGAAGCTTTAGATTGAGACTGCACTCTATGAGCTGGCTAGATCCCTAAATGAGAATATGAGTTGAAATAGTGCTCCATAAGCTAATTGAAGCACTAAATCCCTTGAAGAAATTTTGAGTCAGGTAAGGTTCTGTGAGTTCGACGATTGGAAGTTGAAGAAACACTAGAACCATACTCTACGTGCCAACTATCTTAAGAAATTGTTTTTTTTTTTTTTTTTTGGAAAATAAGCTATTATCCTTAAGCGGAAACCAATTGCCAATGCAGTGTTTTATCGGGTTTAAAACCACTTACTTGGTTTCATTGATAGCTTCCAAGTAGTCCTATGCCTTATTAAGCAATCCGATTAGAACCAACGATTCTGACCCTTACCATTGCTTTTCTTGTTTTCATTTTTCTTCTTCTTTCTTCTGCCATCTCTTTCCAAAACCCCCACCTTTTCTTTTTTTTTAAAACAACTTAAGCTTGAAACGAATGTAAAACATATTCTTCTCGAACAAGGATGTCCTGTATTGAACTTCGGGTCCAAACATTAGCTTTCGTGCACGTATCTGTTCTCAAGTGAGTTTCTACTTATACGCAACACGTTACTCTTTTAGAACATGGCTCTATCCTGAAAAATAGGAAACAAATCTCCCTTTCTTTGAAGGGTTAACCACAATAAAGTATTAAAAGGATTTTTATCAATAGTCATCGCTTCAAATTAAGTGATTATTTTTCTTGTGTTTCTTTATGTGTAAGGTTTATTTGGGTAGATAATAGAGCAAGAAGTAGGGTCTTTTAGTGGAATGGGAAAAAGAAAGGCTAAGGATATTATCTAATGCTAATGACTACTAGAAATACCAACTTTATATGTAGAAAATGAAAATGAGACCACAGTAACAGTAAGATTATTTACAAAAATCTCATTGATGTTTAAAGATAGTACATCTTCAACGAATTAGCGTTTACTGGGTCCTTCAAATCTAGACCATCCATTTGAGACAAAATGATAGCTCCTCTAAGCAATACTTTCTTCACAACATAAGGCCCTTCATAGTTTGGGGCAAACTTCCCTCTTGAATCAGTTGTGTTAGGCAACGCCTTCCTCAACACCATGTCTCCTTGCTCAAAACTTCGAGATCGTACTTTTTTGTTGAAAGCCCTGGCCATTCGTTGCTAATAGCAAATGTTGTGACATAAAGCTGTTAGCCTCTTTCATCAATTAGGTTCAACTGCTCAACACGCTTCTTTACCCAATCAGCTTCATCTAACTGAGTTTCCGATAATATTCTAAGAGACGGAATCTTAACCTCCACTGGCAGTACAACCTCCATTCCGTATACCAACAAGTAGGGGGTTGCCCCTGTTGATGTTCTGATAGAAGTTCGATAAGCCATGAGTGTAAATAACAACATCTCGTGCCAATCTTGATACGTAATGGCCATCTTCTCAATAATTCTTTTGATATTCTTATTGGTTGCTTCCACGGCACTATTCATTTGGGGTCGATAAGGAGTAGAATTTCTATGAATGATCTTGAAGTGTCGGCATAACTCGGACATCAATTTATTATTCAGATTCGTACTGTTGTCAGTAATAATTGTTTCTGGCATACCATACCGAGCCAATATGTCTCTTCTGATGAACTTGACCACCACTCCCTTCGTCACACTAGAGTAGGATGAGGCTTCAACCCATTTAGTGAAATAGTCAATAGCTACCAATATAAATCGGTGCCCGTTAGATGCTTTTGGAGCGATTGGGCCAATGATATCTATTCTCCACATCGAAAAAGGTCATAGTGCTGATAGTGTATGCAACTCTTGAGGTGGAGCATTTATCCTGTTCACATAGATTTGGCACAAATGGCAGCGTCTAACATGTGCGATACAATCCGCTTCTATAGTTGACCATTAATATCCCATCCTCATGATTTTCTTGGCAAGCATGTAGCCATTCATGTGGAGGCCACATACTCCCTTGTGCACTTCTTTCATCATCATCTCTGCCTCTTTCCCATCTACACATCGTAAAAGCATACCGTCAAACGATCGTCGGTACAGCATAGAGTCGCTCATCAAGTATTGAGCCGCCAATCTTCTAATTAATTTTTTATCCGTCCTCTCTACTCCTTCGGGGTACGTACCATGTTGTAAAAATATTTTGATATCATGATACCAAGACTTTTTGCCACATGAACTTTCCATTGCCAAACAAAAAGCGGGCTTTTCCTTAATTTCAATTTTAAGTGGCTGAATCTCCACTCCTTTCGATATCTGAATCATTGATGCTAAAGTAGTAAGAGCATCGGCAAATTGGTTTTGAACCCTTGGTACGTACACAAAGGTAATCTTTTTAAACTTGGTTATCAACTCGGCCAAGTGTTGGCGATAAGGCACTAATTTGGGGTCTTTCGTCTTATACTCACCCCGAGCTTGGCCTATAATCAACGAAGAATCTCCATACACCTGCAATTCCCATATCTCCTTAAACAATGCAATCGTGAGCCCCAAAATACACGCCTCGTATTCTACAATGTTATTAATACATGGGAAAACCAATCTCACAGCCATTAGAAATTGTGTACCTCCAAGTGATACCAGAATTGCCCCTACTCTACATCCAGACACATTGGCTGCTCCGTCAAAGAACATTTTCCACCCTAAAGATTTTTCGACTATTTCACCATCAAAATCATTTCCCGCTATTAAGATGTTTTCATCGGGAAACTTAACCCATGCTCCTTAAGGGATGTCCTCAGAAGGATTCTTCGCTAATTGATCCACCAAAGCTTGCCCCTTGACTGAACTTTGGCTCACATACTTAATGTCAAATTCTGTCAACAACATCTGCCACTTTGAAACTCTACTAATGAGAGTTGGTTTTTTAGCTAAGTATTTCAAAGGATCGTGTTGTGTTATCAACTCAATCTGATAATACAATGTATATTGTCTGAGTCGATGCATAACCCAAACCAATGCACAATAGGTTCTTTCAGCTTCCGAGTATTTTTGCTCCCCTTCATAAAACTTCTTACTTAGATAGTAAACGACTCGCTCTTTTCCTTCTTCATCCTTCTGGCCAAACACAGATCCCATGGATTTCGGTATTATGGTTAGGTACAAGAACAACAGCTTTCTAGGTTTAGGTGTTACCAACACTAGAGGTTTCATGAGATATTCTTTGATTTTCGTGAAAGCCTCTTCGCATTCTTCATTCCAGTTGATTTTTGCATTCTTTTTTAACAGCTTAAAAAGAAGGCGGCATTTGTCCGTTAATTGTGAAATGAATCGGGCTATGTAATTTAAACAACCTAGCAATCCTCGCACTTCCTTGAGCGTTTGTGGAGGAGGCATGTCAATTATAACTTTGGCCTTATTAGGATCGACTTCAATACCTCTTTGGCTGACTACAAACCCCAACAATTTTCTTGACGTCACACCAAAGGTACACTTCTCCGGATTTAATTTCAAGTGGCACTTCCTCAGTCTATCAAACAACTTCCTCAGGTTTTCTAAATAATCCTCCTCCTCCTCTTTGGATTTTGCAATCATATCATCAACAAACACTTCTATTTCTTTATGCATCATATCATGAAAGATTGCAACCATGGCCTTCTGATATGTTGCACCTGCATTCTTCAGCCCGAACGGCATCACCTTGTAGCAAAATGTTTCCCAACTCGTGATAAAAGTCGTCTTTATCTTATCCTCTTCGGACATCCAAATTTGATTATATTCCAAAAAACCATCCATGAAAGAGAATAGATCATTTCCAATGATGTTATCCACCAAGACATCAATGTGAGGCAATGGAAAATTATCCTTAGGCGTTACCTGGTTGAGATCTCGATATACTTACTCTAATTTTCCTATTCTTCTTCATTATTGGAACAATATTAGCTACCCATTCCGGGTAATCCGATACTTCGATGAATCCAACCTCCAGTAGTTTCTTCACTTCTTCTTTAATTTTTAATAAGATGTCAGGTCGAAATCTCCTCAATTTTTGCTTTTTTGGTTTGACGTCCTCCTGTGTGGGTAAACGGTGGACTACAATTGATGGGTCCAACCCAGGCATATCTTCATACGACCAAGCAAACACGTCTTGATACTCAGCTAACAACATAATCATTTCTGTTTTTTGTTTCTCTTTTAAACTCACCTTAATTTTCAAATTCTTAGGATTTTCTTTGTTCCCCACATTAATTGTCTCAATTGGTTCATCAATAGTGATCCTACCTAATTCATGTTTTTGCAATTCCTCTTGCATATTACTGTAGTCATCGACATTGCCCCCGACGTCTAACCTAGTAAGGTCGAAAGCGATATCGATATTCTCATTTTATACCTGCGTAAGGTATTCCTGGTTTTTGCTTGGTTTATTGAATCTGAATGAGAATGTATGAAAAAAATGCATGTAAAGAAAAGAGAACTGAAAAGCAACATAGGAAAGAAACGAACTAAGATTTCATTAAATAAATGGAGGTATGGTCTCAAATGAGATAAAGGCCTAACTAATTTTAAACGAAAGGTTCAACGATACATTTAAAACAATGACTATTGAAAATAAAAATTCAGAAAATACTAACTATGGGTCACCCTTTTACCCTAGGGAAAACCTGTTGCAATTCGTCGAGATGGAGAACTAGTTGTTCAAATGATGCTGGAACTTGGGTGGCGAGTGTGTTGATCCTTCTTTGTCAGATTCTTGGGCTTGAGCCTCTTCCCGTGTGAACGTCTCAGCTAGCGGTGGAAAAGTCATCGAAGCATGGTATAATGTATTACCTCTCTTGCCCTTTGCTTGCTTCTTCTGGAATTTTTCCGCCGGAGAAGGATTGTAGCCAAGGCTATAGGTACCGATCTAGCTTTCCTTGAATCCCTTCCTTCCATCATCTTTTCTATCGGGATCGATAATCATGTTCACTTCTTCAAACATTTGTAAACCCAGCTCTTCTTGTCCCTTACTTCTTATGTAGGGTATAGCCGTCTCCTTGTAGATTTCATAATCTTGATCTCCCAAAATTGTAATCACCTGGCCATTGGAGATAAACTTCAATTTTTAGTGCAGGCTCGAAGGTATGGCCCCTGCTGCATGAATCTAAGGTCTTCCCAAGAGTAGATTGAAAGATCTTAGAATGTCCATAACTTGGAATCGAATAGTAAAGTGCTAAGGGCTAATACTCACAGATAAATCAATCTCCCCTATAATCTCTCTTTTGGAACCATCAAAGGCCCTGACTGTTGTGGAAGAAGGCTTAATTGCGGATGTGTCGATGCCCAGCAAATCTAAGGTGGCGAGTGGGCAGACGTTCAGCGACAATCCATTATCAATGAGCACCCTGGTGACAATTATGTCATTACTCCTTACCATAATAAAGAGTGGCTTTGTATGTTTGTTCCCTTCTTCACCCAATTCTTCAGCTGAAAATGAAATTTGATCTATTGCGAGGATCGAATTAGTAACCAATCCTATCTTCTCAATTAGAATCTCCCAAGGGACCTTTACTTCATTTAAAGTGCGAAACAGAGCCCCCCTGTATGGTTCAGATGCGATTAACAGGCCCATCAATGATATTTGCGTAGGAGTCTTACTGAGTTGATCCATGATTTTATACTCACTTGACTTGATCATTTTGGTAAAGGCCGATAGCCCCTCAATGCGTTTGGCCGTCGTCTTATTACTCAATTCTCCCAACATGACTTTCCTCCCCTGCTCCTCTCTTGGGTGATAAATATTTCCCGATCGAGTAATGCCCCTTACCAGAGGACCTGGTTTCTCTTGATTTACCAGGTGATAGTTAAATGGAGCAGCCTTGTAATTTTCTAGTGGCAACGGTACTTGGAATGTATACCTCTTCACTTCTGGAGTCTGGTTGCCAGTATAGAACTCAAAAACCTTAGGCTTCTTATTTGCATCAATGACGTTGATAGCACAGTCATAAAAAATCATACTAATCATCGGCCCATAGTTAGGTAAGGGATTATTGTTAACATTAGGAACCGGGGCTTCCACAAAATCCAACTACACTGTCCCTTCATCTATCAAGTCCTGAATCTTATTCCTCAGTCTCCAGTATGCATCAATCGAATGCCCCACTTGTCCACAGTGGTATTCGCACTTTACTATAGGGTCAAAGAATCTTAATCGATATTGATCGCTAGGAAGTTCGTACCGTATCAAATTATCCTTTCACAACTTCTTAAAGACTTGACTCAGAAGGATTAGTATCTTAGTAAATTGCCTATAAGTCCTGTTAGTTTGAAACTAATCTCTGTACTGTTGCTGGGTAGGAGGTGGATTCGCCCTAAAAGTGACTTGAGCATTTGGTCTGGCATTTGAATTTACCATACCAACTGTAGACTCTTTAGGTTTGCTGGTGGCTGGTCTAGGACCAAATGATGACGCTGGTGGTCTTCTATCTGCTGGGTCTTACAGCTTATTAGAAGAAACGACACTTTCAATCCTGTACCCAGCCGCTTGATAAGATAGGAAAAATAGGGCCTCTCTAAGGTGTTAATGAAAGTCGATGTGAGCTCTTTCTCAGTTGTTGGAGTAGAGATTTTTGCAGCTAAGGATCTCCATCTTTGAGCGTATTCTTTGAACGATTCATTATTATTCTTCCGTAGGGCAACCGAGCCCATCATAGTTGGGGCTACTTCCACGTTGAATTTGTATTGTTCATAAAATGCTCGAGCAAGTTTCTCCCATGTATTTATCTGATTTAAATCAAGTTGGGCATACCAAGTCAAGGCTAGTCCGGTCAGGCTATCCTGAAATGTCTGTACCATGAATAGATCATACTAAACATATTTACCCATTTTCCTAACATACAACCTGGTGTGAACCTTGGGGCAACCCGTCCCGTTATACTTTTCGAATTTCAGTACCTTAAACTTCTCAGGGTATGATCTCATGTCATACGCAGAAAACTCTGTGATCCCCGCCTGTTCAAATCCATCACACCCTACAAATGCCTTCATCTTCTCAGTGATCTGTTATGTCAATTTCTTTTCCAGTTCTTTCAAGCTGTTCGTACTTAGCCCATGGTCAACAAGTCTCGGGGTCGCATACGTGTCAGGTTTGAAGGTCGAGTTGTCTTTTGGGTAAACTCCTTCTGGTTCGAATGGGTCTTTTTGATATTCGTGTTCTGCTTCAAGAGCTTGTGTATTCTTCCCATAACGGGTTTTGGAACCTTCTTCATTAGCCGGCGCTGTAGCTCGTAGCAAAAAAATGTTGTCTGCTAGAAAGCTCATTTGTTCTGCCATCTTTTCCATAACCCTTTCCATGGAACGAAACCTCAGCTCAAAGGGATCATTGATCTCAGGGTCTCCCTCATTTCCTTGAGTGGTGGTCATCTTGGTTTGGGAACGTGTTCTAATCGGACTTCTTTGAAAGACTTGACGTTTGGGAGCTATCTTGAAATTTTACCTGATAGGAATTGAACAACTCAACAAAGGGTTAGTACATATTATATTTTCCTAAAAAAGGGTTGTTAATCGTGCAAACACAAAATGCGTATCACACGAGTGCAATGAAAAATCAAGAATTTGAGAGAACCTCTGATGCAACAAAACCTAACTAACTTTTATTAATTTTTACAATTGTGAAGCTTTACACCTCTTATTCTGTTCATAAAAAATGACTTCTAATGAAAACATAAAAAACCTAAAATCTAAAATTTTCTCTCCTAGTAGCTAGTAGGCTTATCCTGCAACTTTCTCTTCTTTCGGATCATGGGAGCTTGCTCTTCTTTGCCCTAGGTCCTCTTCAGTTAAGCTTCCAATGCCTTTATCTTCTGATGATACTCCTTGCAACGGCTTTCCAACTCCTGCTCTCTTTTACTCGTCCTTTCTGGTTCTACTTGAACTTCCCTCTTCTCTTTGTTGTCTTCCATATCTTTCAGCCCTTTTTGCTAGTGATAAAGAAATCCTTTGGTTGTCTAGCTCCTGGCTGTTATCCCTCTAGTGGTAGGGGTGGTCCTTCTCATGCACTAAAGAGCTCGGATGCTCTGAAGCTTGGTTACTTTATCAACCATCGTCATGCCAGGGTTAAGGAAGTCTAACGAGATAGCTTCTAATGATGGTCTGGGGATCATTTCCTCAATGAGTCCATTGGTTGGGACGTATGCGGTACAGAAGTTGAAGCCGATCAGAGGAACCGCTTTAAAGTCTCTACACCCTCTTATCATTTCCTTACTTGCAAACCACTTGGGTGTCAACAACAACTCTTCTGCTTTCATACTCTAAAAGTGTTAGACCTAGTAGCGGCTAGCTATATTTTCTGACAACTCAATTTCTTTCTCCAAAAGATTTGATGAGATCATATTGCTGAGTAAACTCAGGCCGATTGAAATCAAGTTGGTAACTTCTCATGTAGCTAACGAACCAGACTACCAGTAGGACCATATTAGTTTTCAGATCTCCTTGTTTCTTTTTCTTGAGATGGTTTAGTGACCGGATCTGCTCGACTAGAAGGGTTGGGACATATGATTTCCCTTCAAGGAATTGGGTTACAAGTTCTGCAATTTTGAAATGGACTTGACGTCTTTCATCAGGGAACAAAATAGTATTAAAGACTACCAGTATAAAAGTGTTGACCCGATACTGGTGCCATGTTTCTAAATTTGCACAAAAACCCCGCGTTTTTCTCTATGCTTCAATTCAATAAAAAACCAATCTATGACATCCTTTAATCGAATGGTCTTTCCTTGATTTAGAACTCTGTTTATTTCGTTTTTTTTTTTACTCCCAATAACTTGCTAAAGATCTTTGGTGCTGCAGCTTCCAAGTCTGGGACATAAATATCATCCGTGATTGTAGGAGCCCACAACAATTGGGAGTATTCTTCTACAGTTGGGCTTAGCTGATGTAGGCCCATACAGAAACTGGTGGATTCGGGCTCCCAAAGGTAAACTAAGGCTCGCACTAAAGTGATGTTCACAGGGATCTTCTGTAGAGAGAGAATGGGCCCAATCTTATTCTTAATAAACTCCTGTTTATTTAGGCTGAAGAGTCGAAACCACGTTTGAAGCAGCTTCCGTGGCCAATGTGGTAGGTGGATATGAATGTCTTCAAAAGGCCCTTGACTTGGTCCAACCATGACTAATCAAAATCAAAATTAAAATTACAATTACCATGTATTCTAAACTTTACATAAAATTATTACAAATTATTTACAAGGGAAGATTACAATTACAATCGCAACTTCACAATTGCCCATATCAATTTAGGTTTGCCACATCATAGATTCTTGTGAATTTTTGAAAAAGTTTTCATGTAGTATAAATGGTGGGTTCTAAAGGTCCTCAAGTTCTGCAATCACTATGTTTTTCAAAGTAACGATTCTGTGGTCGCATTTGAACTTAAGTGGGATAGCTTGATCAGCCTTGGAAGGTGGTTACCCTACAACATTCGAAGCTTATACAATGGGCCCCCTCCTAAGGTCCTAAGACAGCCTGGTTTTGACCGTGTCTACCATGCACTTATGATGCAGAAAAGAAAAGAAAATAAAGTAAATAAAAGTAAAAAAAAAAACCCCTAAAGTTCCCCCTTAACTAAACTGCCACAGATAAAAAAAAAATGTTAGTAAAAACAAATAAAATAAACAGATACATAAGATAATATACCTAAGTTCTTTTTTATTATTTCATCTTTTTTTTTTTGAAAAATAATCCTATTTTCGACAACTTCTAGTGACTAGCCCTCTAGCGGTCCCCAATGGAGTCGCCAAACTATCGAGCTTGATTTTTCGATTATTTATTTAAAATTGAATTCCCCATTTCCGATTAATACTAAACCCTAACCCATTTAATGTTAATCTTCGACTAAAGAAATTGAAAAATTCAGGTTTTTTATTGAAAATAATTTTTGGAGTCGCCACCCGACCAAAGTCGGGAAAAAAAAAAAACCTATAATCAATTGGGTGGATTGATTACGATTTGGTTACCGGTCTTTGATTTTAATTTTAAATAAAGAACCAGAGGGTTCCAAGTTCGGGGGCTAACCTATTAAACCCTAACGGGTACCACTATTTATTTACCGAAATTAAGATTATTCTTCCAATTATAATATTNTGTGTTGGGTCGAATTGCAGTAGCAGATTTTGGATGAAGCAGAGTTTTTTTCCCCCATTAGAGTCCAAATTAAATCCTATCATATTTGATTTAATAATCATTAAACTACAAAGTTAGAAAAATAAAAACATAGGTGCCTGCTGAGACTCGAACTTATGACCTTAAACTAAATCTATCCCAAATATTCCGCTACTTATCTGTTAGGCCGTTGACTTGTATCTTGACATTCATTACCATTAAATTATATTTAAACTATCTGATTTCTTAAACTAAAATTTCTAACTAAATTAAAATTAAAATTAAAACTAACACTAAAACTAATTATTCCTAATATAAATTACTTCCTAAAAATCTATGAAATTTTTACAATTTTGTCCTTTTCTTATTTTTTTTATATTTTCATTATTTGTTAATTTTTATTATTATTAATTTTTTATTTTATTATTTATTTATTTTTTCTTTTTGAATTAGGACCCTTTTGTAAAAAATAAAAATTAAGACTATGGACGAGTAAAAATTAGGTGTCTACACGTACATTATAGTTACTAAAACTCCTTCTTACAGAAACTTACGTTACCTTTAAGAGAATTCGCAGAACTCATCTCAATCTTAATTCCCAAATCAAGATTTGTGTTCTTGAAAGAGGAATTCAACAAAAATTAGTCTTTCCTCCTTAATCAAGTGAGTTATCATTTTATTCTCATTCTAACTTTTTCAATTTATGCTTTTAGGGTACCTTTAAGTTTTGGGAATGAAAGTATTGTTACTATTAGTATGGTGGTGGTGGTGGTGGTGATGCGTTATGATGTAATTGTATCTTAATAATGTCATAAAGTGGTGTTGGATGTGTAGTGTGCATGTATCATGTGTTGTATAGGTGTGGGTATGTTATGGAATTTTTATGTGTATAAATGTGTGAAAGTTGTAGTTTCGAGTAATTTATATGTATACGTATGGATTGGAGTGGCGATGTGCACTATGAGTGTACGTGTGGGACAACATGCTAGGACTTGTGTAAATGTCAGTATCGCGTGTGTTTATGTTAGGAGGATGTCGGGAAGAAATATGGAATACGATTTAGAAGCTTAAAGTTTGGAGTTGAGAGCGGAGTTAAGGAGGAAAAAGTATTGAGTTGTGAAATTATTAATTTTTAAGTTAACTTTTATATCTTAGACAGGTATTAGAAAATGCGTAGTGTTGTATAATCTTGGGATAGGAACTCCAGGTACGAGATACAGTTTGTTGAATGTGTATGTTAGGCTAGTATATATGCAAACCGAACTTAATTGAAAATCAAACTTAATTGATAGTGTTGATTGTGCTTGGCTTCAACCACTCATTGGTTGGGTCCAATGGTGTTGGTGTAAGCCCTAAAGTTAAGTCAAATGATCGTAGGATTGAACTTAGTACATAAAGTTTAGGATAATCGGTTAAAGGATTCGATTAAACTTAAATTATAAACTATAAATAAAAATATTAGTAAAAATGATCCCGTAAACTTGAATTTAAGAAAATAAGTAATAAAATAGGAGATTATAAAATTTTCAAATTTTAAGTATAATAATTGTTAATTATCGAAAAGGCGAAAAGTGTAATCTAATAACTAATAAATTACTAGAGATAGATTACATGTATACTAAAAATCATAGAATGACCTAAATAATAATTAGGAATATTCACATGTACCCCACATGTATTTACGTGTAGATAAAAATATGCGAAATTACTTAAATTAGCTAAAAACTTATTAAATAATTAAATAAAATTATTAATTAATTAAGAAAAAAATCAAAGGAATAAGGAATGATGTGGATTTGGTCATGGTAAGTCAGGAATTGAAGAAGAAAAATTAACCAATTAAAATCAAGCAACACAAAAGCTAAAAATTAAAGGATTTAGGCAATGTCTTGTCCAATTTAATACATAATAATTACTATAAAACTCTATAAATAGGAAAAAAAATTACAGAGCTCATTTGGACAATTAGAAGTGAGAAAAAATTGGGAACATCGAAATTGGAAGAGAAAAATTTGGGTTAGGAAAAAAAATAAGAAAACTATGCAATAAAGGCTAGTGAGCCAAACTCACACACTATCATTACCTAAGATCGAACCACCACTATTACCCTACTCTAGACTACCTTTTAGACCGACGGACACACCTGGACTGGTGTTGGAAGCCCAAAAGTCATCGAATCGGGTGAGTCTCTTATCTATTTTGATTTTGTATAATTTCTTAAAATTATTTATTTTGCCCAAAAAATTATGAAATTTATTATTTTAAGGTTTTATTGTATGTAGATTTAGGAAAAAATAATGATTAAGTTTAATCACGTCTGAAAATATAGGGTTCTTAACAAATTAAGCAAAACCGAATATGATTAAAACTATACATAAATAGGCTTAGGAGTGTAATTTCGAGCTCAAATTTTTTCTGTAGAATACTTATGTGATATAGAACAGTGCTATGAAGCCATTTTTTTAAATTTAATTTTCAAAATTTTTAAGTAAATTTTTAGCCCTAAAATGATGGAAAAATTAGATAATTTTAGGTTAATTAGGTAATTAAAACATTAATTACTGATTTAGTTAGTAATTAGATGGTTAGAGATGTTAATCTCTGATGTGGAAACCTAATCTTAACCTTTGGAGTGTTAAGTATAATTAATGAAGGAATTATGTAGTAATTGTAGGAAATTAGGAATATGTAGAATTGAAAAATTAATAAATATGAAAAATTAGCTTTAATTAGATAATATAATAATAAAAATCAGAATATAATAAATCTAAAACAAAATTTAATTTTAGGTAATTGTATAAAAAATGTAAGATTTTCTCACATCGGGAATAAATCCGGACTCCAATTAGGATTAGTGTATACCGAACAGTTTAGAATACTAAATTAAGACCTAATATGATATTAGAATACTCAAGCTTAATGTGATTAATTTCACATTAGAATTCGAGCATATTTAAGATTTCAAAATCAAAACTAGAATCTAATTTAAAAATCGAACCCCGAAATAGGGTATAATGAATCATTAGTAAATAATAGGTATACATGGAAAATGAGTTAAGTTATAACTTAGAATATGAATCATTAAAGTATAAGTACTAAAAAAACCTATTTGTATTATAGGATACTCAAAGACGAATTGGCTTGCAATTAAGTGATCGGGCGACTGAGAAATTCTAAGAAAGTTGGGTTATTACTTATTGTATTAGAGTACTATTTTATGGTACTTAGAGACTTAGGATTGTATATGGTTGTAATTGCAAGTAGTTTACACATGTGTTTGATGTATTTAAATTCGTGCAGAAATTTGTAATGTGATTGATTTTATGTTATAATTGAATTGGTGTGAAATTGTTTGAACACCCTAAATGAAATTTAATCTTATTCGACTTTAATGACCTAAAATATCATGCATTGCAACCTGTTAGGGGATTATTAGGATTCTCCAACTAAATACCAATTCCTTCGAAAGGAATAGCGTAGAATTGCATAATGATTCCTTCTTCATCCTTAGTCGAACTAAGTGACAAGGGAGAAGGTAGTGGCGAGGGTGGAGTCAATGATTCGAAGGTAGTGACGGGAAGAGCGGTGTCTCTATTGCACAAGCTTGGGTTTGGTTGTGAGCTGTTGCATAACATGAAAACTTCTCAACCCGAATTAGAGCGTGTGAAATTTCTCCGATTTTACAATGGCCCGAACTACGTTGTGTGATGATACTTGCTTGTTGCATTGCATGAAAATAATTGCTTGATAATCTTGTTTATGTTTGTATAGATTCATGAGTCTCAAATTCAACTTACTGAGCTATAGTTGCTCATATCCTTATAGATCATTTTGCAGATCTTGATTTCTGAATATTTCAAGTATTATGTTACCGTACAATTATCTAAAGGTTAGTTCTTTTAAAGCTAAGGGTGTGAGGATCAATTTTTTTAGCAGTAGATGTGTAGCTAGAGTATCCTTTATAGTTTAAGCATGAAATAATGATAGTTGTTATGTAAATTAGTGAACCGTTATGTTTATGTAGAGTTTCCTTGGAAGTTTTGTGGACTTAACATATAATTAAGTATATTTATTAAAAATTTGTGATAATTACTATAATTGTAGTTAAATACTTAATTGGACTATTTACTTCAAAGTGAGGAGTCGTTGACACCTTTTGTAGATCATATCTATGGTAAGTATTGTGAGGCCAGTTACTATCATAGAATGGCTTATATAGCGGGACTGTTGCGACTCTATGACTTTGGGACGTAATAGTTGGTGAGGCACCTAGTGATTTTTGCGCGATACTATCCTCAGTAGAGTCTCGTATTGAAAAAACTCAAGTAGATCTGGGTTGGTTTATAGCATTCGAGTGTTGGAGTACTTAATGCTAATACTTATGTAGTATCTATATATATTGCTTATTAGGGGTCGTAAGTAACTCAAGTCTCAAGACGCTGAAACTGTACTGGTTATGAACCTAAATGAAACATTAAATATATTACTTATTGCATTTAGTAACGATATTTGTGTGTATGTTTTGACTGATACTTGTGTTACATGCGCATGTGAATGGTACTTATATTAGGCTTTGGCTCACTTTATGGGGATTGTTATTTTTCGATTGTAGCGATAGGTTGTAAGGTTAATGATGGGGTTTGTACAAATGATTATAGATTTAACTATCTGTACTATGATGAGTAGAGAGATTGTTATTACTTTGAGGATAGAGTTGGAGTGCCATAGTTTAATTGTAGGGGTGGATTTAAGACTGTAATTATTTTCTTTAGAATTGTTTATCGAGACTTCTCACTTGTGACTCTTGTTGTTAGGTTAGGTAAGTTAATTGTTGTTGGTGTTATGAAACTCCAATTTATAATCTAGAGCCTTTTCGTGTTTTTATGGAGTTTGAGTTGATGCTATTTCACTTTTATTTAAATTTGAGATTATTAATTTATGAATTGGGCAGATTTCATGTTATTCTTTCGTGGATTTTAGACAAATTGTAGGTTCTAAAACGCCTAATGTGTCAATAGAAATTAAGGACACGTAACGGGGTTGTGACGTTCTTGGTTCCAGGACGTTACAGTAATAACAAGAGAATTATATATATTCTTGGAATACTTCATGTTATTTTCTTTACATGAAAATCATTTTGAAAAATTTTACTCTTTGTGCCTTTTCTATTCCCTTTTTTTAGGGAATAGTTGTTCCTTCTTGTAATATGTAAATTTTTACTTTAAATTCTAGGAAAATAAAATGTTTAAATAGTAGATAATTATACCATGAATTAATAAGAAAGGTTAAATGACTTTTGTTATTTTTCAAAAAAACTAAATATGGATATATTGGTATTCTTGGTTATATATTCAATTTAGTATTGCAATTGGTTATTTTGGCGA
This sequence comes from Lumnitzera littorea, assembly GCA_024138015.1. Lineage (NCBI taxonomy): Eukaryota > Viridiplantae > Streptophyta > Magnoliopsida > Myrtales > Combretaceae > Lumnitzera > Lumnitzera littorea. Next base: position 170,205 of record JAMXBB010000012.1, on the reverse strand, counting down.
AAAAAAAAAAAATTATGCAATTGGTGAGGCGAGACAAACAATAGAATAGGTATTCCTTATATTAAAAAAATTAAAAGATGTAAAGACTTGAATATAAACTTTTAATTTATTCTTGATAACATTAATTCTCAATGCGTAATTTTTTTGTTTCTTATTTATTCGGTCCCATAAAATAAGGAAACTAGAAAATAAAAGTATGCTCAATTACTTTAATAATATAGACAAAATTATCCTTTTGCAAATTATTTCGTGGATAAGAAGAATAAATATATAGGGTTTATCGTTGTAATTTGGCATTAAAAATAATTCTATTAACATCTAACACACCAAAAAGTAGCTGAAAGATTTGATAATACCGGTATCAGTATATGTAAATATTAAATTTATATCAAAAACAAAATTTGTCAGCGGATCCAGCCCAAGGCATAGGAGTCTACGACAATAATATACTGGTTCTGCTCCATTATCGTTATCAAGGAAAGTTTCACCGCACTTTACACATGAAAATGCACAATACAACAATGATTCAATTAATTCATATTTTATTATGAGTATGAGCTCTCCATCGCGCTGAATATTCGACGCAGCTGGAGGTCCCACGCTGATTCGACACCGACATCATACCCTTCCCAAAATAAAAATGTGCTCTATCCAAAAGTGATGGACTACATAACCAAAATATATCATAAAAATGTATAAGACATAAAAAAAAAGAAGAGAGAGAGCCATTATAATAATGCAGATTATTATATTTGTAGAAAATAAAATAATAGCACATTATAAAAAAAATATGAGAGATAAAAAAATGAAAATAGTTGAAACTATGGTGACAATCCCAAAAATAAAAGTGTGGTTGTGACTATCTAGCAAAGTCAATTTCGTTTGGAAGTCACAACACACCTATATAGATAGATGGTATGACTCACTATGGTTATAAAAATAAAATGAAATAATAAAATTTGAATAAAGAAATTGACTTGACAATTTTTTCATATATATATATATATATTCTATGAGTTGTGCAAGCGAATGGCCAACTATAGCCATGGCATATTGTGGATGTAAGACTTTGATTTATCTTGTTAGAAAATAAATATTTATGATATTATAATAAAGTCTTGGCAAATCATATTGGAGTTCAAATAAATTTTTTAAAAATAAATATTGAATTTAAAATATTAAAAAAATTAAGCATTTATCATAGAAGCAAAACAATATATTTCTTGAATTCTCAAGCTCCCAAACTTTCAGGGATTATAAAAGAAGTAAGTCAAGACAATACGAGATGAAGCTCGAGGTCAACTCAAAATTATAGAGTTTGAGCTTAATTTAAGCTCTATCAAGCTCAGAATTTTGAGTTTGAGCTTAATTTGAAATATTATCAAATAAGTTTAAACTCAATTTGATTAAACTTGTTTAAGTTAAATATTTATTTTATCAAAGTTTAATTTAGATTATTTAAAAAATATTTTTTTCAATTATAATAATATTAATATTTAAAATCAATTCAAATTTAACTAATATTAATATCAACTTGGGCTCATAATTTAATTTAACCAAATATTAGCTCGATTTTATTAATTATTTTTAAGTCGTTTATATTTTATATCCCGACGTCTACCTGGCTTCAGTCGTGGGACCTATCCACCCGATCGCTACTGAGTCATAAATAATCGCACGTCCCGTTCATCCTATATACCACACCGTTTCTTTTTTTTTTTTTCATTAAAAAATCAGTGGTCTGACTCGTAAATTTCCCGAATCTCAAGACCCATTTAAAACCTTAGACAACCGTACATTACACTGTTTCTCCCTCTCTGCCTCCTCCTCCTCCTCCTCCCGTCTTCATACTAAATACAAAACCCACTCCAACGATATTTCTCTCTCTGTCTCTCTATATATTCTCTTGTTTCAACCAATCTCTATAATTGAGCACCTTTTCTCTCTAGAAATATCCGTTTCCCCTCTACAGAAAGCGCGATTTGGCACTATATCGGTACGTTCATGAATCTACATTGTAGCTTTTCGCGTGGATCACCTTATGTATTTGTACCAATCTTAGTTATAGATTCGGTTTGGTTTGGTACTCTCCTTGTGTAGTTAACTATGCATGATCTTCGAGCAAAATGTTGGTTGGATCTAGTAATCTAATGGTTCGATTGCACATTTGATACGAGCTATATGTGCATGTCTGTGTATACGTAGATGTGTTTATGTTAATGTGTTGTATGCTATGTGTATTCGTATGGATGTATCTGCATGTGTGTATAAGGATGTGGAAGTTGGAATCTTTAGGACAGCTTTGACTTGGGTTTCAATTTTAATGAGGAAACAATAATTTGTTAGTTTTTATGTGCTAGATTGAGAAGTTAAAGTTAGTAAACTTGGATTAGTAGCTCGGTTTGCCCAGAGTAAGGAGTGGAATTGGAAGTTTGAGGGACGTCATAATCCATGGATCGAGATCTGAAGCGCTGATTTTGAAGCCATAAACTTCATACTTCCTTGGTCTTCTTGTCAGGATTGTTGTGTGTATGGATCGTCATTCATGTGCATGATCCAGAAGTTAGTGTAACAACTTGATTTAGAAAGCTCAATTTGTATGATATGGGAAAATTTTCTCTACATTTCCCTTCTTATGGATCCCAATTCATGTGTTTGATTGAAAAGATAGTATGGGCACTTGGTTTATAAAGCTCAATTTGTGTGATATAGGGAAAAGGAGTAAAGTTAGTGATTTGAGCAATGTTGTAGTTTGTTGATTGAGCCTGAATATATATGAATTTTCCAGTCAGGGGCTTTAAGTTAATTAATATTCTGCACAGATCTTTGACTATGGATTCTACATCTGTTGTGGACATGATTGAGTCATCATCTGGGGCTCATTTTTCGGGCTTTCATATGAATGGATTGCAACAACGGGATGCAGAAGAGCAGCCTTCAACCTCGGCTGCTGAAAACTTACATTTACAACCATTTGTGATTGGTGAGTTTTCTGATTTGAATTTTATTGTTTCATTATTAGCATGTAATATGTCTTTTCATCAATGCATTCTCTGCTACTTTTCACAAGAAATAAATATGGAAAATGGTAGGGTTAGTTTATATGAATATTGCAGGGGATGAGGGATTCCTTTTGCAATTGAGAACATCTTGCAACTTTGCTCAGTGAATTGTTCCTGGCAATGTTTTATCACTTTTCCTCATGCTGCAATGTGGCTTTTCTGCCAAAACCGCATATATGCTTTATGTCATTCAAGACTATATATAAGTCATTAAGCCGGAAAAAGGTGGAGTATTTTGAATGATTACTTCAGTATTATATCAGTGCAACCTGGTGAACATTTCTGCGAAGATATCTGTGGCGTGGCCAAAAGAATCTCAAGAATAAGATTTTTTTTCTGTGCAAATTGTATATGGATATTTTTGCATACTTGTATATTATTATATAAAGTGTCTGATAAGTATTGTTATATAAATGGTTCTTGGACCTTTTTGTGCCATTTTTCTCAAAATGAACTGTATGGTACATTGAATGCATGGTGCTCTAATGTTTGATCGACTGTTGATGTGGCAGGGGTTGCTGGTGGTGCTGCATCTGGAAAGACTACAGTCTGTGATATGATTATTCAGCAACTACACGATCAGCGAGTTGTACTTGTTAACCAGGTATACATTCTTAGGGCTAAGGGACAGTGTTCATTGAACAAGATATATAGGCCTTCTGCAGAGACTTGATCATTTCCTGGAAATCACTAACACAAAACCTTGGATTGCCCCAAGATCTTCATGAATCCTGTTTTCAATTGTGACTAATCTATCAATTTTATCCAGTCTTCCCGTGCATTTTTCATTTTTCACTGATAATATATGCTGAAAATCTCATGGTATACATGGGAAGTAATTGATATCACACGTCCTCTTGCTTCAAAATAAAAGAAGAGATTCTAATCACTATTAAGGTTCTCCCTTCATAACTACTGGTAAAGCTCACTCTTTATCAGTATAATCTTGTGGCAGAGCAATTATCATCTTTCACCACTGCCTTTTGAGTTTAAAAAAGCTCCTCAAATGATAGATTATATGGTCATTGATATGGCAGGATTCATTTTATCATAACCTAAGTGAGGAGGAACTTAAGCATGTTCATGAGTACAACTTTGACCATCCTGGTGAGAACCTTTCTGTTTCTCATTGTGTTGAGGTACCATTTTGACCAATTGCCTTTCATACTCCATACTATAGCCTCTTGTCTCTGGAACCATTAAAAGGATTATGCTGAGAGAATTGTGGATCACATTGCCTCTTGGTATATTTCCCTGAAAACTTCTTATTGCTTATTTAGTATTACTTCTCACAAATTATTAGGAATATCTCTTCAGTTGAGAAGTATTGGCATATTGTTGAGGGTTTCTACCTAATAATGTACCGTGAATGAACAGCAGTGAGCTTCAATGAATAGTCTGCTATGCTGTTTTATATTTTGACATACACTGAAACTTTTGTTGCTTCTGTTTTATATTCTTGCTTGCGGTGGTGTTCTCTATCCTTATCATAATGTCTCTGCAAAACTGAAGATGTGCAGATGTGAGTATTTGACAAGGTGTAAATCTATTTTCAGATGCATTTGACACAGAGGAACTATTATCTTCTATGGACAAGTTGAGGCATGGACAAGCTGTAGATATTCCAAATTATGATTTTAAAAGCTATAAGAACAATGTTTTTCCTGCAAGAAGGGTAAATTTTCGTTTTAAGTTTGTGAAATGCTGTATTTGATTGAAATGAAGATGAAATGCTGGCTATTTAAGATCCTCTCTAGTTTAAAAACAGTCATGTAACATTTGATCCCTAAATCAGTTTTAACTTCTTAATTCCTTAGCTCTTATTCCTTGTGCTGTTGGCTACATTCTTTTAAGTTTTTTCTAAGAGGTTTGAGACATTATCTTTCTTTTGGCTTTGTTTATATCTGTGTTGTGAATCATATGTTACAAATCCAAAAGAAAGAAATTCAGGATTTCAATATAATTCTATCACATATTCTAGGGGTTGCTGGTTTTGCTAGAAATGAATTGTTGCTCAGAAGGAACATATGCTTGTGAATGTGGCTATGTTTTATCCAGCATATTACATTAATGATCCAATAAAAGGAAGTTCATTATCTTAGCAACTACTTGAAGTGTTAGGACATGCTTTCTACATTTATCTGGGCTAGGAAGCGGTAGCTATATGGATCTGCTATATATTCACTAGATTCTATTGGGTTGCTGCTTTAACCAGGCTAGGAGGCTAGAGGTTTTTGCATTCTTTTCTTATTTTCTGAGCACATGGAACCAAAGCTTCCAATTTTGTATTATCATCTTATCACACTTTTATGCACTGACACTATCGCATCACTTTTGTCAATTTAAGAAGGAATAACTATAGATTTGGTCTTAAAATTTTAACATGTAATCAAGTTATAAATTTTTTGAATTGTTCGATCCGGTCCTAAACTCTGTAATTCAATTGATTTTGCACACTAGCATGCAGCATGTTACCTTAGGCTTATTTGATTCTCTTCTGCATATAAATACTCTGTTTGCTTGCTGAGAAGCAGTTGCAACATTGATGTGACACGTGTTAATACCTCATGGCTTAGTCAATGTATTTTATCACTTCAAGTGAGTGCACTCTTATATGCAACATCAATTGGTACCCTATGAAGATGAGATCTCATTGTTGCTTAGACACATTGATATTTTATAAAATTCCATGTCTGTTGTTTCAAAGGCTTCTATATATAGAAATGATCATCTATTATAATTGCTCCACATACCTGAAAAATCCTCACCGTATTCCTATAATGCACAGGTTAATCCATCTGATGTTATAATTTTAGAAGGTATACTAGTTTTTCATGATCCTCGAGTTCGAGAGTTGATGAATATGAAGATATTTGTTGATACAGGTCTGTCACTTGTTTTCATCAAATATTTGTTAGTGTTTACATTACTTCGTTATTTTTTCCCTCATTTCCTTTTTATCTAGTAAGCATTCATAGTGCTATTTCATGGTTGCCCGAGTCATTTTATATCATGAAGCAACAAAAAACTAACTTTTGTAAATTATTTTGGTTAATCAAGCACATGGCATCAGTGCAAGAACTGCGTGTTCAAATTTCTAATTAGTTATTATTAATCAGTAAAGGTAAAATCACCATTAGAACTTTGTTTGGTACCTTCTATGAGTTTTATGTTTTACCCCTAAAAGTAAAGTGATGATTAACCCCAAGGGGATGTGCTAGTTGCTAACAAGCGCATGATGTCTAATTTTCGAATCCCACGATGTTCATTGATGGGGCTTCCTAGATATTGTAAGTTTAAACTTAACTAGTGCATGGATCTTTATAGGTAATCGATATGTCTAGAGATAGTTGGTGTACTTTTGAGCTTGTCCCTCTATTGAAAAGAGAGGAGAAAGTGGAAAAAAAAAAAAAAAAGATTAGAGCAAATTGTGTAAAGTATTAAAGTAGTTAAAAGATTGTATTGCTAACATTCTCTCTCTCTTCATCATGTAGAGAGAAATATCCTTTCTAGCTTACCAACCTCTTTCTTTTCAACATTTTTCTTTCCTTCCTCTCTTCTAGCTTCTAGCTATCTTTCCTCACGTCTCTCTTTCTTTTCAACCTTTTTCTTTCCTCACATCCCTTGTTTTGCTTGTTTCTTATCTTAAACTGCAACCCCAAACCCAACACCTAACCCCCACCCCCCGGCCTTAGTTCATTAGATGTTTGCTCTTTTTTGTTGTGTTTTTGGTTTTTTTCATTTTCTTTCTTTCAATGTTCTTTTCCTTTATTAGAAGAAATAAGAGGGTGTCTTTTGAGGTTGCGGCTGCCATGGTAATGGTGCTAAACTCCTCTTTTGAGTCTTGCCTATGCAAGTTGAAGAAGAAGAAACCCCCCTCTTAGGTGTCTTTTGGAGGTTCTCCAGGTAAAATAAGTGGGGCCAATTTCCAATTCTAAGGGCAAGAAATCTAAGGTGATTTCGTCCTTTGAGAGAAAGCCTGTCATGTGACAGGTCAGGCTTCCTCTAAAAAGTCATTAGACAAAAAAGCTATAGGCAAAGCACATATTTCCCTTCTTACTTTTAGGCTGATTCCTAAGGAGAAAAAGCAACCTAATAAGCTTTCTCTTTTGGATACTAGTCAAAGTTCAACCAATGATTCCACCATTAAGGCCATGACCAAAGTAGTAGAGGAAATAGAAAGCTCCGCTATCCAAGGAAAAAAAGAGTCTAAGCAACTTGATAGACCAGGGTCTCTAAAACCTAAGTCGTTTGTATAAGTGGTTTCTCAAAACCAATCTCTCCCATCCTCGCCGTTGGTTGATATGTCATTGGACTTTTACCTTTCGTCCAAGATTGGTGATCTAATTTGTGTAGAACTACTAACATCTGTGTCGCTCTTAGGAGAAATACATCGGTTGGCTATTTCTTAGGTTGTGGTTTGGCTTTTATATCTGTTTTAAAAATAGCCAGAAATTATTGGAAGGGCAAAGGGCTTGTTGAGGTCTTCTCCATTGGCATTGGGTTCTTCTTCTTCTTTAAATTCAAATATGAGGCTTTTCTCCCTAAAGTCTTGGGATAGTTGTGGAATTTTGCAAACTAACCAATTATTTTGGAACGTTGGTTCTTATCAGCGGATTATGATAGAGTTGTTCCTAAAAAGCTTCTTATATGGGTTAAGTTGTGGGGTGTACCTATGAAGTATGAGGTCCTCTCCAATGGCATAGGGTTCTTTAAATTCAAAAATAAGGCTTTTCTCTCTAAAGTCTTGGGATAACTGTGGAATTTTGCAAACCAACCAATTATTTTGGAACATTGGTCCTTATTAACGGATTATGATAGAGTCTTTCCCAAGAAGCTTCTTATATGGGTCAAGTTATGGGATGTACCTATGAAGTATGAGGTCCTCTCTAATGGCATAGGGTTCTTCAAATTCAAATATGAGACTTCTCTCTCTAAAGTCTTAAGGATGATTGTGGAATTTTGCAAACCAACCGATTATTTTGGAACGTTGGTCTTTATTAGTGTACTATGATAGAATCGTTCCTAAGAAGCTTCCTATATGGGTTAAGTTGTGGTGTGCACTTATGGAGTATTTACATAGAGATAGAATATGGTACATTGCGAGTGCAATTGATCGACCTCTTCAAGTAGACATGGTCTCAGCCAAAAATGAGAGGATTAAATACGTGAGAGCATTAGTGGAAATTGAAGTAAATACAATTTTACCTTTCTCCTTTGTGGTTAAGAGAATGAATGGGAAGCTCACCATGGTTGATGTCCAATATCAACACATTCCATCATGATGCACCCATTGCAATGTTTTTGGTCATGTATTTGACCGGTGTGACCTTAGGAAGGATTGCTAACAGTTTGTAGCTCGAAGTCTAAAAGAGATTGAAAGGAGTATGGAAGGTGATGACGAGTTGAATCAAGGACGTATCAAGACTGAAAGTGTGCATCTAGCTAAAGGTATAGTCATTAAGAAAGGGAATGTTGCATTAGCTCTCAAACTAGTGACGCCTAACAAGGAGAAGGATAAACATGTTGCTTCTAGAGATTTGTCCTTTGATAGCTCAATAGTAGATATGCTTGAGTGGATTAGTGATCGCTCGCATGTAGCTCCCCATTCCTTTAATTTAGTTTGTTTTGATTCTAAGGAAGAGGAGTTAGCCAAAGACCGCGATAAAGGATCTATGGATAACTCTATCTCTATTGTTCAGGAGACTTAGGAAGACTAAGTGGATGATTAGAATAAAGACGGTTCATGTTGGGTTTCTACTAAGAGGAAGAAAGTGCAAAAGAAAATGTATGAGAATGTTAGGGTAAATGCCGGCAAACATATTTCATAATCTAGGCCGTTTGCCCTTAGTTCCCTTTTGTTTTTTTCTCTTTGAATAATGTTAGCATTTTGAAAAATTAGAGGCCTTAATGACCCCTAAAAAGCTAAAGCAGCTAAAAGTTTTTGTGAGGTGAACCACATTTCAATGTTGGGTTTGATTGAGATGAAAGTAAAAGCGAATAAAGCACTTTTGTTCGGTCAAGAATCCTACTTTCTTAGAACATGGAATGTCATCTAAGCAGCCGTGTATGGCTTACCTAGATTCTCTCTTTGTGGCGTGTAACAATCTTCTCTTTAAGGGCTGTGTATGGCTTGCCTGGATTCCCTCTTTGTGGCGTATAACAATCCTCTCTTCAAGTAACAAATTTATGCATTGCTGTTGCAAGTGAGGTAGTGAGGACACCTTCTTCTGGTTTACATGTGTTTATAGGGCAAATTCAGTAAGGGAATGCTTGGCTTTGTAGTTTGACCTGATATAGATTAAGGTATCTGTAAATGGGCCAGGGGTATTAGGAGGTGATTTTAATGAATGTAGATGTGTTGAGGAGAAAATGGGTAGAAAAGAAGTTGTCATTGCTAGGATGGATTATTTCAATTAGTTTTGTTATGATGCAGAGTTTGAGGATACGAGAACTCATGCCTCCTTGCACACTTAGACCAACAAATATGCATCTAACCTTTTCATGGGGAGATTAGACAAAGTATTGGTTAACTTGGAATGGATGCAGCTGTTCCAAGGATCACATGTTAAGGGGGGGTTGCTGGGAGTTGTCAAATTAATGCTCTCTTCTTGTGGATACTCGGATGGATTTAACTAAGAAGAATATCCCCTTCATATTCTATGATTTTTGGAGCAAGGATCCTCTTTTCTTCCCTAGTGCGGAGTGCGTTTGGAAAACAAAGGTAGAAGGTTCCTATGTTCAAAGTAGTATCAAAGCTTAAGTTGTTAAAGAAGGAGATAAGGGAGCTTAACAAGAAGCATATTTTAGACATTTCTAGGTAAGTTGCTACTGCTTAAGGCATGCTAGAGAGTGTATAGTTATCCAATCAATCAGATCTTTCTAAGGCAGATTGGGAGATGGAGAATAAGTTGTATAAAGATTTATATTACCTCAATGCTGTAGAGGAATCTTTCTTTAGGTAGAAATCTGGACAAACTTAGTTGAAGCTTGGGAATCATTACTCTTCTTTTTTCTTCTAATCTTTGAAGCAAAAGCACATGAGAGATAGTATCACTTCCCTTTTTTTGTGAGATGGTACTAGAATTTTAGATAGAGTCAATTCAAGAGGCATCCATAGCTTATTTCCAAAAGCTTTTGGCTGCCCCTCTATCCTCTTTGTTAGAGTTTGCTAACTTGCCTTCCTTAATGGAAAGGAAAGTTGTATGTAAGGAGTGGCCACAGTTAGTTAAATTGGTGGATAGCAAAGGAGTAAATGATGTGATGTGGTCTATGGCTAAGGACAAAGCTTCTGGCTTAGATAGTTATAATGTTAATTTCTTTAGGCTTACTTGGCACATTGTTAGGGAGGATATATGTACGGCAATAAAGGATTTTTTTATTATGGCGACCCTCTTGAAGTCCATTAATTACACTTACTTAGCTCTGATTCTTAAGAAAAGCACTCCTAAATTTCTTATGGATTTTAGATCTATTGTATGTTGTAACACTTGATACAAATGCATATCTAAAATCATTGCAAATTGCATTCAAAGTGTTTTACCAAAGCTTATAGAGAAGGAACAAACAACTTTTATTAAAGGAAAGAGAATTGTAAACAAAATTTTAGTGGCTCAAAAGCTTATGCAAGGATACCATAAAGATACTCACGGAGCTAGATGTGCTATGAAGATTGACATAAAGAAAGCTTATGATCATATCAATTGGACGTTTCTAGAGCATCTCCTCAAAGCCCTTAATTTTCCGCCTATGTTCATTTGTTGGATTATGGAGTGTATCTTAAGCTTAAAGTTTTCTTTAAGTTTAAATGGGGAATTTGTTGGCTTCTTTGCTACTTTACATGGCCTAAGACAAGGGGATCCTATTTTCCTTTATCTTTTTGTTTTGGTCAAAATTTCAAACATCGTTGGTGTTATAAGAAGGCTAAGCTCAACTATCTTTGTTTTGCGAATGACCTTCTCATTTTCTCTAGGGGTAAGGAGCACTCCATCTTCCTTATAAAACAATGCTTAGAGGACATTTTCACACCATCGGGTCTTAAAGGGAGTGCTACAAAAAGCCAAATTTTCTTAAGTGGAATAAATTTAAAGGTAATGGTTCAACTTATCTCCATTATTGGCTTTAATGAAGGAAAGCTATTGGTTATGTACTTAGGTGTCTCACTTATTTCATTTAGACTCTTTTGAGCTGATTGTTACATTTTGGTGGAAAGGTTCACACTTAGAATTAGGAGTTGGACGTCCAAACCTCTCTTTTATGTGGGTAGGGTGCAATTAATCAACAGTGTTCTTTTTTCGTTACAAGTAAATTGAGTATCTATATTCATTCTTCATAAGAGCATCCTTAAAGAATTAGATGCAAAAATGAGGCGCTTCTTATGGAATGGGTCAATGGCAAGGTTTCATGGAAAGATGTTTGTTTTTTTAGAAATGAGAGTAGTTTGGGAATTATGGATATAACGTTATGGAATAAAGCAGCACAGCTAAAGCATGTTTGGTATTAGTGTATGAAGGTCGATGGTTTATGGTCAACTTGAGTAAGGGTGGGATTCTAAACAGTAGAAATTTTTGGGTTGTCCCTAAATCATTGTAAGGCTCTTGGTCTTGGCACAAGATTCTCTAAGCGATAAGTTGGGTGGCGCCTTTGTTTGCTTCAGAAATTGGGGATGGGAAGAGCATTTTCTTTTGGTATGACTCATGGCACTCTAAAGGGCCATTAGTGAATTGTATTGGGGAGAGATCCATTTGTGCTATGAAGTGGTTGAAAGTAGCAAAATTGAAGGACATTATTGATGGGGATGCATGGTTGTGGCCAATAGGGGATGTTTGGGACAACATAAGGTTGGATTTGCCACAAAACATAGCAACAAAACAAGGAGTCCTTGATAATTTTGTTTGGATCAGCGATTCCAAGAAAGGCTTCTCTACAAAATCATCTTACAACCTTTTAAGGCGAAGGCATTAGAATCTTATATAGCATAAAGTAGTTTGGAGTAATACTAACATCTTGTGCCACTCTTTCATTCTTTGGCTTGCAATTTGCTAAAGACTTCTTACTCAGGATTGATTATTTCATTGGGGTATCTCAAATCACAGCCGTTGCTTTCTTTGCGACATGAAGGAGGAAAACCAGTCACATTTTCTTATCTTGTGACTTTACTTATGCTTTCTGGACAAAGATTAATAACACACGTCTCTATCTTTTTCTGGTTTACTACGAGCAGATTCGCTGTCGTCTTTTGTTGAGGGTTTCACAAATCTTGGTGCTACTAAATGGAGGAAAATCCCATCAGTTGTTGTGTACCATATTAAGAAAGAGAAGAACTCTAGAAGGATGGTGAATTAACTCAATACAGCTTTTGTTTTAGCTAGAATCATTTTATCTCTTCTTGATGTATAGATATAGTGAGCTCAAAGAGTTTATCAAGTTACCCCTCTATAAAATGTTTTGTTTTTTGTAGTTTGTGGATGGATAATTTGGTTCTTTCCTACATCCTAGCTGTTTTCATATATTTATACAAAAATCTGACATTATCCCAAAAAAAAAAAAAATAAAAAAATAAAAATCATGTAAAGTATTGATCATTACATAATTGGATTGGCATCTTTATAAAGTGGCATTGTCTTAGTATGCTGAGATAAGCTATATGTCCTATATGTCTTTTTAAACAGTGAAATGAATTAACAGAGAGTTATAAGAATCTTCAGTCATTATCATGAATAGATTGTCATAGTCAACTTCTATGTATAACTAATATACAAAAGAGATGGGGTTTGTTGATAAAAGCACATGCACTACTAGTTATCTCCGATCTTCTAGTTAATGCTATCAAATATATCATCTTTAATGAATGGTCTGTAACCTTCATAAAGCTATGTTGAAGTTATTCTCTTTAATTAATTTTCCTGGTAGTCATATTACAAATTGATCTCTGTGGCACACGTATTGTTAATTTCCAAGAACTGTGCTGCTATGCTGAAATTTTGGACACACCATTGCTTGCTACAATCTTCTAGTGTGCACGGCATTTGATAAGCCTAAAAACTCGAGTACATAGTTTGCCTTAGGTGATTCAGGTAGCCTTTATGATCTTATTCTTATATAGAATTATTCCAAGTCAATCACACTTAAAAAGAGGGATTGCTTCTAAACTTTTGAAGATTGATATGAAGTTGGTAAATGCTCTCAATCCTTTTATTTCTCGGTTTTTTGTTAGTGAACTTCCACCTTTAGTGTTCCAAGCTTTGAAATTCATATGAAGAAATATACAAGACGCATCATTCTTGATATTTATTAATCAATCACTTGCCATTAAGAGCAATGGAATTATGTAGTACTAGATGATGCTATGTTCATAAACGTCCTTTCTTATTGTTTCCTTTATGTTACTAAGTTGTACTGTTATTTCACATTACAAATTTCAGTGCAGATGCTGATGTGCGTCTTGCAAGGAGGATAAGACGTGATACAGTTGAGAAGGGAAGAGATATTGGTGCAGTTCTAGATCAGGTCAAGAGCTTATATTCATATATTCATTAGTTCTATTATTAGTTTCCTATGGGTAAAAAAGATGGATTATGCAATTAGCCTTGGTGGATCTAATGAATACACCACTTCAATTGGGTGAAAGGAATAGTCTCTTTGTCATGGTTGGGACTTTAAGACTTGGTGGATCATAACCCTTTATCGCATGGTTGGCATCTTTCTCTTCCATTTTTCTAGCTTGCGATGAGGACTAGGTTGTTTGTATTTTGTGTTTATGTGGTCTTAAGGTGCTTTTTTTTTTTTTTTTTTTCCCTTAAGAATGTTTTTGGTACTTTTTTGGATATATATTACAATCAATGCTTTATAGTTGTCAAATATCATCATAGTAATGTTAAAGGTTTCAGATACTAGTGGCTTTTAGAGATAAGTGATGATGGAAGGCCGCTAGTGGGGTTTATTAGTGGTGGTGGTTAGTGATTATGGAATATGTTAATGGAAAATAAGAAAAATGTCTCTCTTTTCAAATTGAAAATCATTTTCCACATTTTTTATGGCCCTTTTTTGTGATGGTTAATAACAACCACAACCACTGACTAACAGTTGCCACTTTTGCTGCCCACCATTAGTTGCTGCTAAAAGCATTTGTAACTGCAAGTTCTTGAGAATTGAGATTACTAATTATAATGATAATATTTGACAACTTTAAGGAGTTAATTGTAACAAATGATGAGAAAAGTTTGGAAAAATGTTTTTCATGAACAAACACATCCTCAGTTTCTGATGACTTTCCTTTTTCCTTTCTTTTTTGGCCAAAATAAAAATCTATTTTTGAATGGCGAGGTTTTGTGTACTTATTATGAATCTTTGGGATTGGCTATCCTGATTAATAAATGTTGATATCTTTAAATGCAGTACTCAAAATTTGTAAAGCCTGCATTTGACGATTTTATTCTCCCCACAAAGAAGTATGCTGATATCATCATTCCCCGTGGAGGAGACAACCATGTTGCCATCGATTTAATAGTACAACATATCAGGACAAAGCTTGGTCAGCATGATCTATGTAAAATATATCCTAATTTATGTGTCATCCACTCAACTTTTCAGGTACAAGTGTTCAGCATGATCTATTCGAAATATTTCTGTGTTTTATATTCACAGGTTGAAAATGCTTTTGGTTTGTGCAGATACGAGGTATGCATACTCTTATACGTGATTCTCAGACTACAAAGCATGATTTTGTGTTTTATGCTGATCGGTTGATTCGATTGGTATGCTTTCTTACCTTTGGTTATTCTCTGATTAATTTCCGTCTTCATTTGGTTTGACATAGGGCTGGTGAATGTCATTTGCTGTCCTCTCTATATAACTAACTTTAGTACCTGTATGATAAGGTAGTGGAACATGGCTTGGGGCATCTACCATTTACAGAAAAACAGGTGATCACTCCAACTGGTAAGCTTTAATTACCTTGTCCTCACTTTTTTCAGAGAACTTTATAATCTCCTAGCACTGTGGAAAATATAGATGGCAGAAATTTTGTAGTAGTAATATGTATATTTATATATGTATCTTCCTGCAGTACTTTTCAGCACTAATTTCCTATCTCTTTTTCTTTTCTTTTTTTGGCCTGTTAGTTCCTAATTTCTATAGAAACATTGCTGTAAAGATGGTCCGGAAGAGCGGTTTTTCTTTCTAACTGTTCTGGATCGAGCTTTCTTGAGACATTGCTACTCACTTGCAAAGCTGTGATTCATGTATTTTCAGGTTCTGTGTATACTGGGGTGGATTTCTGTAAGAGATTATGTGGTGTCTCTGTTATTAGAAGGTATTTCTCTTTTCTGGTTCTAGACCCACTTCAACAAGTTTCATGAAAGCATCTCATTCGAACCTTTTTAATTAATTATGAATTTGACTTCTATGTGCCAAAGAGTAAGGTGGAAATCTTCAAAAAATTACATCAGCCACAAACCTTTTGAAAGATTATTATAAATTCAACTCCTATATCGGTTGTTCAGCCAAAAGGTAAGATGGAAAGCTTCAAAAAATTTCATCAGCCACAAACCTTTTGAAAGATTATTATAAATTCAACTCTTATATCGGTTGTTCTGCCAAAAGGTAAGATGGAAAACTTTTATACTCATCAATAATATCACAATTAAGATAGGCTATGGAGTTTCTTGACAACCTTATTTTTTCAAGTACTTGCTAAGATGCCATAAAATCTGCCATGCAATTATCTTCATATACACAGACACACATATGAAATCATGGTGAAAATGTAACATGTGTTTAAGATTAGAATGTAAATGAATTTCTTGTAATGATAGAAGAATAATTTCGCTGGAAATAAGTTCTGCGTTTCTCAGCTTTGCAAACTAAGTATAATGGTTCTCATTCTTTTTGCTAAAATGTTATGGAAACTTGTTTGTTGATCTTCCCTTTGGATGATAGACCAGTAATCCTAACATTTCTCTTGATTCAGCTATATGTAAGAGCTAACCTATTCTTCATCCTTTGCTTCATTTGTTGGGAGGGGTCTAGATCCCATTTTCATATCATCATGTAACTGACTACCATATGAAGTACATCATCTTCTTTTGTTTTGACTATATGACATTAATTGTATGCTTGATGGTGAATTGATGGTAGTGGGGAAAGTATGGAGAATGCCTTGCGGGCATGCTGCAAAGGCATAAAGATAGGGAAAATTCTTATTCACAGGGAAGGAGACAATGGTCAGAATGTATGCACACATCTCTCTCTCCCCTTTCATCTCATGCCATGGTTGGATTTCATCTGCTGAGTTTTCAATCGTTTTTGCCTGATTGGGTTTTCCTTGCCATTTGCTTGGCAGCTTATCTATGAAAAGCTTCCACAAGACATTGCAGATAGGCATGTATTGTTACTAGATCCGATCCTGGGAACAGGTTTGTTCTATTCATACGTTGAAGTTTTTAACTCCAATGCTGGTAGCACATCTTAGTTTTTAAGAATTCACTCCTATTCATGTTCACCTACTGTTCTTTCATGCTATTTTCTGATATTCTACAAAAGCTGCAACATCCCATCTCTAATTTGTCTGGTTATCAATCTAAGAAAACATTGGCATTCTTTGGATGGCTGTACAACAGCTCTATTTTTCCATGATCGATTTTTATGGGAATTTTTTGATACACTCGCCAAGAATTATTAGCTTAACAGTGTTTCTCTCCTCCCCAGGCAATTCTGCTGTTCAAGCTATTTCTTCACTTGTGAGGAAAGGCGTTCCAGAGTCCAACATCATATTTCTCAACCTCATATCAGTAAGTTATGGATGATGGATGCTGTCTCTTTTCTTGAATAATGATTCTGTTACATCCCAGTTTCTCATAGAAAAGCACCCTGTCCCTGCTGTTGTTACATTTCCTTTTTCCATTACACCAGGCACCTCAGGGAGTGCATGTGGTCTGCAAAGCCTTCCCAAGAATAAAGATTGTGACGTCCGAGATTGATATTGGATTGAATAAAGATTTCCGTGTGATACCTGGTATGGGCGAGTTTGGAGATCGTTATTTTGGTACAGATGATGATGAGCAGCTGGTGACCACCCCTTCATAATGAATAAATTCAGCTAAGATATTTTGGTCTCCGATTGATCTGATTTCAAGTGGGCTGGTAGGTATGAAAAGAAGCTGAACTTCTCAACAAAATAACGTATTGCTACTTGTATTATCAAATTTTGACTTCAGTAAACCTCAATTTTTTCGGTAATTTTGTATTTTGTTTTTCTGGTCTAATATCTCCATCTTCTATTTCTATATATATATATATATATATATATATATATATATATTTCTCGTACCTCTTTTGTGTAAATTGCTGAATTGTTGCATATGCCTTTCTTTGGGGGAAGGGACACTCCATTAATGTTGCTTTATTCTCTCTCTCTTCTCTCTCTCTCTCTCTCTCTCTCTCTCTATATATATATATGTATGTATGTATATATATTATATCCTAAGATTCCATGGTGATAATATAGATGAATTTAGAGGAAGTATAAAAATATCATGACAATACTTCCCTCTTGCAGCTGGAAAAAGCAAGTTGCAATGGTGATCTTCTTGTGTGTCCTTTCATTTGGGGTCCATAAAAAAGAAGATTAATTCTAATCGTTAATCACCATCACGATACCATGGATAGATCAACGGTGAACTTCTGTAAATACCGTCCCAATCTATTCATGCCAATTACTTCCCCTTTTTCTTCTGCATGGATTCCACATGACTTTGGCAGTATTTCTGGACTCATCTTGCACTTCCTGTTTTTCACTAGCATATGTAGCATGGGCAGGGTCATGGGGGAAGCACATGAGCTGTGCTTACTGCTTAATTATTATGTATCAAATATTATTATTTCACTAAAATAAATGTCCATAATGTGGTAATGTGGTCATTGAATTATCGTATACTTAATTGCCTATGGTAATGAGAACCACAAGGAGGGCTTGGAGGAAGCTGCCGCCACCACCACCGTAAGAAATAAAAACGAAACTTCACTGGTCTGCCCTAGCTCGTCGATCGTATAATAAAATTATGATAATCATATTCATCGCAAAACCTCCTGTTGCAGCATTTGCATTTCTATAGTAGTTGACCTCTGTTAACGCACATTACCTGAAAAATAATGTGGCGGCTTACTTGATGCGTTGCTGGTTCTCTATTAGCTGCTAACTTTCTTATTTGTGCTTTATTTCCTTGATTAGCTGCTTTATTAGTGGACTAAAATTTTTTAGACGGTTTGCTGGGTTATTACTGGTGGGTTATTCTACAAATGGAATACAGAAAAGGATAGGGTTTCTTGATAAGGATGTACGGAGGGCTAAACTACTCAATTTATGCGCCTTAAACCTGATAATTAAAGTTGATTTGACTTTTTGAGTTAAGATGATTGGATCTAATAAGGTTATTGGGCCTAAATCTATTAAAGGGGATTTATTTAAGGTCCATAGAAAAAAAAAATCAATTTTAATCATGATTATTATTATGATTCGATGAATGAGATCAACAGCAAATTTTTATAAATACTCTATCCTTTCTCTCATTTGGATGCAAGAAAAGTTTGGTTAATATTGTTATTCTATCAGATTACTTACTCAAACGGATTAAACATTTAACTTCTTTAAGAAAGCACATCTTAGTAGTATTTGATACTATTTAGCTTTTTTATTTGTTATACTTTGTGTTAGAGTCTTATTGAGATTACTTACTCCTCTCCATGAGTATTATTTAAGCTAAGTTATATTCTTTTGTTATTAATGTATTTTTTATTCAGTATACATGTGACCTTTATATTTGGACTCCTATGGCTACAAGATTCCCAAATTCATGGCTAAGAGAAAGATAGAGGATTTTAGAGTAAGAGAAGGTAGGAATATACTTACAATTAAGTATATATATATATAACTCAAATAATTTATAAAAGATATATCTATTTTTACATGCAATTTTCAGTAGCTCCATTGTTATAATTTAATACTTTTAACTAGAGTCCAAATAATCTGCCTTAGGCTTTGGTACGTGGGCCATATTTTGGCCATAGGAAGATGCTATGAAATGGATGATGAAGTAGAGCTTTTCCACACAAATTTTAATTCAAAAAAAGAAAAAAGAAAAAGGGAAGCCGATAAAAAAATGTGGATTAATTATATATTTATGTATATATATTAAACACTGGGGGAGACGAGAGGCATCACTCGTTTCTTTATCCGAGTATGATAACCTTCGTTGGGCCAGTTATAAGACACGTGTCCATCAATTTGGGGGGGGGAGGGGTGGTGGGGGTGCGGGGGTTGGGTTGGGTATATACCCAAGAATCCTCCTCACTTTCACTATATAAGATAGTGGACTGCTCAAGTTGGTTTTTGCGCATTTTCACTCATTATCTGTTTTCTCTCTTTTTAATCAACTCATAACGATGTCTGCCTTCGTAGGAAAGTATGCAGGTATGTACTTGTTTTCTTCTTCTTCTTCTTCTTGTCTCACTTTTTTACATAATACACGTTATATCTGCCATTTGATGCATCAGCAATAGAGAAGAACATAGCATGCGGAAGTGAAAGTTATGAATCTTAATCATTTTCTCATCAGTCTGTGTTTTCAGTGTAACTATATATATATATATATAAGGATTCAGACTAACTAACTAACTCTGTCTAACACACACCCTCACGTGTAGATGTAATACTAACGCCACACCCTCTCAAGTGAATAAATACACGTAGGTATTTCTCCCACATAAAAAAAGAGACATTATTAGCTTCCACTTCATTTTCACTCTCTGCCTCTCTCTCTATCTCTCTCTAACTTATGATGTTTCAAAAACTAGCAAATGGTCGTCCAGGTCAATATAGTCATGTTGCGTCCTTTTCATTGATTTCCCTCTTCTTTTTTAAATCTCATGCAACGTACATATTGTTGCATGCTTCATCATGTTTTAATAAAATGTCCCGGTTCCGGTGCTGCTCTTCCCTTCTGCAATCCTTGTAAAGTTGACAAAAAGGAGAACTTAGAAAATGTCGCCACTTCTGATTATGAATTTTCTTTCGTTAGTTACCAAATGCAGATACAGAGTGAACTAAGCAACTCGGTATTATTATTATTATTATTATTATTATTATTATTTTATTTTATTTTTAAAAAGAAGGAAAATAATTTCTTTGCCAACTAAAATGTTTTATCTGGCTGAATTTTCGAATAGAGCCTCGAATTCTGAAAATTGAGGCATTTTGTCGAGAAAAACACACTGGGAATATCCTTTCTTTTAGGTGAAAAAAAAAAAAATATTTGACACTGAAGTGTGTTTGTTAACCTACCTCAGATGAGTTGATCCAGACAGCCAAGGACATAGCGACACCAGGAAAGGGCATTTTGGCAGCAGATGAGAGTACTGGTACCATCGGCAAGCGTCTCTCTAGCATCAATGTCGAGAACATCGAGGCCAACCGCCAAGCTCTTCGTGAGCTCCTCTTCACTTGTCTCGATGCCCTCAAGTGTCTCTCTGGTGTCATCCTCTTCGAGGAAACTCTCTACCAGAAGACCTCCGATGGAAAGCCCTTCGTCGAAGTCCTGCAGGAGAATGGTGTGATCCCGGGCATTAAGGTCGACAAGGGTGTCGTCGAATTGGCCGGGACCAACGGTGAGGCCACCACCCAAGGGTTTGATTCGCTGGGTTCTCGTTGCCAGCAATACTACAAGGCGGGTGCACGTTTCGCAAAGTGGCGTTCCGTCCTCAAGATTGGTCCTAGCGAGCCATCTGAATTAGCGATCCAGCAGAATGCACAAGGTTTAGCTCGCTACGCCAGCATTTGCCAGGAACACGGGCTTGTCACGATTGTCGAGCCAGAGATTCTGACCGATGGGAGTCATGATATTAAGAAATGTGCCGCTGTTACTGAAACTGTCCTTGCAGCCGTTTACAAGGCCCTGAACGATCATCATGTCCTCCTTGAAGGCACACTCCTGAAACCTAACATGGTTACACCAGGCGCTGATTCCCTCAAGGTAAATGAATTGACTTTAATGAATTTTTCCATATCTGGAGACTGTATTTGGACTCGAGTTCAGCTCGAACTCGATCGAAGGATATATTTGACAAACTTAAATTTAACTCAGTTGGCTTAATTAATTTGAAATTTTATGTAAATTTTCTTTAATAACCTCAAATTCACTTGCATTTAAAAAATAAAAAATACATAAAAAATTATACTATACTCGATTGTAGGCTTACGAACTTGATAAACTTAATATTTTAAAATTTCAGCTCAATTAAATTTACTACTTGAGTATTTTGAGCTCGAATTTGCTTTGACTGTCACCAAATTGAAAATCTTAAATTGAATTCTAATGGTATACGAACTGTGTTTATTTGGAGGTCTTGGTAAATGTCTAGATAGATAGAATAAGAAAAGATATGTTTATGATAGGACAGGATAAGAGAGGAGACGGAGACGATAGGAAGAAATGGGATAAGATATGACGATGAGGTAGATTACTAGCCCATGTTGAAAACAAAAAATTAGATAAATATTGTTTTATTGGATCCTAGGCCTAGGATAAGATATGATAGACCCTATTTCTAAACAATCGTATATCTATCCATCTCTCTGATCAAATGTTGCCATGTATAGAAAAATTATGCATCCCATTTTTTTTTTCTTTTCATTATCTTACCTTGATAGTTTCGGACAAAATATATTATATTCTGTAGAAAAAAGAATTATGTCCAAGTATTAAGACCACAAAATGTATCTAATGATAGGGCTGACAAATGACTGTCGCATAGGTAACGCCCGAAGTGATAGCAGAGTATACCGTCACAGCACTTCGCCGAACCGTTCCCCCAGCAGTGCCAGGAATAGTGTTTTTGTCTGGTGGGCAGAGTGAGGAAGAGGCCACGTTGAACCTAAACGCCATGAACAAGCTTCAGGTGTTGAAGCCATGGACTCTTTCCTTCTCATTCGGTCGAGCACTTCAACAGAGCACGCTCAAGACATGGGGTGGAAAGAAAGAACACATATCAAAAGCTCAGGAGGCATTCCTGGGAAGGTGCAAGGCCAATTCTGAGGCTACTCTTGGGAAGTACACGGGTGGCGGTGCTGGTGGATTGGCTTCCGAGAGCTTATTTGTTAAGGAATATAAGTATTAGATTTAAGTCCAAGCTAGATCTATCACTAATTCGAATAATGTAAAACCAATGTTGTTCTTCTTCTTCATCCACTACTTGCTTTCATCAGTACATATCCTTAGGTGTTTTATTCGCTTCATGTTTACCCACTTGTAATTAAATTGTTGAAAGTGTCGGTCTAATTAAGGAGTTAATACATGGAAACCTATTCAGCATTGGTCTCATGTCCTTGCAAGTACGCTCATGTTTTTTTTTTTTTTTGTTTTCTTTAATTATAGGAGTCTGTTTTTTTAGTGCAAAATTAACATTTTCCTCGTTAATGAACTCCCGATGACATGTGTGTTATTTACTTATGAATATCTTTGTGGATAATCTAGTGATCCAGATTTGGGCGATATCATCAGAGAGGATTGGACTAAGCGACGCCTGTTAGTTTATCGCGAAAACCTATCTTTGATACTATGTGAGAAATTTAAAAAGAGGGAAATATTTTGGTCATTCGTTGCACGATAGGTAGTGATGTAGATAACATTTCCTATGGCTATGATTTGCTTTTGCAGGGTAGGAAATCACTGAGTTTCTTATTGAATATGCTAAGCTTCCATGGTGGAGTCATAAATGAAACCGATGTAACACTACTTAATATTTCATCTCATTTTGGAACTAGGCTTGCTGGATTTAGATTATAGCCTGTTTGGAATACATTTAGATCCCAAAAATAAATTTACAAGATAATCCAAAATAGACCACCAATAATACGATATGAACTACTACGTCACTGAATTTACTTCCCTTGGAAAGTAAGTAAAACGTGGAAAAGCACACCAGGACAATCCAGTTTGGGAACATCCGACTGCTTTAAGTGAACAAATACATGCGTCAACTAGTCGTAGGAACCATTTTGGAACCAGTCCCAGCTTTTGTCATCTTTTACTTCGTTTTTCTTTGTTTTATTTAGGCCGTCTAGTTTTATTTTAAGTATGCTTTCCCTTAATCAACCCTAGAAGTTTGTATTAAGGATTGTAAAAACATTATTCCTTTCATCATCTTTGCAATAAACACATTCTTGAGAGTTTTCTTTTTCTAAGTCTATTCTTATCAATTCAATAACCTTGAATTGTGGTGAGCAACTTTTTTAATTTATTCGTATGTTATTTCACCTACATTAAACAATAGTTTAATTTCTCTTGGTGTATAATATCCTTGAGGAATTGTCCATATCCCTCGATTATCATTAAAAACACATAAAAATACAAATTTTAGACAAGATTTCTATAAAAAACACTTTCTTGATTTAAGAGTTTTTAAGGTAGATTTGTTTTTTTTATATTATTTTGGTATCAGAGCATATGACAACGACATAGCAAAGATGAGAATGAGTTGTGGGTGACATGGTGGTGCATGGTGCGATTGACACGAGGGATTGGTGGTAGATGATTACGAATTGCTTATGGTTGTGTTATGTTCACTTATTATGTAAATAATCATTAGTAACATGGAATATAATGATTCAAGTGCAATTATTGAAGTTAGGAATAATCTTAAGTGGCAACGGGAGGAGATACAAGAGATATAAGTGAGCTTTTATATAGCTTTGATGTAGACTTTCATGGAACAACAAAACGCCTACTTTAGGGCATTAGTAGATCATTTAGATGGAGTAGCACAAGATGGTAATCATAATAATCCTTAAAACGCCTTAGATGAACAATCACACTAGCTTGTATGTAGCTTTGGTTAATGACTCCTTGAAGATCATGATGAAGATAAGGATGGAGATGTCAGGTTTGGTTGTTGTAGGGTTAAAGATGGTTGGCTTAAAGATCATAAAGATGGAGATGATGGTATAATGCTTTAAAACTATGAATGCTACAATCCGCCACATGTTCCTAACTTCTTCTGATACATTAAACGTAAACTTTTAATTAAAATCTCCAAAAAATCATAATTTAACCTCTAGTGATATTACAAAATTTTAGTTCTCCAAATAAATGTAGCGTTCTTTAATAAATATTTCAGTAAAATTTAAAATTCGAATAAAACTTACGTAACTACAAAATAAACTTTTCAATTTTCTTTACTTAGATCATATAAAGAATTTCAACTATTCTACTACAATCCACATACTCATATTAGAGAAGTCTCATATAACTTCTTGTCATTCAAAATGCAAATAAAAATAAACAACTAAAGCCTGATAACATGATTTAGCCAATTCCACACTCCTACTCAAGCTACATAGAACCATTCCCAACATTATAATAATGTTTTAAATAATCTATTGCATTATCTTAAATTTTCAAAGCCACCGTACTAAACTTCATAATTGTCATAACTTGTACTTGCATTTAAAAATTTTAAGAATGAATAAGTAGAAGCTTGGTATGAAATACACAATAACATATGCATGAGCAAGTGATCAAAATTTCAAATGCATCACAAGAAGTTAGTAATGCAACATGTATTAGTTTATTATCTTTTTTCTTAGCTAGATATTAACACAGGGATACTCATAACCCCGACATACATATATATCTCACTAACATAACCAACAAGCAAGTATCCTGTACTTGGTTCCGTTGGTTCGCTAGAAACTGAATTAATATTTTCTTTAGAATCTGTCATAATATAAACACCAAGTCTCAATCATAGCTTACACTTATACTTGAACATCACCTTTGCTTATCTCTAGACTTATCTAACAACATCCTTTAACTTAACAACTTAATTGTCTCCCATTTGCAATTTGAGTTACTTGAGGAATCTAGGATCACTAAAAGGATAAATTGGTTTATAAAGTGTTTTGGTGAAGATTACTATTTAGAAAGTATTTAAAAGGGTTTAGGAAAAGAAAGCAATGCTTGGAAAACATCAACAAATGAAGGGGAATGTAGAAATACATACTAGGGAACTTGGGGTATAGATGTTACTTTGCATGGCATCCAAATGCCACTTTATGTGGTGTTTAGATGCCAAGACTCTAGAGAATTTTCCCCCTTAGCTTTTGAACGCTAGAGGGGGTAGCATCTAAACACTAGTTTGCAATTTGTAGTTTTTTGCAAACTGTAATGGGTACACCCCTTGCAGAACAACAATTAACCCTAGCATTGTAAAAAACCACCACTATCGGTATGTTTTCCTAACCTCAACACAACCTTACACCTCTCTAAACACCCTTTAGACACCATACCATCTCTAAATCTCATATCAAACTCTCACATTCATATCAATAATTTCATAAAACAAAGCATATAAAGTATAAGCAATGAATCTTACCTTTAGGGGTTCGAATTTGTACTTCCACCACCAAGATCTTGTAGAAGAATCCTCGAAACACTGCCCTAAATTCATTTTACTTGATGCTCTATGGAGAAAAACGAATTTTCAATTGGTATTTTACTAAAAACTTTAATAAAAATGATCCCACATCTTACCTTAATCCTCTTCCACTCTAATCTTATTGAAATGCGTTAATTTTCTTCTCTTGATTCAATGCTTGTGTGGAATCCCTAATCTACAAGAGCCACACATGTGAAGAGTGTAAAAAAAGGGTTTTTGTAATGCATAAATCCATTTATATATTAGGGTTTTGTAGACTTTATATTATACCTAAACTGCCCTTGACACAGAAATAATATCACCCTTGCCCTTAATGAAAAATGCCATCTTTTTACTTATTTTCTTTAATTTTTTTTTCCCATTTTGTTGGGATTTTACAAGTGGAATGAGCGCTGGCAGTGTGCCAGTACCCCACGTAGACTCTTGACACCGTAAAGATTAAGGTTCCATCCTTTGATGGCAAGGGTAGTTTGGGTAAATACTTTGATTGGCAAGCGTAAATCGAAAAATTATTTGAATATTATGATTGTAAAGAGGAGCATCACGTGAATCTAAGCCGTCTTAGAATTTGAAGGGTATGCCGCATCATGGTGGCAGAATGTTGTTGAGAATAGGCAGAGAATTAGCGAGGGAAACGTTACTACATGGAGGGAGATGAATGAAGGCATTGATGCATAGGAGGTTTATTCTTGAGTATTACTAGTTAGAGCTACTAAAGAGGTTGCACACCTTAAAGCAAAGGAACAATGAGCATTGAAGAGTATATCCATGAGTTTGAAACACTTACTACTCGAAGTTAGGTTGTTGAGTCCCCAGAGAGGACAATAGCTTGATGATATGATATATTGTTGTAGAAGGCTGACTCCTTGGAGGGAGCCATGCAATTAGCTAGTAAGGTGGAACGAGAAAAGAAGAGATATCCTTTCAGAGAGTCGGCTTCTAACCAAATCTAAAATGAGGAAGAAAGGAGAGATAGGCAGTTGCACGTAAAGTTGCAGAGAGGGGGTTTAGGAGTGAACCTAGGTTAGGTAATGACGCTGATGTTAGAAACCTAGCTAACCCTGCTTCAGGTAATAAGACTGGATTTTAATGCAACAAAAAGGAGTAGGGATGTCAGTTGTTTTAAGTGACAAAGGGTATGGCCATGTAGCGATTCCACGTCTTAACAGGGAGGTTATGGTGGTTTGTGGAGAACAAGATGTTAGCGAGGATGAAGAAGAGAGATGTATTTGAGGAGGTATTTAGTCGAGAATGACAAGGAAGAATAGGTATGGACAATTATTGAGTTTGATTATCTAAATAAACGTCTCGCCGAGGTATTACCTATTGTACACCACACGGTTTTGAAAAAAAACAAAAAGAGAGAGAAAAAACAAAACACAAAAGTTAGAAGAACGATATGATCCTCGCCGGTTTTTTAATCACTGCGAGCGCCGTCCCAACACTTGCCCCGGGAACAAACCGTAGGGTAGTGGTAGCAGTATTTAAAAGATTTTGAATGATACGCGCATCAGCATCAGCACCACCAACTAAGTTCGTAGTTTATAGCGTTGGTGTGACGGGTAACTGCAAAAAAGATCAACCATGATAGATATTGAATTGTTGTTATAAATATATGACGAATAGACCGAGAGCGTCTTTATGGGTGGTCTCATTAAGTTCTCCTCCATCCAGAGTAGATGATCCACATCCACTGTGGGAATTAGGATGGATACCATATAGTGAAACTGATTTCCTAGTTAATTTTTCCGAGAAAAAATTGAATTTCACGGATCCGATCATCTTTCCATGATAAGAGTAAAACAGAAAAAAGAAGAAGAAGAAGAAGAAGAAATCGATGATCCATTTTAACAAACATATATTCATTCTTCCCCATATATATAGTTGCAAACAAACAACTCAGAAATGAAGGGTAAATGAGCTCCGGTGGGGTTTGCATATGACAGCATATTTAGCCTTGAGCTGGAGCAGACCAGATGATTCTAAATAGTATGTATAGCTTCTTGCAGCAGCACTTGGGGTTCTGTTCTGTTAATGTGGTAAGTCCTGCCAGGAGAATCAACTTTTTGAGAGACCTTCTCGTTTTGGAAATCATGACGGTGACAATATAATAGAAACTAGTAATATTAATTCTTTCTGTTTTATTATACTATGAAACAGATGATTTTTTTTTTTGGCGGAGCACAACATATAAGAAGAACAAGGAGACTTTTGCATTTCTTTTTTTTGTTTAGAGATTTATTAGGTTAGGTAGCTAGATTTGCTGAGGATGGGTGGGTTATTTCAGCACTTTTTTAACTCGCCTAACAAAAGCTGTGTGTTTTCCATTTCCAGCGTCCATGAAATGATTAAAGCACCTTCCCGCCTCCTACTCTACTACTTGTAGTAGAGAGCAAAGGAAATTATACTATACCTGATGGATGGATGGATTGGATAAAAACTAAGTAATAGCCTAAAGCTCATTAATAGCATTAGATGTTCATGTTCTCGTCTGCTTTGGAACGATGTACACACTACTACCTTAATTTTTGAATACAAGAGCAACGGGGAATTAAAAAGAAAATAATAATAAAAAATGTGCCCAAGCAGCAAAATCCTTTTTTCTTTCATCTATTTGTTTTTGCAATCACGGCCAATGAGCACTCCACTTGGTGGTCCAGTCATTTCCAATCGGCATCTTTTATGCAACCAGTAACGTAAATGGATCGGACCAAGAGAGGCTCTCACTTTGAAGGTTGCCGTTAGAAAATATATGATCTTGTTGCTTTGTACTTGCTTTTGTAGCTGGACAGCAGGTCTCTGTGGTAAGTAGACCAAGCTCGATACCAAGCGAACCGATTCCAACCTTCGCTCTCCTTTCCTAAGGCCAAAGGGCTGGATAGATTGACTAGCTATGAGCTTGTCAGCAAAGTAGAGCCCCACATCCACGGATTCAAACCTTATGTGCAGTTTCTTGTTTGGGTTGGAGATGCTCGCGAGGAAAGCAAAATCTCCATTGAAATACTCGGCAGAATCGAAGTATACGCTATTGAGGCTGGCTGCCGGTACATCAAAGGAAGGATATCTTGGCCTGATGGCTAGGAAGACGATCAAGGTTGCTACTCCGAAGAATATGAGCGAGAGGCTAAACACGAGGCACAATATAGCACTGCACCATACGAGCAGGTTGGTCCGATTAGGTCGACGCGGCTGGAATAACCGGACTGCTATTGATTTTTTACCATGACTAGGTGTGTTTGGTGACATGGGAGGGTAGTTTATACCACGGTTTGATTTTATGGGATGGTTGATTAAGAAAGGTAAGGAGTCTTTCTCGGGTAGGGTCGAGTTTGAGCTTGGAGGCAGTGGTAGTGGTGAGGGGGTTTGCATTGCTTGGTTCCTCTTATTATTATTATTATTTTTTTTTAACAAGGGAAACATAAGAATGGAAAATGAAGATGGTTGCTGCTTTTTAAAGCACATTAGAGAGATGCATGATTATTACCAAAATGCATATATTAAAAAAAAAAAAAAAGAAGCTTTTTGATTGAGGGCTTTAGTGGGACCAATGATTTGTTGAATAAGCAAAAGGAGGAGATGCATATGGATTTAATTTAAAGTAGGTCTTGAATAACTTTTCAGCCTTTTGAAATTGCCATACTTTTAATGAGGCCATTCCTTAGTGATGTTGTTTTAGTACCTGATTGGATGCATGGTATATACTGACGCTGGATTTAACAGAATTCTTTTTAATAGTTATATCTAAGAGCTCTTGCTCATTACATAATTTCGCTGGTGGCAATTTAAATATTGGAAAATTATGTTTGTATTGTTGTACTGGGTATAATAATCGGAAGGTTCTCTCTATATTGCAATACTTTTAATTAGTATTTCTCTATCTATTGTTCACACATATTTTTCGTATAGTTAGTATGTATATTTTGTAAAAACGTCGTTTATAGATATAAATAAATAAAAAAAAGAAATCATATGACAAGAAAGAATATAAACCTGTTTTCTTAATGAATACTCTCAGAACATATGTAAAAAGGATCCGTTTGATGTACGGATGTTCAAAAATATAAGGCTACCAGATCAGACCAGACCAATGTAATCCTAAGAAAAATATACGGGGTGGAAAGCCAAATTGGCTAAGCAAAGCATTGGGTAGGGTCAGCGATTGAAAACTGGCCGTGCAAAATAAAAGTAAAACAGCAGAAAGGACGGATGATTTGCCCTTAGTGTAGTGCATTATATAACGTTTATATTACCTTTTAGGTTTTTGTAGTAAAAGTAAAAGGTTGATGACTACATTCTGGAACGCACTCCTGCACGGTTCTTACTACTTTTTCAAAAATAATTATCATATTTAATACCTTAAAGGGGTGAGTATATTATTAATTCATAATATTCATCTGTTTTTCCATTTAAGTCTTCAATATTTCATTTTTCTTCTACTTGATTCCTTAATATTTTTAAAACTTTATAAAAATATGATTTCCATTAGATTCATCGAATTATCCTTTAATCAATAATATGCATCGGCTCCAAATTGGTCAACAATAATTAATTTAATAAAACAATAATATGATAAATCTATTTAATTACATAATATAATAAAATAATATTAAATAAATTTAATTATATCACATGATAAAAATAATAAAAAATTACATAAAAATAATCTAATGTAAGGAAAATTGGTCGGAAAAAATTCATGCAGATCCCAACCACATTGCTCTACCATTTAAAGACCAATAAGAAGTTTACACCATGTGTAAGATGGACAAAAAATTTAAAAGATTTAATAGAGATTTTACTTTTATGGGGTTTTTCGAAAACTTTAAAATAGAATAAAAAATGAATTGCATGAATACATCCTGAAATCTCTTGAAATTGCATGAACCCCCTTTTTTTCAAAACCTACCACTTAGACTCCTCCAATACATGCAGACCTTACTTCTAATGTGTGTTGGTTACTTACGTGGAATTAGTAGATGGCATACCACAAAAAAGTAGAAAAAATAAATGCCACGTTAGATTTTCATGCTGATCGTGGCAAGCCTAAACATGTTGTTTTGTTTTGTTTTTTGTTTTTGGTTTTTTATAATTAAAGTTGGATATTTAACTTGACCCAACTTTGTATTCATATCACATGTTAAAAAAAATGAAAAAAGTGAACAAAAAGGAACTACCCGTAACTTCAAGCAAATGGAAACCCTGGTAAAGGGAAAACAATCAAAACGTTGGATTACTTCAGACTACTCAGTTTCCACAGGAGGAGCTAATAAACAATCAAATGTTGGTTAAAGAGAGTATTAATGATTAATCATTTGCGTGACAGAATTGAAAAGATGGGTATCAAGTAGAATTATCTTGTTGGGAAACCCAAGTCGTTTCTTCTGAAAATGCGAGAAGTAAACCCTTCTTCACAGTCCTACTCATCCTAGTACCTACAATTTCTACCAAGTTCAAGCACGAAGAATTGCTGGAATACAAAGAAAGTGACAGGAGTAGATTAGGGTTTCTGGAAAGCAAATCTGGAGAGCTTCTCATGGATTAATTGTTTTAGCTTTATGGATTCGAGTATAAGGTAGATAAAATTAAAGAACCGACTCTCATTAAAAAAATGTGTCAGTTTATCACGTCAGTATTGAAAACTTGATGTGGCATTTCTTTTCTCTGCTTTTTGTAATAGGTCATCATGCAATTCCATATAGGCAACCAATACAACATAAGAAGTAGAGCTTACATGTATTTCTTGAGGTTTCAATGTTAAGTGTTGAAAAACCAAGGGATCAGTATAATCTTGAAAGATTTTAAGAAATGCCCAAGCAATTTAACTTAGGATTAAAAAAAAAAAAAAGTTAAGGATTCAAATAGAAATATAGGTAAATGTTGATGCTTAATAGGATCCATTTTTCTACTTTAAAACATAGGTTATTTTATTTTACTATATTTTATATATTTAATAATATTACTTTTTTAAAAGCTACTCTTTCTTGATAAAGACATTTCTAATATCTTACTTCTTATTTTAATATTATGTACTTAAGGGCAAAACAGTAATTTTTCCTCTTTCGAACTCTCTAGTAATTTAATATTAATAGTGAAGGTAAAATGGTGGTTTAGTCTCTTTTTGACCATATAGTAATTTAACATTACAATTGAGAGCAAAATATTCATTTTTCCTCTTTGAATTATAATTCACATAGTTGTATTCTATATTAGTATATTATTTGTATAATTATATTTCTTATTGCCAATATCATTACTATTTTTGCCATTGGCACACTACTATCTTGTATATTCCTAAACATTAGAAATATTCGAGTTTATAACTTGAATCATATAGCTAATTGACTCCTATTTATCCTATTCGAGTGAAATTCTAAAGTTAGTAGCTTGGGGGTATGGAATATTACATACCTCCCTTAAAACTAGTTTCATCTTTAAAACTATCTCGTTTTAAAACCTAAGAATTCCAAATCTACCATTACACATTTATTGTGCAACTCTAAATCTGGAATCACATTACAATCATTAACTATTACTTAGGGTTATCGCTTTGACCATTACTTTATCCATAATTAGCCAAACTCCAATGCGTATTATATCTCCTTATGGTAGCACAAATGAACATCTCATCGAGTTTCATAAGCAATATTATCTAGAAAGGATTGTCTAACGTAATCTACAAAAAATGATCAAACCTGTAGATTTGAATTACAATGAGAAGTAGCTTCTCCATTTATCATTTATATTTATGTTTGATAATTTTTTCATCATTTAATTGTTTTTGAATGGGTCTATTCAGCAATGTCAAATATTACAACGTGATAAAAAAATCAATTAAAAAAATCCAATAATTAAAATTAAGAATTAATTAACTTGATGTTAAGGAACCTTCGTCTTCAATTTCTACATTATCTTTTGTACACTTATGTACATCCAACTTGATACTAAAGATCCTTCCAATTTACTTTTTATGCTCTATTGCTTAAAAACCTTCAACATAAAGATCTTCATGTATTAGCTTCTATGGATAGTAGATTTTGGACTAAGGCATAAGTCCAATATGGTAGATGCCTAAGCTAGGCTAGGGTCTTTATATGCAATGTTGGTGGTGAATAAGAAACTTGGTGGAGTAGGGAAAATATGAGTTTATAGAAGACTAACATAGAAGTAACAAGCATAGAGTTGACTTAAGAGTTAGAGTAGAAGTTAGTTTAGAAAGTAAGAATGAGAATGAATTTTATTTTCACATTGAGGACTAGAATAATATATCTTTAACCAATTTGGATACTGTGATGGTAACTTAAGATGTTACAGTTTCGAGGATGAAACTTTTCTAAGGGGAGTGGAAATGTAGTACTTATATTGGTACAGTTAGGTTTGGTAGTTTAGTTAGGGCATTTGGGAAGGTAATCCGAATAGGTAAAAAACTTACGAAAGGTTTTGTAATATTAGTCAAGTAGTTTCCATGGGTTCGGAATTTAAAAATATAATAAAATATTAAAAATATAGCTAAATTAGTAGGAATTTACTATATTATTAGTAATGTGTGAATTAGGTCTTGAAAATTAATAGATACATAGATAATACCGATACGGATAATATAATTAATATTATATATAAAATAATATATGAAAGACATGTATATACATCAAGTATAATTATTATATAAATATATCTATGCATAACTATAAAAAAATACTCGAAAATGTATAAATTTACTAAATAAATAAATAAAATATAAGAAAAATTATGGAAATTTTTTAGACAATGGGAAATGTCTCCTTTTATGTGGTGAGTGGATTACATCAACAGTTTGGGGAAAAAGGTTGAGTTTGGGACACCTAAGCTATAAGATAACACGTATTATAAAATTGGGAAATCAAACCACCCTTATACTTTAATATAAAAACACAACCTGCTTTCTTGACCAAAGTTTGGGACATTTGAAGGGTGGGAAAGATTCTGGAAGAGAGAAAATAGGAAAAGAAAATTTAGAAAGTGAAAGAGTAGAATTAGGGATTTGCCGGTTCCTAAGGATAGCCTTAATCTGGAAGTGGAAAGAGGCCATTGCTTGAAGGAGTGCTACCCCCTTAGTCAGGCCGACACACTCTCTCCTCCAGATGGTGGCCAAAGCTTGGAGTTCCAGTGAATCGCTAATTTCCTTTAATTTCTCCAAAATTTTGGGAAAAATAGCAAATGTTTACAAAACATTTTGAAATTTGGTTTCTTGACATATTTTTGTATGAGGAATTCACATTTTGAGTTAGATTTTCAAAATTTTGAGTGCAAATATGAAGTTCTTAAGAAAAATGTTTTGCATAACTAATTTTAATCAAGTTTTTGAAAAATTAATTAGTGTAGTTTTAACTTGAAATTTTGTGGTTGGATTCCTAAGATGTTGAATTTTGGTGCTATGGTTGGATTGTAAAAATTGTGTTATCGAATTTTAGTGAAAATTCAATTTTGTAAAAATAGTACACGGGAAGTGTTATTTTACAAATGAGCTTGATCAATTCTTTACAAAACTACAGTATAACCTATAATTTCTTACATGCAGCAACTGGAAGTGCTTTAATATGAGTTTGGTAATATTGGTTTTTAGGTAAAAACTTGGTATTTGATAGTTTATGATCAAATCTCTAGGTTACCATATAAATGTAAATGAGTAGTTAGTATAATAAGAATTATTGTATGTAATTGAGGTTCTTAGTTAATATTTACTAATATTATAGAGTTTGGAATCCTAAAAATGTAGGGTAAGTTAGAAAAATTGCGCCTCCACCCCTACCCCCCCTAAAAAAAAAAAGAGTGAGAAGATAATTTAAAATATGATAGAAAAAAGTTTTGAAATAGCTTTAGTATTTTGAATAATGTTTGGGTTAGGTCTTAAATAAAAAAGTGAATGTTGGGCTTAGACTTAGATTGAAGTTTAGCTTAGGCCAACCTAGTTCATATATGTAATTTGATTGTATACATGGATAAGGCACATGTAAATGGCCTAATCGTAGAAGACACGTATTAGGTTTTTATTAGACTACGTGTTGTCCTAGACATGTGTCACGTGGAGAGTGGTTAGCATGGTTGATGAGGCACATACGTAGTGCCATGTCAGTACCGTTTGCTGCATTTTACTCCTTTGCCCCCATTTTCCTCCTCTTTCTCGCATATGACTATCTTGGACAACTCATTTCATGACTCTTTTTGATTCAGTTTTCTTTGCAATTTCATTAAATTAATGATGAAATTGCAAAATAAACATGGAATACTTCGAATGGAGTTTAAGAATATGTCTAGATTTACACGTTAGGCATTCAAATCAACTTTTGAAAATTGGAAAAAAACATTAATGTCCGGATTTTCCTTCTTCTTGAACCTCTTTGATTTAAGTTGTTTATTGAATTCTGAAGCTTCCACTTGATCTTTTAGGAAAAAATGAACATCTTATACACGACTTTGACTAGAATTTAGCTTCAATTCGTGCCAAATGTAGAGATCAAATTGCAAGTCTTCCTCCCTCATTCAATCCCATTTAATGGCATTTTATCTCTTCCCATCTGCAATTTGAGCTTTTAACCTATAAATTGGACCTCCTACTCGAATGGATATAGACAATCATAAAAAAACCACTTTGAACATACGCCCACCTCTCTTTCTCTCTCTAATCTCTCGTTTATCTCTCTTTATAAAATTGGTCAAGCTTTAAGCTTGTTGAGCAAGACCAATCACGTAGGAAGACTCCTTAGGCCTCAAACTTATGAACCTAACCTTCCTTGTACACAATCGTGCCTCCTAACACCCCTAACTGAACCACTACCATGAAGCCCTAACCCAACCGCATTGCTACTTTGAAAACAACACCACCATACGACCTCGTCATAAACCAAGCACACAGTTAAGCTTACTGCATTTTGAAATGCCCAATCCAACCGCCCTTACATAACCAACCATCATTGCCATCACTACCCAACCACCACCACGTTGGCCTAACATCGAACCATTGCAAAATGACAATCCCTAACTAAGGCACTCTCCTTACACCCCTTGAATCCAACATGAAAGTCACAAAAATCCCTTTCTCCACTTATTTTGGTGCTGGAATTACTTCAACTTGCTACTTAATAGCCGTTGTCATCTTCTCTAAAGTGAGACTTAGTTCCTTGTCCAAACTTGGATTGACTTGAGCTATAAGACCGACTTACGTACTCGACTCGCGTGTTGAATCCTTGGTTCACCCCCCCTCTTGTGTTTTTATTTCATGCATTTTTTATATTTAATTTATTTTCTGTAAATTCATTGTAATTGTAAAAAAAAAAAAAGTCCGAAAGATAGAAAAAAAAAAGTGATAAAAAAGGTGAAAAAAAAAAACGTTTTATCACTCAATAAATCGTCTTTTTCAACAAAAATAAAATAAGATTAGCACTTTTAAAAAATAGGACACTTTAGAACTTTCAAAAATAAAAACAAACCAATTTAGGACTCTTTAGAATTTTTCTTAAGTAATTCGAACCAAATTAAAACGTAAACTCGACTATTTTTTGAAATTAAAACAAAAAAACTGGCTAATGTTTTTGGAAATGAATTAGGAAAATCTGATCTTGAATAATGGGTACGTAGGCACTCATAATATATTACGAGGCGATTTAAAATATGAAAAAAAAATTGTTTTTCACCCTTTAGATAATTTTTTCAATAGATGTTATTTTTTTAAATAGATAAATTCCTTAAAGGGTATTTTGAAAAGTAGAATTAAATTTGAAAAATTAAAAGTGACACTTATTAAGGATTTAAAAAAGTTAGCCCCTAAACTAAAAAATCTGGTTTTCAAAATTATTTTTTTTTAAATTGGTTTTATCAAAATATCGGTAGCTAAGTTATAACTAATCCACTTAATTGGTTATAACTTAATTATTTTTCTCAATTTTAGTTAGGTGGCATTCTACAATTTTCAAAATAAAAAATCAAGTTTTTCTTAACTCTTTGTCAAGTATTAGTATTAAACAGGTTAGAGCTTAATACTAATTGGGTTAATAAAAATAAATAAAAATTGGGAAAAATCTAAACTCGATAACTTGGTGACTCTACTAAGGACGTCAAGAGGATTACCTACTTAAAAACTTTTTGAAATTAAATTTGCTTTTTAAAATACTCATGTTATTTATTTGTTACGATTTGTTTCAGGTAAATATGTTTTGTTTTAAATTGCCAAATTTACTTGTTGCATGCATCATACTTGGGATTTTAGGGGGAATAATTGCATCAATGGTACAGGGTAGATACGGTTAGACTTAGGTCGTCTTAGGAACCTAAGATTGAGGGCCATTATGTAGGCTCTAAGTATAGTAGTATAGTCACCGCTTGGGGTTGATTAGGTTACCTCACTTGAGCTTCGATGTGACTAATGAACCATTTCTTTAAAAATGTGTAAGGTAACAGAGTTTAAGGATCTTTAGAACCCACCCTTATCGCATATACTTAAACCATGAGTTAATACACTACTCCTAAGAGGTGCAACCTTACTAATGTTTGGAAGTTTTTGGAAATGTAATCAGTTTTTGTACCTATTCTTTTATAAATAAAAAATCAAAATAGTAAGGCAACCTAATAGTTCTACCATTTGCATACTTTCATGTGCATTCTTTTATTTATTCAAATAAATAATTCATGTCCATGAAATGTTTAAGCTTACAAATAATGGCAAGTAACCAACAAGTGAACAATCAGATGGCTAATAGGCTGCTAGATGCCCTTAGAATCTATGAACAGTTGTTGTAAGTTGAAGTTACTTACTGGAAGCAAAGGGCTAAATGTGCTGAAGCTGCTAATTGAGTCTTGTTAACTCAAGTTGAAGAGAGCAAAAAGACTATAGATTGGGCTTTGGAGATGTTAAAAGACCTTAAATCTTTTCTATGAGAGTTATATTAAGGTTTTTAAGATTATAGCTAAGGGGCTTAGAATAAATGTCAAGTTCCAATGAATAATAATCTAAAATAAATGAGGCTCTCTTTCTTTGTTTTATGTACTCCAATTTTCCGAAATAGTAAAAGTTCCCTTTGACTTACCGTTCTTCATTCTTTAATATTCCCTTTGTGTAAATAATGATTCAATAAAACTCATCTAACCATTATTCTCTCTCCTTTAGGGAAATGTAGATAAATTTCATAGACTTGTAAATAAAACCCTAAAATCACTATCCTTATTTATAATTAAATTTCTTATTTTTTATAAAATAAAACTTTATCTTTCTCTCTCTAAAAAAAAAAAGAAAAATTTTTTTTTTTGCTATAGGTTACAAATTCTTATGGGCTTGACCTAAACATGAATCTTTCACCCATTCAGGTAGCCAACCCAAACACTGACCCTTGTCCCATTAAGGCAGCTATCCCAAAACATGAATCCTAGCCCATTTAGGCAGCTAACCTAAACATTAACTCTCAACCCATTAAGGTAGATAACTTAAAACATTGACCTTTGGCCCTTTTAAGTAACTAACCCAAACACAAACCCTGACCCATCAAAGTATTCGAACTAAGCCAAAACACCTAAACTAAACCCCAACCATGAACCAAGTCAAAACGCAAAGTCAAATACAACCCTAGTCTCAAACTCAGATTGAATGAAAAATATCGTTTCACATTAGGGCATATTTTAAGAAATTAGGGGGTACAGTTAATCTCTATCCCAGGGCAAATAAATATAGATTTCTCTCTGAGGAATTGGTAACTTACTTTTAAAAAGTGTACGATGAAAAGAGGCAGACTATATTCCATACACTAACCCTTAAACACTTTAAGAGTTGAGTGACATCATGAGGAGATTGGACTTATTCCTTAAAGGAGGTCAATTTTGAATTCGATATGCAGATTAAAATGAAGTTAGGCATTCATTTTCAAATCTCAAACACAATTATCCTTTGTTAACCTTGTTAGATCAATTTGGAGAATCAAATTTAAACCCTATCAAGAATCACATTACAATTAGGCAATTTAGAGGTTAGGGTCATCGATAAGGATCAAGGACTGATCACACACTCTCGAACTCAAGGGTTAGATCAGATGGTCTATCAAGTTGTCCAAGGAGAGTTAAGCATCAATGAGCAGTGCTTGCCTCAATTTGACCTATTGAGCTACTTTGCTCTCCTTATCATCCAAGGAACTATTGAGGTAACCAGCCGACATGCTGAGTTGACCCCTCCGTAACACACTAGTCCATGCACCAAATCAGGTTACAGCTAACCTTATAGTGCCAAGGCTAAATTAACAATTATTAGGAGCCAACCATCTAAGGATGATCGAATGTGAGTCATTCCTAAGCTAACCCTTGTCTTGTCCCAGCAATTAGAGCTATTGAATTGCCGACGTCGACCAGACCTAATCTAGGCTACCCTTACTCAGCTCGTAGTGTCATTAGGACCACAAAATGAGCAAAATTACACGTACGTTGTCTTTTCTAACATTCGTATTGTCCTTTCTGATAAAGGATATTCTTTTGGCATGATTACATTACTACCCTTGTAAATTATTCCCCTTTTCCTAGCTAATAGAAATCCTTTTTTTTTTTTTTAATTTCCTGTAACTTAGGACTTACTATAATTAGGTATTATAAATACTTGCATATTTTAATAGTCGCATTAATCGATATATAGAGAATACGTTGAACTTTTTCACTCTCTCTCGAACTAAGTGTTCTTTTTACTTACTCTTGAGCTACTCTTATTAGCCTATTGAGTGTAGACTAATAGTGAGTGTCTTCTGGCCATACTTGTGCGTTATATCAAGAGTGACCCAAGCTCATGTGAAGTGTTGGTGCGGTATATTTATCGTCGGTGTATGGGAACCCTTGCTCATCCTTTAACTGCCATTTATCTTTCAGACCATCTTGCGGCTTGGATCTACACCCTTATTTTGGTTACGTGCGATATTGGGCTTTTGTATTTATCCATGAGTCCATATCATCTTAGTATTAGAGCTTGGCTACGTTCAAAGCTAGATTTTGCTATTGTGTTCTTTGAGTGGTTTGTCATTACTCTTGTATGATAAAGGTTCTATTGTTAACATTGGAGTTTGGTAGTTAAATAGTGTTTTGTACTCTATTTTTCCCTTATTTCTGATATGCAAAACAGAGTAAGGTTGACTGTTTGTTTGTTGTACAATTGTCGTGGTGTTGGAAGTATTGGTT
This sequence comes from Lumnitzera littorea, assembly GCA_024138015.1. Lineage (NCBI taxonomy): Eukaryota > Viridiplantae > Streptophyta > Magnoliopsida > Myrtales > Combretaceae > Lumnitzera > Lumnitzera littorea. The sequence continues at coordinate 130,483 of JAMXBB010000012.1, read as the reverse complement.
ATTGATCTGTTATTGTTATTCATAGAAAGAACTTTAAGTGGTATTATTAGACGTCAATTTTGTAGAGAACCATCAATGTTATATTCAAGTGTTTAAGGAACTTTGGGAAACCAAGAAAGTGAAACTTGACATGGCTAAGGGTAAGAATGAAGCTTCACACCTTAATCATTAGGTGACCACTTGGATAGGCTTACCGACTTGGTAGCTAGTTTGGTAACTGTTATCTAAAAAGACAAGCAGTAAGTTAGAAATAGCCCCATTAGAGAATGTGAGCAGCAAGGGTGAGGCAATGGTCAGTTTAACTAAGTTAATGCCCTAGCTCGACTACGTCGAGTTGAAGAAATTGATAGGGATGCTAGACGAAGGTTATCACTTGAAGAAATTGAGGAAGAAGCGGAAGGAGATGACGATGTAGAGGAGTACTGTAAGGCTGGAGAAAGAAATGTACAAACCCATAGAGTCAAAGGATTGAGGATGCATATTCCAAGTTTTTTTGGAAGTGATGATGTTGAGGACTACTTGGATTGGGTAGATAAGATTAAAAAGTAGTTTGAATGCTACAAAGTGCCTAATAATGCAAAGGTTAGACTTGCTGTAGTGGAATTTATTGGTTATGCGACCTTGTGGTGGAAAAACTTGTAAGCTACCCAACGAAGAGAAGGAGAATGGGAAATTAGGAGATTAGATGAAATGAAGAGGGTTATAAGGAGAAGGTTTATGCCAAGCTACTATTTTTAGGATGCCTTCAAAAGGTTACAAGAACTAAAGCAAGGAGGATCGACTGTTGAAGCTTATGTCAAGGAATTCCAATTGTTGATGATTCGATGTGAACTCAGCGAGCTAGAAGACCAAATAGTATCTCGATTCATTAGTGGACTGAAGTGTGAGATTGGAGATATCTTGGAAACCATGGAAGTTAGGTTACTTGATGATGTGATTTGAGCTGCCTAGAGGATAGAAAGGTGCCGAACATGAAGGTTTTGACCACTAGTTAGCCAACTAGGTAGTAGTTGAACTATTTTGAGTATAACTTTGCAAATGGAACCAAGTAAGGTTGTTGAGAACTAACCTGCTCAAACTACCCGAGTAGAGGAGAAGGAAGTTTCGAGGAAGTTTAAGAAAGGCCAAAGTTTGAGTAGGAAGACAAATGAGATCAAGTGTTTCAAATGCCAAGGATTTGGACATATGGTTGCCTAGTGTTCAAATAGAAGGACTATGATAATCCGAGTGATGTCGACTCTCGAAGTGGAGAGCACTAACGGGGAAGTACTGGGGCTAAAGGAAGATGGACAGACCGAGCTGTCCGAGGAGGAAGTTATCTATAGTGAGGAAGGTAACTTTATGCCAACCACTTTAGTGTTGAGAAGGACAATGAGTTCCAGTCCTGTACCTGGAGATGAACAGAGAGAAAATCTCTTCCACATCAGATTCAAGGTGAATAAGTCACTGTATGCCCTAATAGTTGATAGTGGGAGTTGTACCAATGTAGCCTCTACATTTATGGTCGGACGATTGAAATTGCCGACCAAGCCCTACCTAAAACCTTATAAGCTTCATTGGCTCAGTGATAAGGGAGCCCTACAGGTGAACAAATAAGTGTTTGTGTCGATTTGTGTTGGCAAATATTAAGGAGAAGTACTCTGTGATGTGCTACCTATGAGTGCATCCCATATTCTACTTAGACGACTGTGAATGTTCGATCGAGCTGTAATATATGATGAAAGGAGGAATACTTGTTCCCTAGAGTATGAAGTTAGGAGGGTGAAATTAAGTCTTATGATTGCTGAGCAAGTAAAGGTCGTATAGTCTCAATTGAGCTGAACCTTGAAGAAGGAGGCTTTGGTATTGATGCGAGCTGAATTGAAAAGAGAGATGGAGCTCGAAGGATTGACCTATCTGCTAATCTGAAGAATTCTGGAGTTGAGACTAGAGGAGGAGGAGTTTCCTACCGAGGTAAAAAACTTACTAGAGAAATTTGCCAACCTATTTCTAGAGTAGCTATCGAAAGGTTTGCCCTTAATCTAAGACGTCGAGCACGCAATTGACTTGCAGCTAGGCATTGTCAAACAAGCCTACCTATAGGCTGAATCTTGAACAAACTATTGAGCTACAGAAGCAAGTAGATGAGTTGATGAGGAAGGGGGATGTACGTGAGTCCCTTAGTCCTTGCGTAGTGCCAACTTTGTTAGTGTCGAAGAAAGATGGTTCTTGAAGGATGTGTGTAGATAGCCAAATGATGAATTAAATTACCATCAGATTCGAATGAGTAAAGGTGATGAGTGGAAGATTGCATTCAAAACATACCATTGGTTATATGAATTGCTTGTAATGCCGTTTGGATTGTCTAACGCACTGAGCACATTTATGTGCTTGATGAATCATGTGTTTCGAGACTTATTAGGGAAGTTTGTTGTAGTTTATTTTGACGACATCTTGGTGTATAGTCCTAACCTGGAGACCTACCAGCAACATCTCTGAAGTGTCTTTACAAAACTCCCACAAATGAATAGCTCTACACCAATATGAAGAAGTGCAACTTTTGTCGATTCGAAGTGATATTCTTAGATTCGTTGTATGTAGTGGTGGCATATGAGTCAATGAAGAGAAGATTAGAGAAATCACCAAATGGCTAGTGTTGAGTACCCCGATTGACGTGAAAAGTTTCCGTGGCTTGACATCATTCTATTGTAGATTTATAAAGAATATTAGTACAATTGTGGCCCCATTCATTGAACTCATAAAGAAGAATGTCAAATTTAGACGGGGAGAGAAGGAGCAAAGGAGTTTTGAGGAAGTGAAGGGTAGGCTAACTATAGCCCCTGTCTTAGCTCTACTAAGCTTTGACAAAGTGTTTGAAGTAGAGTGTGATGCGTTTAGACTAGGCATAGGTGCCATGCTGATGTAAGAGATCCGACCTATTGCTTACTTCAATGAGAAGCTAAAAGGAGCTACACTCAACTATCTGTTCCCTAAGGAATTTGTGATATGCACCAATCATGAATTCTTGAGATATTTAATGTAAGCCCTAAAGCTAAGCCAAGTAATCGTAGGATTGAACTTAGAACTCAAGGTTTAGGGCAATTGGTTAAAGGATCCGATTAAACCCAAATTATAAACTATTGAAAGAAATATTAGTAAAAATGACTCCGTAAACTTAAATTTAAGAAAATAAGTAGTAAAATAGGAGATTATAAAATTTTCAAATTTTAAGTATAATAATTGTTAATTACTGAAAAGGCGAAAAGTGTAATCTAATAACTAATAAATTACTAGAGATAGATTATATGTATACTAAAAATTTTAGAATGACCAAAATAATAATTAGGAATGTTCATGTGTACCCCACATGTATTTACGTGTAGATAAAAATACGCGAAATTATTTAAATTGGCCAGAAACTAAGTAAATAATTAAAGAAAATTATAAATTAATTATGGAAAAATTAGAAAAAAATCAGAAGAGGATAAGATGATCCAAATCAAGTTGTGGCATGTCAAGATCTACCAAATAAAAATCAACCAATTAGAATTAGGCAACACAAAAGCCAAAAATCAAGGGAATTGGGCAAAGTCATGTCTAATTAATGCATAATAATCACAAAAATCGTCTATAAATAGGAGAAAAATTTCCAGAACTCATTTGGGCAGTGAGGAATTTGAGAAAAATCGTGAGACCCAAAAATTTGAGAGAAAATTCAAAAAACATAAAAAGAAAAGAAAACTGTGCAGATTAAACAAGTGAGCTAAACCCACATCTCACCACCACCACCCGGGACCGAGCCACCACCACCACCCTATACTAGATCCACCGTCTGGGCCGGCCGACAATCTTGGACTGGGTTTGGATGGCCAAAAAGCATCGAATCGGGTGAGTCCCGTATTTGTTTCGATTTTGCATAATTTCGTAAAAATAGTTATTCTACCCAGAAAATTATGAAACTTGTTATTCTGAGGTTTTATTGTATGTAGATTTAGGGAAAAATAGTGATTTAGTTTAATCACGTCTAGAAATATAGGGTCCTTAACAAATTGAACAAAACCGAGCATGATTAGAACTATAAATAAATAGGCTTAGGAGTGTAGTTTAGAGCTCAAATTTTTTCTGTAGGATGCTCATGTGATATAGAACAGTACTATGAAGCCATTTTTTTTTAAAATTAATTTTCGAAATTTTTAAGTTAATTTTTAGCCCTAAAATGATGGGAAAATTGGGTAATTTTAGGTTAATTAAGTGATTAAGATACTAATTACTGATTTAGTTAGTAATTAGATGTTTAGGGATGCTAATCTCTGATGTGGAAACCTAATCCTAGCCTTTGGAGTATTAAGTATGGTTAATTAAGGGAATTAGGTAGTTAATATAAGAAATTAGTAATATGTGAAATTAAAAATTAATAAATCTATAAAATTAGGGTTATTTAGATAATATTATAATAGAAATTAGAAAAAATAATAAACCTGAAATAACATTTAATTTTAAGTAAATGTCCCAAAACGTAAGATTTTCTCATATTGGGAATAAATCCGATACCTCAATTAGGGTTAGCGTGTACCGAATAGTTTAAAATACTAAATTAAGACCCAATAGGATATTTGAATACCCGAGCGTAATGTGATTAATGTCGCACTGGGATTCGAGCCTATTTAAGACTTAGGAATTAAAATTAGAATCTAATTTAGGATTCGAACCCCGAAATAGAGTACAACAAATCATTAGTATGTTATAGGTATACATAGAAAAAATGAGTTAAATTATGAATTAGAATATGAATCCATAAAATATAAGTATTAAAAAGACCTATTTGTATTATAGGGCACCCAGAGACAAATCAACTTGCGACTAAGGGATCGAGCGATCGAGCGATCGAGCAATTTCATGTAAGTTGGGTTATTGCTTATTGTAATAGAGTACTAGTTTTATGGTACTTAGAGACTTAGGTTTATATATGGTTGTGATTGTAAGTAGTTTATGCGTGTGTTTGACGTATCTGAATTCGTGCTGAAATTGTGATGTGAGTGATTTTGTGTTATGATTGAATTAGTGTGAAATTGTTTGAACACCCTAAATGAAACTTAATCTTATTCGACTCTGAGAATAAAAAATGTCATGCATTGTAACCCATTAGGGGATCATAGGATTCTCTAACCAAATACCGACCCCTCCAAAAGGGATAGAACAGGATTGCAAAATGGTTCCTTCTTCATCTTTAGTCGAACTAAGTGACATGAGAGGAGGTCGCGGCGGGGGTGAAGTCAATGGTTCGAAGGTAGTCGCGGGAGGAGCGAGGTCTCTATTGCACAAGCCTGGGTTTGGTTGTGAGCTGCTGTATAACATAGAACTCCTCAACCCGGATTAGAGCGGGCGAAATTTCTCTGATTTCACAACGGACCGGATTACGTTGTGCAATGACACTTGATTGTTGCATTGCATGAAAATAATTGATTAATCATCTTGTTTATGCTTGTATGCATTCATGAGTCTCCAATTCAACTTACTGAGCTGTAGTTGCTCATACCTTTATAGATCCTTTTGTAAGTTCTGATTTCTGAACATTTCAAGTACTATGCTGCCTTACAATTACCCAGAGGTTAGTCCTTTGAAGCCAGGGGTGTGAGGATCAAGTTACTTAGTATAATGTGTAACTAGAGTGACCTTATAGTTAAGGATAAAAGATCGATAGTTATTATGTAATCTAGTGAACTATTGTGTTTATGTAAAACTTCCTGGGAAGCTTTGTGGACTTACTTATAATTATATATGTTTATTAGAAATTTGTAATATTTATCATAATTGTAGTATAACTATTAATCGGACTGTTTACTTCAAAGCAAAGAGTCGTCGACGCCTTGTGTAGATCATGTCTATGGTAGGCACTATGAGGCCAGTTACTATCATAGAATGGTTTACATGATGGGACTGTTGCGACTCTACGACTTCGGGGCGTAACATTTAAAGGGCTAACCCAAGTTATCCCGAAAACAAGCCAAATGGGTTGAGTTCATGGAAGGTTTTTCTTATGTCATAAAATACAAGAATAGAAAGAATAATGTAGTGGCCGATGCTCTATCAAGACAACATTCTCTCCTAATTGAGCTGTAGACTACGCTGCTTGGTTTTTCGACCATAAATAATTTGTATGTTGAGGATTCACACTTTGGTCCTATTTATGCTCGATGTGAGGAAGGACGGACACTGGATGACTATCATAGGGAAGACGGATACTTATTCAAGAAGAGGAGGCTATGTATCCTGACTTGTTCTATGAGAGAATTATTAGTGCGTAATGCACATGGAGGATTAACGGGACACTTTGGCCAGCACCAGGCCCATGAGGTATTATCCTCTAAATTCTTTTAGATAAGGATGAAGAGAGATGTCTGATTGGTATTGCAAAGGTGTGCAACTTGCTGAAAAGTGAAGAGTTAAGCTGAGCAAGGACACTGCTGGTCCTATACAAGACAAGATAAGAAAAGGGGGG